>JANEYF010000267.1:0-87710 GCA_029963845.1 Rhamnusium bicolor | reverse complement strand
GCGCACCGTCCCCACACAATGATTGCTCCTCCACTTGTTTTGAGGGGCGGGCCGTCAATGTAAGGGTAACGTAGCTGCCACCAGGTCAGGTAAGTTTAATTTTCCGCCTGACCTCGGAAATAATGAATTCAACCAACAAAATAAAAAAAACTGTTAATTAAGAAAAGGCCTTCGGAGGGCAAGAGCTCCGGCCACGAATTATATACGTGGTCTTTTATGGTGAAGTTGAGATGGGAGAAATAAATAATTGACTTCGTAAGAAAAATAGGTATATTGACACAAAGCAAAATAATATAGTTACAGGTTAGGAAACAGTGAATCAATGAGTTTATTACAAAAAAAATTAATAATTTAAATATATTTACCTAGGCGAAATAATGTAGTTACCTACATGAAAATGGTAAGCTAGGAAAATTTAAAATAACTATACTGACATACGTAAAAAAATTAATGTGGTTACAGGCCTAAATCAGCAATTCAATAACTTGAACACACAAAACAAAAAAAACAAAACAGCCACTAAATTTACGTGAACATAACCAGTTTCATAGCACATTTAATTCTAGGGATGACAAACAAACCCAACAAAACAAAACAAAAAAAATAAAATAACTATCATTAGGAAAAAATCGTTCACGTACGTCAACGACGTGGGCTTTTTACTAAATTTTCAGCCAATTAACTAGGCAAGATAACATTCCTGTATTAAAATAATTCGGGACCCTAACTCACTAAATATCCTTCCCCTAAAATAAAACTTACTATTAATCGTGAGCCACTCTGTATATTGCTTCCAGAGGACTAGTAAACCAAAAACCCGTACAAAAAAATGTAAATGGTGAATCAAGGTATAGTTCCGCCCTGTAAACCAAATAAGCTCAATCCTTTTTTTCAAAATTTAATTTAAATTTAAACTTAAGTATAAACCCCACTGGTTAGTATATATAATTATTTTTGACACATGCAAACATCAAACTCACCCGTCCTCCTGATCAGCCCTCGGACAAAGGGAAAAGAAATACCTCTCTCACTCCACTAAATAAACGACGGGCGACTTCACTTTTTGTTTAAAACAAATTTCACCCACTGAACCACACTTTATTAACCAAAAAAAATCACAACCAACCCTCTCTGAAAAATTCCAAAATAAAACCTCCCTTAACACAAAATTCTTTAAGATAACCATACGTCACGCGTTTGGCCGGTTCGGTATCGTCGGCCAACTCCTCTTAAATAATCACCAACAACAAATAAAACCCACCGTTGGGACAACTCTCCGAATAAAATAATCACACAAAAAACAAAGAATAACGCTTTAACAAAAAAATACCCTCAATAACCGCCTTTAAGGAATCGCGTACAATTCGACCGGCCTCTTCCAAACCGTTGGGCCAACTCCCCTTAAATAATCACCAACACAAAAAACTTAATTAAACAACCCTCGCTAATCGCCCTTAGGAAAACGCGTACCAGTCGATCGGCCTCTCTCGAACCGTCCGAACAACTCTCTTGTTCCCCTCTAAAAATTTTGTCTCCTTCCCTTTTTGCTGACTTCATAAAAATTTTCGTTTTCTAGAAGTCCCTCATTACAATCCATATTAACGAATTATGCTAGCCGATCGTACACGCAGTGACCTCTTCACGCATCGAATCAAACCTTCCGATTTTCTCTCCCAGCGTTCTACATTACTTCAACCCAACATTTCTACTCTCTGCCAGTCGGTTACTCGGCAGCTTCCCATTGGCTCATTCTAATTTTCGCGGCCCGTTTAGCTCCTCAAAAGCTCACAGAGGCCACTGTAAGTACCAAATTCACTATAAATACGCTTTGCCTCTTTGTCCTAATTTTTGCTGATAAGTCAAAACTTAGGTGAGAGAAAGTATCTCAGAAATTTTTCTCAAGAGCGATAAGAAATTGCTTCGATTGGGGAATGCGGTTATTTCTGGTAGTGAAGCCAAAACATTTCTTTCTAAACTCATTTAAATAGGGTGGTTCACAAAATAATTAGACTTGTAAAATAAAATAATTATAAAAATATTCTATTACCCACAAAGCAAGCCTAGCCTTGCTACAATACTTTCCCTCTTTAAAAAAGTTTTGGCCTTACTCCTGGCCATTACTTTTAGCTATTAACATTCAAACATTTTATATTTCATAAATGCGTTTAAGTTTCCCTAATAGCATGGAGGGTTTTTTCCCCTTAACCTAACTTAACATATGTTTACATAAGCATACATGGTTCCTTAGACAAGTTTACAACGATTTCCAGACATTCAAAAATACGCACGTCGCGCACAATGCACAACACTTTTCCGACGCAGCTCTTTTCCACCCAAAGTTCTACTGCCCTGCTCCGTGTACTATGGCTAACCTACAGCAGGCATAAGGGTAACATAGGGGGTCTAAGTGTCTAATTCAGTGTAGAATTTAACTGTCTCATTTCGACTCTGCCTCCGTCCAATGAGGTTCAGTCGATAAGTTCGGGTATACTCGCAATTGTTCCGTATATTCTTCCTCACTTTTGTCCCTCCCATCGCCCACAATAGTTTTAAGTCCTTCACTCACGGTTTTCGTGTCATTTCGTACATAATTGTTCACAGATTGATGGAGATGAATCACCCACATCGTAGGCATGTTCCATAGGCAGGCTAGTAGCGCGACACCTCCTCCCACCGTCTGGTATAAATTCAATCCATTGATAATAACTCCTATGGTGTACTTAATGATGCGAAATATGACATAGAACCCTATCAGGCCACTCATAAATATTCCTAAGTCGGTAAACAATCCCCACATCTGTTTCATAGTTCTGTTTCTGTTTCATTTCATGCCAATTCTTTCATTTCTTCAGGACCAAATATTTTTACGGTTGAAAACCCTTGTCCGCCTGTTTCCATCCCCGCAGCTCGGCGCGTAATAATATTTTCCACTACTTTTCTTTCAATACTAAAAGCGAGCAATTTTTGTACCTTCCAAATTTCTTCCTAGGTATAAAGTCCTTTTGCTCCCAGTGGTTGAATGGGCTGAATGTCTATCTTTGGATATGCTTCAACTTCTAACTCTTTTGGAGGGTGTTTTACGATTGGGTGTGGAACTAATCCAATCCCATCTCCCTCAATATAATACAATGGTGGCGTTAAACTGTTACAATCTGTTTCCCTGCTGGTAATTTTGTAAAATTCTCGTTACAGGTGACATGAACCTGGATTAATTATTCATTAAAACCGGAAGCTCTTGATAGCATCTAGTAGTTCTTCGCACGGTCATCTGCCTGGGTACACACTTTAGGATGTACAATACCTCCCCCTAGTACATGACCAACATAACCTTCTTTATCTTGTATTAACTGGAAGTACTGTAGACAGGTTAAAAATGGCTTCTCTCCCTTCACAGACGAGCAACTGAGGGTGCTCTGTTTGCCATAATTCTAAATTACACAATCGTACTTTCATCACTATCGATACTGCAAACACTTTGGAATATATATATATATATATATATATATATATATATATATATATATATATATATATATATATATATATATATATATATATATATATATATATATATATATATTATATATATATATATACAGGAAGAAAAGGATAATGGGTATTGCCCGCAAAAAAAGGATGAATCCGTCGACACGTGTTTCTGAGTCACTACTCGTAATCATGATAAGTTGTAAGGATAGGCACAACTTAGGTTCAAAAACACAAAAGGAAACCACTGACAGGAAGCCAGTCGCACATTTGTCGCTGCAATTGAAAGACCCTGTGTTTACAGGGCATCAGATAATATTGCCACGGAGGCAACAATATTGCCACGGAGGCAACTATAGCTACCTGCGTGGTATTCCCTACCCCGGGTTTAGATTAACAAAGAATAGAAGGTCACTGCGGGATGAGATATAACAGGAAGAAAAGGTAGCTATAGTTGCCTCCGTAGCAATATTGTCTGATGCCCTGTAAACACAGGGTCTTTCAATTGCAGCCACAAATGTGCGACTGGCTTCCTGCCAGTGGTTTCCTTTTGTGTTGTTGAACCTAAGTTGTGCCTATCCTTACAACTTATAGCCGTCATGATTACGAGTAGTGTCAGAAACACGTGTCGACGGAATCATCCTTTTTTTGCGGGCAATACCCATTATCCTTTTCTTCCTGTTATATATCATCCCGCAGTGACCTTCTATTCTTTGTTAGTCTAAACCCGGGGTAGGGAATACCACGCAGGTAGCTATAGTTGCCTCCGTGGCAATATTGTCTGATGCCCTGTAAACACAGGGTCTTTCAATTGCAGCCACAAATGTGCGACTGGCTTCCTGTCAGTGGTTTCCTTTTGTGTTGTTGAACCTAAGTTGTGCCTATCCTTACAACTTATAGCCGTCATGATTACGAGTAGTGACTCAGAAACACGTTTCGACGGATTCATCCTTTTTTTGCGGGCAATACCCATTATCCTTTTCTTCCTGTTATATCTCATCCCGCAGTGACCTTCTATTCTTTGTTAGTCTAAACCCGGGGTAGGGAATACCACGCAGGTAGCTATAGTTGCTCCGTGGCAATATTGTCTGATGCCCTGTAAACACAGGGTCTTTCAATTGCAGCCACAAATGTGCGACTGGCTTCCTGTCAGTGGTCTCCTTTTGTGTTGTTGAACCTAAATTGTGCCTATCCTTACAACTTATAGCTGTCATGATTACGAGTAGTGACTCAGAAACACGTGTCGACGGATTCATTCTTTTTTGCGGGCAATACCCATTATCCTTTTCTTCCTGTTATATCTCATCCCGCAGTGACTTTCTATTCTTTATATATATATATATATATATATATATATATATATATATATATATATATATATATATATATATATATATATATATATATATAAAAAAAGATAATAATTTTGAGGATGCAGTCAAAAGGGTAAGATATCTAGGCCGAAGCAAAAGAAAACTCTTTGTTACTTGTCAAGCTTTCGGAAAATTTTATTTCCTTCTTCAGGACATCTATAAAGTTAAAATACTTATGTAGAAAATAATTACAAAAATTATTTATTAAAAACTACTTACTAACTTGAGGTTATTGTCTAAGAAACATCACAGTTTTAAGAAATACAACGGCTTTCTTCATTTCGACGGGAAAGCCGTTGTATTTCTTAAAACTGTGATGTTTCTTAGACAATAACCTCAAGTTAGTAAGTAGTTTTTAATAAATAATTTTTGTAATTGTTTTTCTACATAAGTATTTTAACTTTATAGATGTCCTGAAGAAGGAAATAAAATTTTCCGAAAGTTTGACAAGTAACAAAGAGTTTTCTTTGCTTCGGCCTAGATATCTTACCCTTTTGACTGCATCCTCAAAATTATTATCTTTTCTTCTTTAACTAGTCAGTCAAGACTACCTTTCTGCTTTGTATATATATATATATATATACATATACTATCCACCTATCCACTACTATATATATTGCTCGTTCGTTAGTACATTAGTGACATTTTCGGCTCGCCCACTATAAATTAGACTCAATTGTCCTTCACACGCCATCCCTGTCTGGTGATCCCGCGTACTTTATCCAAAGGTTGAATCAAAACAATACTGTTCCAAAAATGGGCAGGTTACCCCTCCTTTCAGACTAATTTCATTGTCCTTTAACTTTACCCTTGCGAAGTAATCCATACCTTGCACCTTTACTGTAGCCGTCACAACTACATTACTCCAGGACCTACCGTTCTTCTGGTAATTAACATCTTCGCATCTTCCAGCGTTATCCACTGACCCAAACAATGTCATGGAAGCCATGGTAGTCCCATTTAATAGTATTTGTCCGATGGTTTGCAGATTGATTTTAACCGTTCGATAACGATGAATGTTCCGGCATTCTTCCGCACCCACTTGATGAACATAATTTAGAAGTCCTCCCGCCACTACAAAGCTATGGCTATGCATGCCACAGTATGTAATAAGTCGTGTAACGTCTATTAAACACGTCCACACATGTTGCAGTCCTATTTCAGTTCTTTGTAAAACCCATACTTGCACCGATTCACTCGCATACGCCGAACTTCAGGACACTTCGCAATGTCTCGTAGTGATATTGCCGTAATGTTTGTATTTTCATCTTCACAATCATACCCAATTAACCCTTTTACCTCCTGCCACTGAGACAGCCAAATACAGATTACCAAAATTGCGGCAACCATCTGCTGATTCGTCTTAACCATTTTGCCTTCTTCTTAATTTCTCGCCTATCCAAAATACACAAGTACATAAATAATACATCAATTATTAGCTCTAACATGTCCTAAAATAGAATATTACAAAGTTCAAATTTTCTTTCTTATTTTACCCCACAGATCTAATGCTTGCATTGGGTCCCAGCAGTGCAACCATTACACCATACAAAAAAAGTTGAAAAATATTAAATTATAACTTCATTAAAACTTTTCTGCTGAACTACTTATTCCAACTCTGAAGGAATACTTACTGACATTCCAGTAATTAAGGCATACCAGCCATATATTCCTATATTTCATCCTTAATTCTAGTAAACCGACATTCACTTGCTCAAATGACAATGTTGGGGTAGTCGGCTGTCCTTATTCCTTAAGGCAGCCTATAAGTCTCCTCTCCGATTGCGTAAAATTGTGACCGTTATAAAACAAAAACAACAAAAGAAAAGCTCCTACGACTCGGCCGTAGGTGAAGAGGGAGTGGCTTGATCCTCAATAATATCTATATTTTTAGCGAGTCGGAGTATGCTCGATCCGCTCGCCCTAAGTTACTTCATGCTAATAAAGCTAGTACTACCAATTAATATTCCCATTGCTAATACTTCATGCCTAACCTATGCCTTTAACTTTCTTTTACATCAAAACATTTATTGTTTGGACATTAATCTTTTTAACATTTTTACTAACCTACTATAGTCTGTCTAGCATTCTAGAACGCTTGACTACGAAGAATGGAAGATGTTCACAAATTAAGCCTATCCGGAGGCCACCGCGTTCGCGTAGACCTTCTCAGCGGTACCTGAATTTCCGAAATGGATATATCATCGTCCCCTACCGTTTCATCACCTTTCCTTATAACGTCTTGTACCGCCTCTATATCTCTTGCGTTATTATAGACTTCCACCCATTGTGGAAAGACCGGTTTCCAGGTCTGTTGAGTGTTCTCATCTACGCTCACTTCATCCCGATCGTTCTTCTCCTCATCGGACTCTGTGTTCTCCTCGCTGCTTATGCTTCCTTTTTGGTAAAATTTCTTCAACCGGTTGATATGAACTACCTGCTCCTCCCGGCTTCCTACCTTCCGTATCTTATAGGTTACCGGTCCGCCGACATCTGTTACTCTATAAGGTCCTTTCCATGGCTTAACAAGCTTCCTAGATAGTCCCTGCTTTGCACTCACGTCTTTCATATAAACAAGATCTCCTTGTCCAAAAGTCCTCCTTTCGGTCTTTTTGTTATATCTGGTGATCCGTGTACCTTTTACCTTCTCCGTCTTGGTTCCAGCATCAAGATGACACAAATTAAAACCTTCTATCCATTTGTCGTTGGATACATCAATTTGGCAAATAGTCTTTGTTTTTTCTTCAATTTCAGGCGCTTCTTCCCCACTAATTGCTGTCCCAATCTTCTGCCCTTTTCTTATGGTCACCTCTTTCCAGGAGAAATTTATAATCCTAACCGGTATAATGTCCTTATTTTCGATAACTGCCCAGGCCACGTGAGCTTCCTTATTACCTATTTCTACTGGTTCACAAACCAGCACTTCCCCATTAAGTTGTCGTTTTGGTCTTCCCAGGCACATAACTTCTGTTCTGGGTGGTATAATAACCTTTTCTACAGATAATATTCCCGTCTCCATTCTATCAGTACACTCCTCTGGTTCCTTAATCTTCTTCTCGCATCTACTGCTGGGCTCATCCCCTCTTACCATAGATAGTTTTTCCCTCAACTCGACCAAGGCATTTTCCAGACTTTCCAATCTGTCTTGAAGATCCCTCATTCCTGGTTGTCTAACTTCCTCCACAGCCTGCCTCACCATTTTTCTTATCCTCATCTCTGCCTTGTAAAATCGCCCGGTGTTCTTCCTTAATTTCTTCCAAGACCTCCAGATTCCTGGCTACTTTTTCCTTGTCATTGGCGTCCTTTGTCCCTTTCACACTACAATGCACCTGAGCGGCCACAGTTATCTGATTCTTTTTAGTTATCTGATTCTTTTTATTTCCTACGCCTTTGTAAAAATTTTCCATTTCCTGTAGCCAGTTGTCCCAATGACTTCCTTTTTCCACTTCCTTTTCGTCTATATCCGTGAGGACTTCCCTCTTAGGATTCATCGGAGTATTTCTCGTAGCCGCGGGTAGTCGAGCGGCTAGCACAACCTCCACAGGTTTTTCGATACCTTGTCCTGCCAAACTACCAGAAGATCCTTCCAATACATATTCTCCACATATTTCGACGGCCGGTACTAGACCACAATTAATGACCACGTTATGTTAGGAAGTCTCTTCCTAACAGTATGTCGACTTCCGCTTGATTTCCAAATATTTCGTCCTCACATACAATAAAATCGCCTCCAACTTTAGTCTTGGTGGTAGGTGTCTCTAGGTTTACATGGACTATACCATAGGTGTTGAGTGGATGTCCGATAATTCCGGTTAATGTCAGTTCCGTGTACTTTTCTAGTCGTAGTGATTCTTCCATCGCCGTTCTATATTGCATTAAGGAGACCGCTGCCCCAGTATCGACTAAACATCCCCGCCCTTTGCCATTAAGCTGCAAGGAAATTATATAAGGCATGTCTGTTCCTTCCTCTACCGTACTAAGCGTTGGTATCACCGATACAATTTTCCTCTTCCCCATTCTATAATAGCTTTTCTGACTCTCCGGTGTTCCCATAGTGCTGTTATCTTTTCCAGTTTCTGGTCGCATACCCACAGCCTCTTGTTCATGTTTCAGATAAATATTCCCCCCTGTATGAAAATGCCTTAGTTTGGCCTCCTAGCCGGGGAGAGTTAGAAGGCCTTAGTAGTTTAAAGATATAGAAAACTTCTTCTCCAATTCCTCCACATTACCGGCTGATCCTTTACTAACTTCATTCTTCGCAGTTCTTGGTATAATACCCGTGTTTCTTTTTTCAACAACACGATCGGTTCTCTCCTCCATTTTTGTGTAGTATTTCGGCTTTTCTTAACGGTCGCCCCCTGTCTCTCTTCTCGTATTTTTCCATTTATACTCATTTTCGACGCTTCTTTGTTGATTTGCATAGTTCGTCCTGTTCCACCGTTCGTTATTTTCATCATATGCCCCACTTCTGTATTGATTTTGAGGATTGTTCCTGTCTGCCCGGTATGCATCGGTCTTTCCAGAAGACCCACCATATCGCTCTCCGTTATTTCTCTCCTTTCTTCTTTGTTCAAATCCACTCCATGCTCTTCTATTTCCCTTATTTTTGTTGGGACACTCTCTTGCCCAATGTCCTTGCTGATGACACAAATAACAGGCACCTCTCTCGTCGTACCTTTGAATATTCTGCTGTCTAGTACAGTTCCTGGATATATGTCCAACTTCTCCACACGAATAGCAATTTACTTGAAAAATCCGTTGGCCCGTGTTCTTTCCTTGAATCATCTTCATTGTCGTTTCGTGCAACTTCACCAACTCTTCTGCCTTTTCTAAGGTCAACTGATCCTCTCGGAGCAATAATACAAATACACCCACGTCTTTCATTATCTCCTTTCTTAGCCCAATTTTAAATTGATTTAACACCAAATCGCGATTTTTCTTCCTGATTCCCACTTGCTCTTCAATCGTGGCGTTGCTTAAGTCTTCTTCCAAGACCCTTGCTCCCAAAATCCTAAGCCTCCTGCAGTACGCGGAAATACTTTCATCGTGCCTCTGGTAGCACCGACTTAGATTCAACTGGTTATCCCCCGGCAACCTACTTATTCCAAAGTTGGCTATTAATCTAGCTTTCAACGCCCAACCTAACAACATGCCTGTCATTAAAATTTTCAATAGTGGATGCAATCATCCCTAAAGAGTACATAGCTGGGACTCTAGGTACGGTTCCTACATTTTGGGACGGCCCTGGTAAACCACCCGCACTAACTGCCGTCACAATAGGATCTGTTATCGCTGTGGTAACATCTACCGTGGTAGTAGTACTAGTTATGTGAGTAGTGGGGTTCATTTTTATTTATAAAACAAAAAAAAAAATAAAATAAATATAGCAATAAGCACCAACCTGTATTACGATGACTCTTCTTTTTATTAACTCTCCTCAATTATTTACCTATACGATTTTCCCTATCACCTTGTGTAAATTAATATTACTTAATTGTTTTCCAAAACATAAATCAAAACCTTCCACTTCTTTTATTGCTTTTCATCAAATATTTACCTATACGACTTCCTATAGCACCCTATATAATTAAACTTAATTAGTTATTTTCCCAAAAAAAAAATTAAGTAATCAGAACCCTACAGTTACTTCTTATAAAAAAAAATTTCTAATCAGTCTTGGTATATTTACCTATACAACTTTCTGTATCACCCTATATACATAAGTAAAAGTATTTAATAATAAAAGAAATCGAAAATTCTCATTTACTTCGTATAATAATATCAAAACTTTCTGATCACTCCTGGTATATAAAAGAGAAAAAAAATTTACCCACTTAATAACCAACAAAAAAAAATTTTTTTTTCCTTTATCTATAATTCACGAACTATTTCGGTCTCGTCCCCTTGTATACAGACAACTTTCTCTGCGGATACTAAATATATATATTTTCTCAATACACCTATACTAGAATTTTTCCAATCACCTTTGGAAGGAAAAAAAAATACAATTTTTATCTCACCTGTATAAATTTTCCAAAAAGAATTCTTTTAATTCTTAATAAATTTCCCTTAATTTATTTTACTTCTGCCACCAAATCTATTTTATTCAGTGCCACCTCTACTAAAATTTCATCCACCTGTACTAAAATTTTTATCCACCTGTATATTTTATTTTGCCTATAAGATTTTCTATTTCATCCCTTTCGCCTATTTATTTTATCTTAGCCCTATTTTAATTAATCTCACCCCCTACTTTAATTAATCCCACCTATATATAAAAAAAAATCTATTTCCTCAACTATTTTATTTCATCTCACTTGTCAATTTTAAATCATCCTACCGCTTTAATTTAATTTCATCCCACCGCTGCCACCAAATTGTAACCCGGCGCACCGTCCCCACACAATGATCGCTCCTCCACTTGTTTTAGGGGGGCGGGCCGTCAATGTAAGGGTATCGTAGCTGCCACCAGGTCAGGTAAGTTTAATTTTCCGCCTGACCTCGGAAATAATGAATTCAACCAACAAAACAAAAAAAACTTAAGATGTTAATTAAGAAAAGGCGCCCTCGGAGGGCAAGAGCCCGGCCACGGCTTATATGCGTGGTCTTTTACGGTGAAGTTGAGATGGGAGAAATAAATAATTGACTTCGTAAGAAAAATAGGTATATTGACACAAAGCAAAATAATATAGTTACAGGTTAGGAAACAGTGAATCAATGAGTTTATTACAAAAAAAAATGAATAATTTAAATATATTTACCTAGGCGAAATAATGTAGTTACCTGCATGAAAATGGTAAGCTAAGAAAATTTAAAATAACTATACTGACATACGCAAAAAAAAAATGTAGTTACAGGCCTAAATCAGCAATTCAATAACTTGGAACACACAAAACAAAAAAAAAACAGCCACTAAATTTACGTGAACATAACCAGTTTCATAGCACATTTAATTCTAGGGATGAAAAAACAAACCCAACAAAACCAAAAAAAAAAAAACTATCATTAGGAAAAAATCGTTCACGTACGTCAACGACGTGAGCTTTTTACAAAATGTTCAGCTGATTAACTAAGCAAGATAACATTCCTGTATTATAATAATTTGGGACCCTAATCCATTTAATATCCTTCCCCTAAAATAAAACTTACTATTAATCGTGAAGCCAAATAAAATCAACCCTTTTTTGAAAATTTAATTTAAATTTAAACTTAAGTATCAACCCCACTGGTTAGTATGTATACTTATTTTTGACACATGCAAACATCAAACTCACCCTTCCTCCTGATCAGCCCTCGGACAAAGGAAAAAGAAAAACATCTCTCACTCCACTAAATAAACGACGTGCGACTTCACTTTTTGTTTAAAACAAATTTCACCCACAGAACCACACTTTATTAACCAAAAAAAATCACAACCAACCCTCTCTGAAAAATCCCAAAATAAAACCTCCCTTAAAACAAAATTCTTTAAGATAACCGTACGTCACGCGTCTGATCGGTTCCGTACCGTCGGCCAACTCCTTTTAAATAATCACCAACAACAAATAAAACCCACCCCTAACTAAAAACCCTTAGTGTACCGCTTTTTCACGTTTGGCCTCTACCGAACCGTTGGGCCAACTCTCCGAATAAAATAATCACACAAAAAAACAAAGAATAACCCTTTAACAAAAAAAACTACCCTCAATAACCGCCTTTAAAGAATTGCGTACAATTCGACCCGCCTCTTCCAAACCGTTGGGCCAACTCCCCTTAAATAATCACCAACACAAAAAAATTATTTAAACAACCCTCGCTAACCGCCCTTAGGGAAACGCGTACCAGTCGACCGGCCTCTCTCGAACCGTCCGGCCAACTCTCTTGTTCCCCTCTAAAAATTTTGCCTCCTTCCCTTTTGCTGACTTCATCAAAATTTTCGTTTTCTAGAAGTCTCTCATTACAATCCATATTAACGAATTATGCTAGCCGATCGTACACGCAGTGACCTCTTCACGCATCGAATCAAACCTTCCGATTTTCTCTCAGCGTTCTACATTACTTCAACCCAACATTTCTACTCTCTGCCAGTCGGTTACTCGGCAGCTTCACATTGGCTCATTCTAATTTTCGCGGCCCGTTTAGCTCCTCAAAAAGCTCACAGAGGTCACTGTAAGTACCAAATTCACTACAAGTACGCTTTGCCTCTTTGTCCCAATTTTTTGCTGATAAGTCAAAACTTAGGTGTGAGAAAGTATCTCAGAAACTTTTCTCAAGAGCGATAAGAAATTGCTTCGACTGGGGAATGCGGTTATTTCCGGTAGTGAAGCCAAAACATTTCTTGCTAAACTCATTTATATAGGGTGGCTCACAAAATAATTAGACATAAAATAAAATAATTATAAAAAAAATATTCCATTACCCACAAAGCAAGCCTAGCCTTGCTACAAAATCACGTGTCAGTTAATAATAATTCAGGAGAGTTGAATCGTAACTGCCGAGGCAATAGGAACGTTTCTAACAATACAAATTCAAATCGGGTACCACGTCCGTCAGATTCAGGTTTCGTGCGTCAGGAATTGTATCGTTAGCCAGAAATAATGCAAAATAGAGATGACGTTGCACCTTCATCTGCCATTTTTGATCATTTTGAAGGTCTTCTAGATGAAGATCTCCATGAAATTAAACAGTTGGCTATTGTACCAACTATTCAAGTTCTTATAGAGACAATCCCTGTTAGAGGCTCTTGTGGATTAGGGTAGTCAAGTAGGTAACTTGTATATTGAAAGTTTCTTTAAAAAAACTTAAGGGAATTAATCTTGATTTGCCAATATTACCAGCTATTTGTACTACTTTAATAGGGGCCCTAGGGGACAAAAGTAAAAAAGTACGGTGCAAGTTTACTTACAGTTTTGTGTTAAACACCTTTCTTTTGATTATGCATGTGTTATTGTACCAAATTTAGTCCGAAATATTATTTTTGGATGTGATTGGTTACAAGATTATTCACTTAATATAAATTTTCAAGATCAACAAATTTCGGGGAAGTTTGAAGGTCAAATAGAGATATTTGATTTTATCGGTGAACCGAATCCATTGTATCCAGTAGTCGTTCACTTGTTGTCTACTAATAATGACTTTGTCAGTGTACAGAATCAATATACTGATGATGAAATTCTGGAGTCTGCATCACAGGCTGAGGTTTTCAATGATGAATATAAGCAAAAGTTAGACAATTTGCATATTTTTTTAAACAAGCCTCATAGGACAGATGTTTATACTCATGAAATTAAAGTACATGATTATACACCTTTTTATATGAAGTCTTATCCAGTGCCTAAGACATACAGAGGTGACGTTAGGCGGCAGTTGAACGAGATGATAGAGCAGGCGAGTACCGAGTATGTTAGTCCTCTAGTTGTCATGTCGAAGATGGATAAGTCAATACGTATTTGTATTGACGCTCGATTTTTAAATAACCGTATGGTGAAGGATCACGTAACTTACGGAATCCTAGCGAACTTTTACATGAATTTGTAAATAACCAAGTCCTAAGCACTATGCATTTAACTGTCAGTTATTGGCAAATTCCAATTAAAAGGGAACACCAGAAATATGCTGGTTATTCATTCGACGGGAAGACATACGTGTTTAAGGTGTTACCGTTTAGCTTCGCGACTTCAGTTGGAAATTTTATTGTTGGGTTGACCAAAATCTTGGGTTCTGATGTGGAAAATTTCATGATAGCTTATGTAAACGATATAGTTATTTACTCTGAAAGTCCAGACATGCATTTGGAACACTTGAAAATAATTTTTGAGAAATTTAACAAGACACACATTACAGTCAAGCTAAAAAAATCCCGTTTTGCTTGTCAGACTATTAAATTTTTAGGACATATTGTAACTTCCGAGGGGATATAAATGGATTCAGCTCGGGTAGAAGCTATCCAGGCTATTCCCCCTCCACGAAATTTAAAGCAACTCAGATCATTTCTTGGTTTAGTTATCTACGATAGACGGTTTTGTGAACGATTCTCGGAACTCACTTTGCCAATGACATGTCTCTTGAAGAAGTGGGGGGTTAACGAGGATCTAGCTTTTAAAAAAATAAAAGTTGCTTTTGTCAATGTTACGCTGCTTAGACATCCTGATGCAAAGCTTAGATACTATATACAAGCAGTTGCGTCCGGATACGGGATTGGAACTTGCTTATTTCAAAAAAATGCTGAGATCAGAAATCGAAATGTTATAGCTTATTTAAGTCGGTCTCTTCAAACTGCGGAGATCCGATGTAGCACCACAGAAAAAGAAGCGCTGGCTATACTGGTAGCCTTACGCCAATTGAGAATTTTTGTTATTGGGAGACCACTAACCATAATCAGTGATCACAAATCATTGTCATTTATACGAAATTGTCGTTTACTAAATGCACGACTTACTCGCTGGATTTTATTTTTGCAAGAATATGATTTTCAAATAGAGTATTGTAAGGGCACGGACAATATTGTTACCGATACGCTATCGAGATTTCCGTACAAGGCCCAAGAAATGAATAAAAAAATTCCGGAAACAGTACATGTTGAAATTAATGCGATAATTTCGAAACACGGGAGATAAAACAAAATTTTAAAAACATCACTGATTTGCAAAGTTCTGATCAGTTTTGTTTAAAAATTCAGACAGAGTTAGGAAAAAGGACGGGTTAAAAAGTTATAAGGACTTATTTTCGTGCAGAGAAATGTTGGCTATGGTTGAGATGTTATTATTGTTTTCAGAAAATGCGTCAGGTTATTCGGAAAACATTATTTGGCTGACACTTGCCAGAAAATAAAAATTTCTGTACACACTGTGGGAAAAATACATTCGGTTTTGGTGGAAAAGCCAGATGAATTAATATGTTTAGACTTTATGGGTCATCTTCCAGTATCAAGGGGGTGGGGTTACTCAATTGCTTGTAATAATAGATGCATTCAGTAAACCCATAGCACTTTACGCACTTAAGAAAGCAACAGCTAAATCTATTTTGCGTGTTTTGACTGACAATGAGAAATATTTTGTACAAGTGGGTAAGCCTAATGCGGTGTTAACTGATAACAGAACTAAATTTAAAAGCCATCTTTGGCTGAATGAGCTTCGAGATCTGAACGTTGATGTACGTCATACTTTTGTGTATTACCCTCAGGGTAATATGACGGAAAAAGTAAATAGAGAAATTGGTAGATCCCTACTTTTTGTCAGAAGCAACACACTAAATGGTGTTATTTTTTAAAGAACATTGAAAGATAGCTGAATGGAGTCATTCATGAAAGCACGGGATATGCGCCCATTGAAATTCACTTTGGGAGAAATCGAGAAAATGTATTTCTGAAGGATATAAATTTTCCAGATGTTCTTCTAAAAGTTGATAAAGAGACAAATGAGGCATAATTTCAATAAGAAATTTGAATCGTTTGAGCCAGATCAGGTGTTAATTAGATGCCATAATTTATTTTCAGCTGATAATCGGGAGATTAAGAAATTTTTCTTGCTTTTTGAAGGTCCATATACTATTAGATATTGGCAAGGACCTAATTCTTATGAAATTTATATCGAATCCTCTGGGATTTCCTTGGGAATTCATAACATCATTAATATTAAGAAATTTGTATCTCAAGTAGATGCAATATAAGGCTTACTGCTAAAAGGGTATAAAATAAACATTTAGATGAACATGTTTATTTAATAGAGGGGTAATTGCGCCTAATGTGCAATTATTGTAATTTATAGTGTTTAGTCGTAAGTAAGCAATGGAATTTGTTTTTGAACGGACGTTGTCAAGAACGTCAACAAAAAAAAGAAAATAAGTTGGACGAGTGGAAAAAAAGCGGAGTTTTGGAGATAGAAATTTAGTGCTGAGGAGCTGACGATCCTTGGAAAGTGTTAATGCCGGGTTGGAGCCCGCAATTGGCACTGGATCTATAAGTTTAAATGAATAGAAAGCTGCAGAAGATTTGATTAGAGGTTGGTGAAAAGTTTGAGCCATAAATAGTTCCGTTTTATGGTTTTATATGTATGTACCTGAACCTGTTATGTAATATAGTAAATTCTGTCTAGAGAAAAAACAGTCTACCTTATTTATTATTCACTTGATCCTCTTATTCACCCCTGATTTCATTAATAACAGTTTGTTAATAAATAATGAAAGCAACCCGTTCATAAATCGGGTAATCTATATGGTTTTTAAACAGGTTGCTAAATACAATAAATGAACAAAATCAGATCATCTGTCATAAGCAGTGCAGCATTACTCTAATTCCCGATTCAATTATTCTGCATTTTATTGTCTTCATTTAAATTACACAGTTTCTTTCAATATACTTGTCTCTTCATCATAATGACTTGTATCACTATCTTCCTGACAACAAATGACTTTATTGTCGTTTAGAAACACTATTTTTTTCTTTCTTACGAAGTACACAACTTTTATGAAAAGGTTAAAGTACTTTGTGCACATATAGTTTGAATTAGCTCTGGTTTTACAACACTTAAAACTAAGGACCTCAGAGCACTGTAAAATCATGCTTTCCTCTTTGACATTTCTGCTACTTAGTAAGTAAATTCTAACGCCCGCATTCATAGTTGGCCGCCAGCCACTCACCTGTGGGAGATTGCTCCCTGGCGAGAGGCTGCGCTGAAACGGAGAGTTGCTTCTCAAACGTCCGTAGCACGCATGTGTTATTTAGCTAGCATTCATCTATTACCGCTTTTATACTAGCTTTACATGCAGCAACTGCCGCTGCTACTCGCGCTGCCCGCTGTCCTGCCCTATAGCAGCCTTGAAGCAAGTGACTGTTTACATACAGCTGGTACGCGTTACCGCCAGTGAAGGGAGCGAGCGGCAGCGGCAATGGCATGAGCAGTGGCAGCGCGAGCGACGTGTTTACATACTCGCGCTGCCCACTTCCCTGCCCAATTCCCTGCTCACTTTAGCTGCATGTAAACCCGCCATAATGGCAGGTTTAGCTGGACTGATAAAAATAGGGACGAATAGGTAATTATTTTCAGCTTCAGAAAAAGGCCTTTTCAGGGATTTACTTCAAAAAAAGTGTAATCAGAACAATATTTAAACAATAACAAACATTTTAAAAAACGTCTACATGAAAAAAATATCAAAAAACGCATATTAGCCACATCAAAAATAGAAACATAAAAAAAAGTAACTACCTAAAGTCTATTCACATAAGCTTTACAGCGTTAGCCGGAATAGGGAACAAAATGCGCGCTGATGATTGGTGTAGACGGCAGGCAGATATATACAAGTTAAGCAAATTGTCTTTTGAAGTACCTATTTTTAAACGGTATGTGGATGATATTTTTCTGGTAATACCTAAAACAAAAATAGAAGAACTATTTAACGTGTTTAACAGCTTCCATGAAAAGTTACAATTTACAATAGAAATTGAAAATAACAATAGACTATCCTTTTTAGATGTTGAAGTTATACGAACAACTGATAATGTATTACTCGTGGACTGGTACCACAAACCCACTTTCTCAGAGAGATTTTTAAATTTTAACTCCGAACATTCTATTAAAAACAAATTAAACATCATTAATAACTTAAAATATAGAGCAATTCATTTATCAAGCCCACAATTTCACAATAAAAATTTACAACTAATAAAAAATTATCTAATAAAAAATCAATACCCAATTTCACTAATTAACAGAATAATAAATAACAATAATAACAGCTTATCAACTAGATCCTCACCTTCAGGCACAAAAACATATTACAAATTACCATATGTTAAAAATCTTTCTGAGAAGGTAAGGAAGGTACTTTCCACGGATAAAATTAATGTTGCATTTAAGAGTGAAAATACGACAAAGAAAAATTTCTTTACAAATTTAAAAGTGAAAACACCAAAAGAATTACAGTCAGATGTCATATACAAAATACCGTGCAAGGATTGTGAAAAAAGTTATATAGGCCAAACAGGTAGATACTTAAAAACCAGAAAGAAAGAGCACATGAGAGACGTTAAAAACAAAAATAAAATAAACACAACATCATTAGTAGAACACTGCAAATGTTTAAATCACGAATTTAATTTTGATGAAACAACAATAGTAGGTAGACAGCATAATCTTGAAAAGAGAAAATTTCAAGAAATGGTCAATATAAAGAAAATTAAGTCAGTTAATTCAAGGAAAGACATTGAGAACTTAAACGCGTGTTATTTTAATCTTATTAATAAGTTAGGTAAAAAATAGCTATAATTTAAAATGCATTATTTACGAAATATTAAACAAATAATCAGTCCTTGCCATTATTGCAAATAATCGTTTTTTTTTCTCTTTTATCTATGATGGTTTTTATCCCTTCTCATGTGTTTTGCATACTTTAACGTTTAGAAAGATTCACATTCGTGTCATTACCATTACACGCATTACAGTCTGATAATTAATTGTACCTTTATAAGTGATATATATATATGTGTATATATGTTACATAAGTACACTAATTTAATACCCAACGATTTTATCTGTTTGTTTCCTGTTTTATATATATTTTATGGTGACCAAGAAAAACTCATAATTAATGTAAGTACTTATTATTTTTCACTGCATATGTAGTTTTACCAAGTGTGATATTATGTTAAATTAAATTTGAGATGCCCTAAAAAAAAGTATATTTAAATATTTTTAATTATTGTTAATATGTTCTGATTTTTAATATCTATTTATACGTTGTACGTGTTTTGTGTATGTTTGTAGGTGCATATATCCATTTATTTATTTAATAACTTTTTTTTATTGTTTGTACCACATGTTATATTATATACACTTTTTTTTATTTACATTTTTTACAAGTGTTACACATCATAATTTTATATCTTACAGTGCCCTGAAGATGGTAATAAAAATTACCGAAACGTCGGCAAGTTAAAAAAGTAGTTTTTCTCAAAATAAGGACCCTTACCCAAAAAAATTTTCCAACAATTAATAAGTCGGTCTAAAAACTTTTCTATTAGGTAATTTAATGTTGAATAATAATGTTCTTGACTATACCGTTTTGATATAACATGAATGTTATTTTAATATTTAATTGTAATTAACCCCAATTTCTATCTGTAATTTTTTCAGTGTTTAGGCATTGAATTATGATTTTTTAGTGTTTTTTGTGCAAAAAACACTAAAAAATGATAATGCAATGCCTAAACACTGAAAAAAATTACAGATAGAAATTGGGGTTAATTATTATGAAACCCCCCGGTTGCACGCCCCTGGTTTAAATTCGAATTGGCCATTAGGCCTTGATTATAGTTTTTGTTGGTTGCAACTTAACTACCGAAATTCAAAGTTGTAAGTCACATAGTTTGGAAAATAAAAAATAAAATTTATTTTCTGCGTATCATTTTCAAAGGGCTCTAACTCCCTTAGGAAGCATTTCCGAACCTATGTTCATTAAACATTTTTTACTCAGAACAACAATCCCTATCTGCTGTTTAAGTATGGCCGTTTAATTTCGGGACACCCTGTATATACATAAATTATATCTGTATAACCTTAAAAAAATATGTTTTTTGAAACTAATACATATTAGAAAGTCATTTAATAAATATCAATTAAACATTTTAAATATATGTCGGCGCCACCCAGTCACTGGTAACCAAAATAACTAAATTGTGGTATTTGCAACATTAGCAGAATCAGCATTCAGCTCAGATTGTTGTTGGACGTCACTGTTTATATTTTGAAAACATGACCATATATGGTTATGTCTTAAATTTATGGACTGTGGAGAGGAGCGGGCTTGGGTCCGCCCTTGCGAACGGAACAAAACCGAAGCCCGCACTTTTATTGAGATCAGATTATATTAGTTATTCAGAGTTTGTAAACTCGGGTAAAGTTAGTGCTTAAAGTGGTAGTAATTGAAAGGGCTGGCGGTGGCGGACCGTTAGTTCTTTTCTGCAGAATTGTTTCTGTTCTCATTTTATAATTAATCGTTGATTTGCCATTGAGACATTTATCAAAAAAAAAAAAAACTTGTAAATTTTATCATGGAGTTTGATCCTGAAACTACCCCCGTATCTTCGCCCTCTCCGACATATATATTCATATTAATTAAAATCTTGAATGATTAACGATTACATAATGTTTAAAAATTGTAATTTTAGGGTTATTAATAATATTAATAATGACCTTTATCTACATACGTTAGAATACTCTGTATGTAATATATTGTTATGTATTTATAAATATTTAAAAAATGTTAATCTAATGTAAAATATTTATTTACATAATATTTAAAACATACAGAATATATTATCCAAAGTAAAAGTAACATATAAAATGTTTGCTACCCTGACAAAGTATGGTTGTATAAACATTTATATCATATTATTTCCACTCCTAGAACAATATTACAAAGTTGCATTGTAACATTTTAAAAATGATTAATAAATATTTTTATGTTTAGTGGGCGGATGACTATGAATAACAGTGTTAGTCTTCAAAGTATAAAATAAAAATACAATTTTAAAATTAGCTTCTTTTATTACTTTGGCAATCGATTTTATATTACGTCAGTAATTTTTGTGACAGTTAAAAAATTATCTTACATAATTTATTAAGAGATAAAATGGTAGATGATTTACACTGAAAGCTAAAGGCTAATTAAAAAACAACTGATTTAATTTTAAATGTTGCTGGAACAAAACTGATTCCATCAAATTTATTGAAATTGAAATATGTACAATATATAATAAAATTACGCTTAATTAAATCATTAACTATCGTTAACATTTAGTTCAACGAATGAAATGTGCTATTTATAAATTTATTTTCTTGGTCTGTATTCAATTTTACGTGTCTTTATTGATGTCCACTTCATTCTTTTAATGTAGTATGTAAGACCAATAAGAATAGAAAATATAGCAAAGCATTTAATCAACATCTTCTTTCGATCATCATGTTCAGGTTCTGCTGTCCATTTAAGGAAAGTGGAGACATCTTTAGCTAACTGACTGGCAGTAGCAGTGGTACCATCTGAATATTCAATAACTTCATTGAATAAAGCTTGAGCCATAGAAATAGCACCACCAGGGAAATATGGATTGTAATATTGACCATCTCTGAGAACTATTCCAGCTGGGGCATCATAATAACCAGTCAAAAGGGCAAATATATAATCTTCACCTGAAAATCAATAAAATATTGTTACATCAATAGACTGTATAGACTGGTTCCGGGGTGTGCCCAGAGATGGCGTTACTAGTATTAAAATTTAAATACAATAGCCAAGTTAGTCTGACATAAAGAAGGAATTAGAATTGTTCGAGAGCAGTGAGGAATATTCAAGAAAATCTTAGGGTTGTATATAGATGGATATACAGTACGTGTATTGAAGTATTAGACATAGTACATTGAAAGAAGACTGAAAATTGGCATCGTATCGCGCGCAATGTGCACTGTAGACCGCACGACAGCTAGATGAAAATGGAATTCTCTGCTTTGCTAATACTAACGCTGACGAGCGACGGCTTGTCTGCCTCTGGTTTACATTGTAACATTGCCATTTAAGAGACCCATGTCAAATGATACAAGTTTACATATTATATAAGGCACACAATGAGTCCAGGAGTTCTGTCTTAATTTGGAATTGTGTGGGTAAAGAAGAAATAAGTTAGACTAAAGTAGTGATTTCTAAATGTTTACCAGATGTTTTACTCAACGAATCCACTGTTTCTGTGGGGGACAGCAAATACGTAACAATATATATATTTACGTTAAGACACTTGGGTGTATACAGCGTCTTATATTGAAGTATGGGATCAAATAATTCGGAAACTTTTAGGTGCCATTTTCGAGGTGTTTCTAGGATTATTGAGCTCAAATTCGGTGATGGACATAAAATCTTGCTGATTTTTTAAATCAAATAACAAACATATTTAACTTTGAAATTTCAAATCCACTCTTTAAAGAAATTGAATGTAAGAGATCATATTTGATTTTAAAACTCGGACAAGCATTAATTGAATTTAAATAATTTAAAACCAATGTATATGTGGGGCTTCTTTATCAGGACAATAAAATAACACGTTTACTACATATAGAAAATTAAAAGACGTTTCCAACAAGGTATAACTATCCATTCTGCTATTTAAAATTTTCGAAAAGGTTAATCTGTAGAGAAGCTGAAAGAGGGTATGAACTTTTTTATGGGAAAAATTGGTGTTTTAAAAACAAAAACCAACATATCTGAGGATTTTTCCCAAAAAAATTTCTGTTATCGAGATACAGAATTTATTCCATCATAAGTTTCTACTATTGTAAACCGACAATATTTAATTATTTTTGTTAGTTTATAGTTGGTATATTGCATTTCATTTTTTATTATATATAAAGGTTTAGATATGAACATTATTCGTATCATACAGATTAAATTCGCTGCTAATTTTATCAGTTCTTTCCCAGATGATAAAACTAGAAACTTTACACTATCCTTGTAAAAGTCACATATAGCTCATATACTTTCTTAGTAGTAGAAGTAAGTAAGTTTCAAAGGGAAACAAATTTAGATGTACGTAATTTCTGCACATTAGAAATGTTGCCATATTTTAACTTCAATATAACAAAAGTGACACTACACTTTTTTCCTTTTTATTCGAAGCCACTTTGAGAGATGTTCTCTAGGCAGTTATAGTTAGGCAGTAAAAGTTACAGTTTGGCAGAGTTTGAATAGGTACACAATCCAGTTAAATCTTTGGACTTACTTACTAAACTGTTTGTATTGAAGGTTTCTAAGTGCAATATACATTAATTAACTCGAAACTTTTGTTATATTTTCACCTTCCTCTTTTCCTTGTATCTAGTTTGCAGCCCCTTGCAAAATTAGGTAGATTTTTTTTTTTTTTTTTTTGCATTTTGGCTTTACATACAAAGTGTTTTAGCCAAGAAAATTAGGTAGATACAATAGAACATTGTGGTGGCAAGCAGTACCGATTTTCAAATAATTTTATTTGACGAACTTTGGTGAAAAGTAAAAGTTGAGTGCACAGTATCAAAGATCTGCGAATATACAGTAACATTCGTCGAGTTAAATTTCTACGGAAACGCTTTTACGAAAGCACAGTATATGCTAAATAACAGTTAAGAAAATTCAAAAATCATGAAATTTTCACAATCAAGAAATTAAAAGAAAAATTTAAATCAACTACTGAAAATTGGTGAAATTTAGCATAAAAAATAAATAAATATATCGAAAGAATATAAGACGAAATAATGTATTGGCAAGTTCTGTTTATATTAGCATACTGGTTGTATGTTGTAGTAGTTCCAGCGTCCCAAAATTGTTTCAGCACCTCAGATTGTTCCAGTACCTCAAATTGTTCCAGCATTTCAAATTGTACTAGTATCTTTAAAACTGCTCAGTGAAGAATTCAGTTTTTAAGTAAATTTAAGAAGAAAAGTGTACTCAGTGAAATTTCTATGGATTACTTGAATTACCATGCTGTTTTATTTACTGTAAGTAGATATTTTTGTTTAACAACTTGATAGCCATTTAGTTACATAAAATTACATTAAATTAAAAAAACAAATAAATAAATTTCAAAATGCCAGATGAAAGTACAGTTCAGGTAATGTCGATGTCACAAAACTCGCATCTTTTGTCCTTAGACTTAGCCATAAGATTATTAAAAAAATATGATGGTAGCACAATACATAATAGAGTATGTACACGATTTTATTGATAACTGTGATGTCACGTTAAATTTTGTAAATCTAAATTGTAAAAATATTCTTTTTAGTATGGTCAAATTAGAAGGCAGAGCGCGATCTTTAACAAAATATAGACTTTCAAAATTGGATAGAGTTAAAAACATATTTAAAAGACGTATTTTCTGAATAAAATTCACTCAGTCTTTGGTAATCAGATAGGCAGAATAGAAATGAAGTATAGCTTCTTGCAGCAAGCGAATTGAAAGATTTTTAACAAATCTAGTCGACGCTTCTACTGTTGGTAAAACTGCACCTATCGCCGCAGAAATATCCTTGTATTTGAAAGCATAAGCCTTAAATGTATTTATTTATGGACTTAATGACTCGTTAAAATTACAAATTAAAGCTAGAAATCCTCAAAATTTAGAAGATGCCATTGAATTAGCGCGTGAAGAAAAATGACAAATTTTAGTAGTAGAACAAGGAATAACGCACAGTTTAGTCAAAATCAAATAATTTCTTGAGAAAAAATAACAGCCAAAATATTTTTTATAATTGCAAACAGTAAGGCATTATGAAAGTGACTGTTATTTTAAACAAAATTATCGATATAACTTTAAATAAAATTTTTCAAAATCCGGAAGATCTTCTAACGTTAATATCAGAAAAATCTCTACTGTAAAAAGAAAGGTCATAATATAGCGGAATGTCTAAAAATAATTTACAATGAATTTTAAAGAATTAAACGAGAATCGGAAAACTTCCAGTCACCGTTGGCAAGTGGCCGCCTATAAGCCACAACCATTAAAATATGTCACAAATTCAGAAACTAGTGTAAGCATCCATCAAAACGATTTATTAGCAAACTGAAAAGGCAAATCAAAATTCTAAAATTTATTCATTTAAATTTAAATATAGTACCAAATATGTCAGACTCTTATAGATACCGCGGCGCTTCAATTAATCTAAAATCTAATCTAATCGAAAATTAACGGAGTCAGTTATATTTATATAAATACTAGCTGACCCGGCAAACGTTGTTTTGCCATGTATATTATTATAAAAAATAAAAAAAAATTTAGGGGTGGACCACCCTTAACATTTAGGGGGATGAAAAATAGATGTTGTCCGATTCGCAGACCTAACCGATATGCACACAAAATTTCACGAAAATCGGTCGAGCCATTTCGGAGGAGTTTAATTACAAACACCGTGACACGAGAATTTTATATATTAGTAGTGACAAATATTTCCGGAATAACCAGAGAAATTATTTCGCCCAAAGGGATAGTTTTTGTATTGTTAAGAAATAATAAGCATTTTTTTTTCATTTAGTAGACGATGAATTTCTTTTCCAATCAGATTGTGACGGTACATTAGGTAATGAATTTTTTTGAGGCAAACAAAGTTATTATCGATTAGAAGTATCAATTAATTAGTTACGATAACAATGTTGTTAAGTTTACTTGTTTAAGTAATACCGAAAATAAACAAACTTCGTCAGAAATTTAAATTGAACCTTTGAAGATGGTCGTGTCAGAACCTCTGAAAATAATATATCTACAAACTTGGACAACAGAAACAATATTTCAACATTCGCAGAAAATTCGAATTTAGGCAAAAAATAATGTATCTACAAACTTAGGCAACAGAAACTCGAGAGTATTTCAACCTTCGCAGAAAATTCGAATTTAAGGAGACTGTTTTCAAAATAATTTTGCACACAATAAAATCATCATCGTATCCCTTCTTTCCACACTCAGTTTTTTGTACAGATATTAGGTGCTTACAACAATTCTAGCGATTTGCAAATATTCTCTTTATCTAAAACTATAAGAATAACAAAGGCGGAGATAGTGAATTGGCCACTAAATTTCCATAAACCCATAAAACTATTGTAGCGCGGTCTGCCTACGGATTTGGACCCTTAAGTGAAGATACAGTAAACAAATATATGCAAAAAATCGGAAATTTTCCGTAGAATTCAATAAACCAAAATATAAACAACTGGCACCTCGGGGGCCCATAGTAAATTGGGCCCAAAGTTGGCCAAAAAAACGGTTTTTTCCATTTTACTCAGTCATGGTGCCATAAAATGAAAAAAGTTTTATACAAAAGTTGTAGAACTATTAAATACGGATCGATCTGTGGAAATCCGATGTCAAAAAAATTCCAAAATAAATTATTTATTTGAAAAAAAACCGTTAAAAATCGCGTTTTTTTGAAACGCTCATATCTTCGTGAAAACAAATCATTTTTTTCACAAAACTTGGTGAAATTGTAGCTCCCTACTAACTAAAAAAGATTGTTTTCAAAAAATTTAAAAATATTATAAACATTTTGCAAAAATTGATTTTTTTCGAAAAAAATCACGTTTTTTTAAAATCTCGATAGCTCATACACGCTTTCATATCTCTAGTCAATTCTGAGCTTAAAATTTGCTTGAAATGTTGTACTAACATGGTTATTTATTGCGCGCTTTTTAAATTGATCGGTAATATGCGAGAAATCGGTTGAAAAATCGGTTTTCCTTTTAACAACAAAAAAATCGATTTTTTTTTTCAAGAAAATATATTTTTTTCTTTTTTTGTTAGCAGCATTGAATAGCTGGTATTTTTTTATAAATTTACAAAAAAAAATTATCTACGACCCTTTGGAGCCGAGATAATTTTTTTTTTTTTTAAATCTAGTGACGCTATCTTTTAATATTAAGGGCTGAAATTTACAGAGTTTGTAGTTCAATACTTGTATTTTACATAAAAAAAATACTACAATGACATATTCGCTCTCTATTCTTTGGAAATTTAATGGCAAGCGGAGCACACCCCGGCTCATACGTTCGTTCGCTCGAGCGGTGTCGTGGGGGTGCGGGACGGTGTTAACGTGGATACATCTGTAAAACTGTATGCTCTTGTCATACGTACCGTATCGTAGTTTCAACTGCACACAGAGCGTTTATACGATTGTCTCTTGAACGTTATGTTGATTCTTAAAGACATATGAGTTGACAGGTAAATAATAATTGTTAAGCAACATTTTTAGTATAAAAATAAAATATTTATTTTACATGAAAGTTCAAAATATTGACAGTGAATATAAACGTGTACAGTACTTAATTGATCCGTAGTTTTTTTATCGGAGACCCCTCCCCCCTCTCCTCGTTGTCACTGGTACGTTCTTCGCTGTATGCAGCGAGTACGGAAGAGTCGGCTTCACTTTCGATCTCATCATCATCATGGACATTGGTCTGTGATTCATCCATCACCACGCAAGACTCATTAAATATATCTTCGTCCAAGTCGTCATCAAGAGCATCTGCCTCCATCGTAGTTATTTCTATATTAGTGCAATTTTCTTGATCGCATGTCAAGCACATGCTTGAACACTTCAAACCATGCCTCCTGCAGCTACAGATCTTCGTTTTACATCTGCTTCCGCATTTGCAGGCTATCGTTTTAACGATTTCGTCTGGAACCAGCTGATCCGAGCTGTACGTGGGAATAATAATAATAATAATAAGGTTTATTGAAATCCAACAGACAAAACTGTCCATAAATAGGATACTAAAACATAGCATATTACAGTATTTCATTACAAATATAATTTAGCACAGCAAAAATCTATAGCTAAACATTAAAAAAAATAGAAAATATAAAATAGAAGTGCGACAGACACAGCTGTCCAAATACAGGATATGCTCAAATGACTTAGTTAAGTCCATAACATTACACAAAAAATAAAAGCTAATATTTAACAAAAGTTTAAGTAAAACAAAAACATTAAATGATGGAGATACTAATAATATTAAATATCATACATGAACGGCGTAATCAACAATAGTCTAGGTCAAAATGCAGAATTAGTTAAAACAGCTTCTTTAAGCGAACGAGAAAAATGCGTAAAATTATCACAAAATATATCAACAAAATTCTGCAAATCATTGTATTGTCTAG
This sequence comes from Rhamnusium bicolor, assembly GCA_029963845.1. Taxonomy (NCBI): domain Eukaryota; kingdom Metazoa; phylum Arthropoda; class Insecta; order Coleoptera; family Cerambycidae; genus Rhamnusium; species Rhamnusium bicolor. The sequence continues at coordinate 59,213 of JANEYF010000267.1, read as the reverse complement.
ACATAGAAAGTAATGGTGAATTCATGTGTTGATTGGTGTGGGGTGTATCATAAATAAAGATTGAAGGCTGTCTAGTACCAAATCTAGGTATATTAATATGCACCTGATCTAAGAATTGAGGGTTATCAATTTGACCATGGATAATTTTGTACAAGTATGTAATGTTCGTTACTTTACGCCGCACGAATAATGGCTCGATTTCAAATTCATTTAATAAAGCCCTATAGCTATAATTCTGCTCGGGGTATCTTTTATGCTTTATGAAATACAAGTATTTGCAAAATTTACGTTGTATACGCTCGAGCATCATAATATGAACATTATAGTACGGAGACCAAGCAACACTACAGTACTCCAATCGACTTCTGACAAAGGAGAAATATAATATCTTGAGACATTCAATACTTGTGAACTGTTTAGTGTTCCTGATTATAAAACCTAGCATTTTTAGGCAATGACTATTAATATATTCATAGTGGGGAATAAACGATAATTCAGGGTCTAATATTATACCTAGATCTTTTTCGATGACATCGTTGCAGAATAGAGTCACCTATTTTGTAATTATATTCTAACATGTTTTTTTTCCTTGAGAACGTCATTGTTTCACACTTATTAATGTTCAAACCTAATTTATTCTGTGAACACCAAGCGTACAGGGAATCAATATCATCCTGTAATGTATGGCAATCATGCTCACTATTTATTACTCTTACTATTTTCAAATCATCAGCATAGAGAAACATATGAGAATTTATAGACTTCTCAATGTCGTTAACAAACATTAAAAACATAAGCGGACCTAAGTTGGATCCCTGCGTTACCCCGCTTGTCGCACAATATATATCAGATTTGAAACCTTTGTATTCTACATAGTTTTTTCTATCAGTTAACAAGGAATAAAACAGTTGTGTTAAATTTTCACATAATCCAAACTGTCGAAGTTTATTTATGATAATACCATGGTGTACCTGATCAAATGCCTTAGTGAAATCGGTGAAAATTACATCAACTTGAAATCTATTATCAAGAGCTTGTGACACAAATTGGACAAAGTTGCCTATATTTGTCAAGGTAGACCGACCTCTAATGAAACCATGTTGACTAAGGCATATCTGTCTGCAAATATGGTTATAAACAACAAATGACAAAATGCACTCAAAAAGTTTTGCAATATTTGGAATTAATGCAATAGGTCTATAATTATTAATGCTAGATTTACCACCTGACTTAAATACTGGACATATTTTTGACAATTTCCAACAATTTGGAAATATACCCTTATTTATGATTAAATTAAAAATCTTACATAACGGTTCTTCGAAGCAGCTAATACAGTCTTTAATCAAAAATGCCGGGATATGATCAGCACCCATCGTAAAGTTGGCTTTCATTTTCACTACTGCTCTTCTAATATCACTAACACTGATGGTAAAACTATGCAAGACATTAACGCCAGTAGACGTAACATCACAGGAGGGGTCACTAATCACAGCATTGTCGTTTAAGAATACACTGCTGAAGTGCATTGCAAAACCATTAACAATATCTTGAGGAGTTGTAAGAGGACGATCATCATAAACCATAGTACCTGGAATTCTCGACGAGTTCTTCTTAGCATTCACAAAGTTCCACAGCTGGTTCGGGTCATTTTTAATGTTGTTTTCGGCAGATCTGATTAGCTTATGGTATTCGTGACGAATGCTATACTTTATATCACGTTTTAAGCTTTTTACTCTTTCTAAGTATTCAAGGATATTATGCTTTTTATACATCTTAAAGTAATGATCTTTTAATCTTATTTTTTGTATTATATCTCTGGTATACCAATGTGGAAAATTTGAAGTTCTGGGTGTGGTTTTTGGTACATACATATCAAGCGTCGTATTGAGTTTATCATAGAATATGTCACATGCAGCATCAACGTCACCGACTGAATTTAACTTGCTCCAATCAATCTCGGATATTGCATGGTATAACTCATGGAAATTAACATTTCGAAAGTTGTATCTAGGACTGCTTGTATTATTTTCAAACGGGTTTCTATCATAAGATGGGAGTGTTAAGTTAACCTGTAATCCCGGATGGTGAGGATCTTCATCCACTAAAGTAAATTCGTCTCTTATTACAGAACAAGCAACATCACTCGAAACCATGATTAAATCTAGAGTCTGTTGTTACCGTTTAGAACATGATTATGTTGTTCTATATGACATATACTTAGAAAACTTTCAAGCAAATTGCATAACCCTGAAGCCCTCTTAGTTTCATAAAATATTTGCAGTTCAGGAATATTAAAGTCTCCACTGATAATGATTGGACCTTCTGACTGGCAGTGTTGTTCAAGCAGGTCAAAGATGACTTCATAGGTCACTGGTGGTTGAGAAGGTGGTAGATATATGTTTATGAAGGTTATAGATGTATTATTATCGTACATCAGGAAGCAGATTAGTGCCGTCGGAAGTCCAACCCCATTGTTCTGGCTCTAGCGAAGTTCCGAGCCACGTTTGCAACTGCAAATAGGAGCGGTAGGCATGTTGAGCCGCTGTTGCCTTTTCTTGAAAAAAATCGATTTTTTTGTTGTTAAAAAGAAACCGATTTTTCAACCGATTTTTTCGCATATTACCGATCAATTTAAAAAAGCGCGCAATAAATAACCATGTTAGTACAACATTTAAAGCAAATTTTAAGCTCAAAATTGACTAGAAATATGAAAGCGTGTATGAGCTATCGAGATTTTAAGAAAACGTGATTTTTTCGAAAAAAACCAATTTTTGCAAAACGTTTATATTTTTAAATTTTTTGAAAACGATCTTTTTTTAGTTAGTAGGGAGCTACACTTTTACCAAGTTTCGTGAAAAAAATGATTTGTTTCCACGAGGATATGAGCGTTTCAAAAAAAACGCGATTTTTAACGGTTTTTTTCAAATAAATAATTTATTTTTGAATTTTTTGACATCGGATTTCCACAGATCGATCCGTATTTAATAGTTCTACAACTTTTGTATAAAACTTTTTTTCATTTTATGGCACCATGACTGAGTAAAATGGAAAAAACCGTTTTTGGCCAACTTTGGGCCCAATTTACTATGGGCCCCCGAGGTGCCAGTTGTTTGTATTTTGGTTTATTGAATTCTACGAAAAATTTCCGATTTTTTACATATTTTTGTTGACTGTATCTCCGAAGTGAAAAATTAACATGGGGCCAAAAATTGGCAGACTGCACTATTGGTATGAGCAATTAGTAGCAGGGAGATCCTCAGTCGCAAATTGGTGCGCGGAGATCGTGTTCGACCCGCCGTGATTTTATCTGTAGATAGGATAACAATTACTGTACGCCACTCCCAGTGAATGTCTGATAGCCAATAAAATATTCAGCTTTAGGTTATGCGTTGTGATGACCCGCCCTTCATCAGATTATAGCAGGTAGCAGCTGGTGACACTGGTGGTGGTATTTTGGTTAGTACATTTCAAAAAACTTGTTGAGTATGGTTGTTATTTCTGTAAATAACTACGTATTCCTGTTTATTTCGAGAATTTCTAGTTATTTGATGCATATTGTTTTTTAAATGCATCAAAAAACTATTAACAAAAACAATTTTTTAAAAAATGTTACTTTATAAGGGGGGTCAAAAACTTCGCCTTGTTGCGCCTGGCAATACCCTAATCTGTGATAAAATTCATTCCTGACATTTACAATGCATGTTAGGAGTCACACTCTGCTGGCAACAATTTTAGCACGTAACTTATCTAAGTCATGCGCTCGTTCGTGTTCATATCTATAAATTTGCCAGGTTACATATTCCCACAAAAATATCGTTAGGCGCTAAGTCGGGGGATCTTGGTGGCCATTTTATTGCGCCTCTTCCACTTATAAGACGATTGGAAAAAGTGTTATCTAAAAACTCTTGCACCCTTCTTGCATTATAAGCAGGACAGCCGTCTTGTCCCCGAGGTTGACGTCAAGAGCTTGAACAGCCGAAATAATCTGATTCTGCAAAATATTTAAACATTTGTTGGCATTTAATTTACCGTTAATGAAAATAGGACCAATGACATAATCATCTAAAATGCCGGCCCAAACATTTACTTTTTGTGGATATTGAGTACGTAATGGCGTACTCAAATGTTTATTTTCCCTGGACCAATATCGAACTACAGAAGAATTATGCCGGTCATGTATGGAAAAAGATTTTTCATCAGTGAATAAAATATTTTTGATGAAATTTTCATTTTCATTAGCTTTTTCCACCATGGTTTCACAAAAATCCATTCGTTTCGAGCTGTCTTCAGGAAAAATTTCTTGGGATGTCATAATTTTGTAGCAGAATATTCCGCACTGTTCGCTCATGTACACCAACTTCTTGCGACATTTGTCTACTCGAACAAGGTGCATTTACCTTGGCGAAATTACCGCCTTTCCCGATCTTCCCTAAAGTAAGCTCTAGGTCCGTCTTCGTAATTTAAATGACTATATTTTCTGCAATTTGTCGCACATCCCAAAAAGTCAAAATTATGATTAATGTTTAATACAGTTTGAACCATCGGGACAGGATTCATATGTAAAAATGAATCACCCGATAACTCCCTCAGCAGTATTACTGCCGTAATACCACTTGATCATTTGCATTTTTTTCTTCAGTTGTATAAACAGACATTTTCAAGTTAAGAAGAAATGCCAGTTTACACTAACGGCTGAGATAATAATAAAGGAAATGAGACAAAATTACCATATACTTCAAACAATACGCCAATATCCAAAAACTTTATTATAAAAAAATAAATAAACAAAAGTAAAACAGTTACAAGTATATTGAATAGAAACTTTCAAATAATAATAATTGGATGTCAAGTTCGACTTCAGAAATTATATTATCATCTTCATTTTGGTTTATATTTTTGTATATTATGGAATTTCATACATATTAAATCTTTTTTTTTTTTTTGGTGAACTTGAGGCCATTTTGTGATCTCTCACGCATTCCGAACTTATAAAATACCATTAACTGTGTTCGTCATTAATTTATTACTGGATTTAGGTTTTATCTTAAAAATGCGTTCACATGTAGCACTGAGCACAGTCCGCACTCAATGCAGAAAGAAGTCAGAGCTCTCATTTTTCGTGCAGTGTACTCAGTGTAGCATTTATTTTATAAATTATAAAATAAATGAACGTAACTGCACGAACAAAATCTCATATTGTTGCCCTACGACTAACTAGATATCGCCAAATGTTCATCTTAGTGTATATCAGTACATTTTTTTGAAGCCTCTTTCTAGGCTCTATTCATTCCTATATTATTATTGGCTATCTCCCAACCACTTTGATGTAATGAATTTTTTTGTTGAAATAATGCCATCTGCAGATGGATATTAAAAAAATCACCACAGTCACAATTATGGGTTTTAAGAAAAACTTATGTGAATACCAGTTACAAGACATCTAATTAATGTTTTTGAATCATTTTCATTTCCTAAAAATGTACAGGGTGGCCTAAAATTAGTATTCAATTAAGAACTTTTTAAATTGAATTTTCTCAATTTTTTCAAATGGAACACCCTGTATATTTTTCAACGATGTGATGTAAAAATGAAAAACGAACATTTTTTGTAAGTACTTCCCTATGGCTAATTGCAACCATTTTCGTTTTATAAATAAATAAGTGTTTATTTTTCAATTAAGAACTTTTTAAATTGAATTTTCTCAATTTTTTTCAAATGAAACACCCTGTATATTTTTCGACGATGTGATGTAGAAATGAAATCCAAACATTTTTTGTAAGTACTTCCCTATGGCTAATTGCAACCATTTTCGTTTTATAAATAAATGTCAAATTTATGAATAAACTTAAAAAAAGAGGTTCCCTCAAATAATTCATTAGAAAAATTTATAATAGGTGTTCGCCGTGTTGCCCATTTTGATTGACATACGTCTTTATGCAATTTTGAAATGAGGCAATTTAGTGGGACCATTTCCATTGAAATGAGGAAATAGTATTTAACCAGTCCTTTACTGTAATGTTTTTTGTACATTTTTTTTGCTGTTTTCGTTATTCGACAAGCAATAAAACCTCAGTTTGGTATAAATTGTTGTGTACAAAGGAGCATTTATCACACTTATCGGTCGTTAGTTACAATTTGTATTGAATTTAAAATATTTGGAATATTACAATATGAATTTTAATAAAACGGAATTTGTAGACATGACTTTTGTTTTGGGCGAGTCAGACAGAAATTGTTTACTTGCCAATAGAATTTATCACCAACGTTATCCTGAAAGAAGGCTTCCTGATGTTAGCAGCTTCCAAAACCTTCTCGATAGATTTCTGGAAACTGGAAATGTCAAATATAAAAAAAGTTAAAGAATAAAACTTGTTGTGAACGAAGAAAATGAGTTTTCTGTGGTGCTGGCAACGGTTGAGAATCCCCATGTTAGTCAAAGAGAAGTGACCTCATTAGTAGGAATAAGTAGACGGTCTGTGGGTCGAATCTTAAAAACAAATAAGTTGCATGCATATCATATTCAAATGCACCAGGAATTATCTGATGACGATTTTCAAAAGCGCCTACAATTTTGTAATTGGGCCAGAGGTAAAATACAAGTTGATGTCAACTTCTTCAATAATGTTTTATTCACTGATGAGACAACTTTTCATAAAAATAGATGTGTTAATAGGCACAATTTCCATTATTATGCTTCGGAAATCCTCACTTTTTTATGCAAGTTGATAACCAACACAGACAGTCTATAAACGTTTGGGGAGGAATTATTGGAGAACATGTAATAGCGCCACATTTCTTTAATGGTACATTGACTGGAGCTATTTATCTTCATTTTTTGGAAAACCGTCTGCCACAATTATTGATAAATCTCCCTGGAAGAATTCGAAATAGGATGTGGTTTCAGCAAGATGGTGCTCCACCACATTATTTAAATGCAGTTAGAGACCACTTAAATAATACCTACCCTCATCAATGGATTGGAAAAAATGGACCCACTAAATGGCCTGCTAGATCCCCAGATCTTACAAAAATGGGTTTCTTTTTTATGGGGATACGTGAAGGGAAATTGTTTATAGAGACACACCAACAACAGTACAAAATATGAAGGAAAGAATAATTGCCTTTAGATCTATCACACCGGCAGTTTTAGGAACAGTGGGAACCTCATTTTAAAAGCGTATAGAGATGTGTGTCAATTAAAATGGCCAACATGTGGAACATTTATTATAATTTTTTCTACTGAGTTATTTGAAGAAACCTTTATTTTTAAGTTTATTTTTGAATGTTGTAATTATTGCTCAATAAAACGAAAATGGTTGCAATTAGCCATAGGGAAGTACTTACAAAAATTTTCGTTTTTCATTTTTACATCACATTGTTGAAAAATATACAGTGTTCCATTTGAAAAAACTGAGAAAATTCAATTTAAAAAGTTCTTAATTGAATACTAATTTTTGGCCACCCTGTATATTTTTAGGAAATGAAAATGATTTAAAAATATTAATTAGATGTCTCGTAACTGGTATTCACATAAGTTTTTCTTAAAACTCATAATTGTGACTGTGGTGATTTTCGCAATATCCATCTGCAGATGGCATTATTTCAACAAAAAAATTCATTACATCAAAGTGGTTGGGAGATAGCCAATAATAATATAGGAATCAATAGAGCCTAGAAAGAGGCTTCAAAAAAATGTACTGATATACATAGCATTCTATTTAAAAAAAAGGCACTTGGTCCTGTAATTTCGTCTTGGCTCACCCTGTATGTTCGAAAATAATTTCCTGTTATAGACTTTTTTATCTAGTTTACTTTCAATTTTTTAAAAAATTTCTAGCTATCGTAGAACTTGAGATATCGAGGTCCGACGCACTATTGCCCCACCCTGTATAATACTGATATGAAAATATTCAGTTTTCGAGATGATATTTAGCTTGACATGGTTTTTTTTTCAATTTTCGACATAATAACTGATATTCTGGGGTTACGCCGATCATCAGTAAAAATATTTTTTGATTAAATGTTGAGCTGTCAGAAATTGACCTGTGATATACAGGGTACGAAAAGAATCTTCTCAAACATGATAAAAGAAATTTTTTAAAAATCTTCGTTAATTCAAATGTATATTATTAGACCATAAGATGCACCACTGAATATTCTACAATTTTGCTATAGTTTTCCCTATACCTAAGTTTGATACTTTCTGTAAAAAACGCACTTCCATGGAAAAATTAAAATAAAATTTCTCCGAAAATTTATTCTATTTAACACAAATACAAAACTCAAAAATAATAAGATTGTGAAAATAACATTTTATTCATAATTTTAAAACTGGATAATCGGCATATTATTATCACATTGATAAACAATATATTATCACATAAAAGGTTTTAAACAAATAAGGAAAAGCTATCAAACAAATTATCTGGGAAAAGCCCATGACGATTTTTAGAGCAGACCATATTTATGCAGATTATCCATATTTACAACGATTTCTTCATACTAACTTGAATATGATAAGTGATGTGAAAGGATAATGATAAATTATGAGGAAACTGATAGATTTAACTGGGAATGAGGACTGTAAAATAGTAAATGTTGATAAATCCAGCCAAAACAGCCAATGTTAAATTAACATTTGCTGGTGATTATCTAAAAATTTGTGTCTACAACAAAAAATACAACAAAAATTTTTAAAGTGTTCAAAATGCCCACCGTTCTTATTTCTACATAATATAATCATATTTTGAAATTTTCTGGATCTTAACATTTCTGGGGTTATTGTGAAGAATTCATTCCTAATTTTCAATTTGAGATCATCAATGTCCGTTGATGGTACTTCGTATACTATATCTTTAATATAAACCAACAAAAAAAATCTGAGGACGTTAGGTCCAATGATCATGCAGGCTAAGAAACTGGACCGCCCCTACCTAACCATTTGTTTGGATATGTTTCATTCAGATATTGTCTAACCTGAAATATCTACAACTTTGCTATAGCTTTCCCTACCTAGGTTTGATACTTTCTGTAAAAAAACGCACTTTTATGGAAAAATTGCTTTTGGTTGTTCCTTTGTCTTGAAATCGTAGTGGAGTATGCTCTAGAAGTCAATGGTAATTATTTGTTAGCAGCCCGTTTTTACAAGGCAAATCATCAAAATTTACAGCGATTTCCCTGTACTGACTGTTTTAAAAATGTAAAGGAGAGATTTGAACGGACGCCAAATACTAATTATGAGAAAACAACCAGGATACATGAAGCTAGAAAAGAGAATGGTCAAATCACTATTTTGGCGTCAGTCGTAGAAAATCCAAATATCAATGTTGGGCAAGTCAGTGATAAATTGGGTTTCCAAGAGCTTAGTCAGTAAATTGCTGAAAAAGAATAAGTTTTGCCCTTATCATGTCGAGTACCACCAATCATTATCGGACCTGGATTTCCAAAACCTTTGGCAGTTTTGTGATTGTGTGAGGGAGAGAAGATCATCAGCATCATTTTAAAGTGAACGTGTGAGCTGGAATATGGGGAGAACATATTGTTGGACCATACTTTTTTGAAGCCAATTTAACTGGAAATATGTATTTGGAATTTTTGTAAAAGTTGCCTGTTCTGCAAATGCATATTCCATCCGATATTTTAGTGCGACAATGGTTTCAACATGATGGTGCCCCTCCACATTCTATATTAGCAGTAAGTAATCTTGTTCATGAACGTAGTTACTGTTTCACCATTCATCATAATTATTATTATTTCAGGTTAGATACTATCTGTATGCCACGTATCCAAACAAATGGTTAGGTAGGTCGGTCCAGTTTCACTTGGACTGCACAATTATTGGCCTTACACGTGCTTAGATTTTTTTTGTTGGTTTATATTAAAGATATAGTATACGAAGTACCATCAACGGACAATGATGATCTCAAATTAAAGATTAGGAATGAATTCTGCACAATAACCCCAGAAATGTTAAGATTCAGAAAATTTCAAAATATGATTATATTATGTAGAGATAAGAACGATGGACATTTTGAACACTTTAAAATTTTTTAGATAATCACTAACATAAAATATATATATATATATATATATATATATATATATATATATATATATATATATATATATATATATATATATATATATGTATATATATATATATGTCCATATATATATATATATATATATATATATATATATATATATATATATATATATATATATATATATATATATATATATGCATATATATATATATATATATATATATATATATATATATATATATATATATATATATATATATATATATATATATATATATATATATATGTCATATATATATATATTTATATCACTCCGAAAGTTTACGAAATCACTTTTTAAAAATATTTATTTTCCACTTTTATAACATGTATTTATTTAACATTGGTTACACAATAATTATTTATTTAGCATTGGTTTACACTTTAACAATTTCTTTATATAATATACGTTATGTTTGGTACAATAGTAAAATGGTAACTGGCTATGATGCCAGTGGAGCAACGCGGTTGATTTAAAACAAAATATTGGTTAAAACGGCATAAGCATTCTGAGAATTAATGCTATGCCAGCGTTTCACATGAGTATACTTTGTTTGTCGAGGAAGCTGTTATCGTTTTATATCACGTAACCAGATAAGGATATTGAATTACTTGATATTTATAATATATGGTACAATGTCTAAATATCTAATAAGGTATACGTTATTTTAGTATATAACAACTCCCTTCCTTTTTGAAAAGTTGGTGTTATACACCGACTTTTAGGGAAAATTGGGTGTTTCTTCTTCTTCTGTATGCAGATGAGGTCTCCTTCTCAGAAGGGTGTTAATTCTTTTCAGCATCTCGTTAGGGGTTGTATCCTTGGATTTCTTATACCAACAGCATCTTTTCTTGCATTTCCAGGCGATGTAGGAAGTGAGGAGACAGATTGCGAGGCCAATGGTTATGTACACACTTAGGGAAAAATGTTTAGTTATAAAAGGCTCATTTATTAGCTTGTCTAAGTCTCTGGAGTATTGTTCGAGTTTGTGGTTAGCTATATCTAGATTTTCTACATTTAGATGATCGAACTGGAGAGGTTCTAATTTGGGTAGTTGAAATTTCCCGGGGATGTCACTACAACAGTCATAGGGTATAAGCACTGGATGTGAATTGTCCGTAATGTTAATTATGTTGTGGTCTTCGGCTTGCACTTTCGTTATACCGACAAACGCGTAACAGTCCGGATGGAGTTTTAATACTGAATTTTTATTAACACTAGTAATTTTTGTGTCCATTTGCTTACAGTTTATGGTGATATGGATAGGTTCGGAGACAATTATTAACCACACATTGTCTTGTAGTTTCTGAACGTTATAGCCTTGTCCATAAACGAGAGAACTTTCACAGTTTTCAGGAATTTTCCTGAAGTTCTTCAGTAACTGGGCTTCGCATGCCGCACTGCTGTCGATTGGGTAGGCATAAAGGTCTGAACATAATTTCTTGCGAGCATCTAGTTGTTTACATGAGCTCAGATCTTTGACAGGGATGTACATTAATGAATCATCGTTTCGTGCAATGAATTTTTGAGAAAATGACAGAACGTGGTGTAGGCCAGTTCTATTGTCTAGAATCGGGATAGGGTATAAATGATACAAGGTATAAAGTTGTTGTTCTACTAATGGTATTCTTAGAACAAAGACAAGATCTGATTTTGACTGAAAGGCTTCTAATTCGATAATTTCCAAGTATTGGGGAATTTTTGAGTATTTTACGGGGAGAGGTAAATTATTTTTTACTAGGTTTTGAGAGATTTCCTGAAGGGCGGTAATCAAATTTTCAGGTGTAATAATTGAAGAATGTATTATTTTCAGGCGGGCAAAGGTGATTGAATTTAAGATGTCGTCTAGGTTACTCTGAAGGTACAGGTAACTTTCAGTTAACTTTTCACATGTTTCAACAAATTTTAGTTCGGCTTGGACCAGTGAGACTCTGTCATTTATTTTATGTAATGCGGTTTGAATCTTTTTCATGTCCTCGTTAAAGGTTTTTATGTTGATTTGCATATTTTGGACGGTTTCGTTAAAGGTTTTTATGACGGTAGAGGTAACAGATATTTGATTTTTCAGGAGGTTTTCTGTTTGATGTTGGTCGTTGTTTAATTTATTGATACTGTCTGTGAAGAATTGTCCGTCTTCAGCATCTAGATTGCCGGTAATTGCTTTAAATATGCTACCTGCTCCATTTAATATACCGCGTTTGAATCGTTTGGTGTTAATAAAGACTTCTTCAAATTTTATCTTAAGGGAATTTGATATTTGGTTTAGAAGCGTTACGTGCGTTTTGACTTTGACTAGGAATTCCTTTGTTTCACGTGTATCGTGGGTGAATATCTTGACAATTGATTCTAAAATTTTGTTGTTGTTGGTGAAGGCTTCTTCGAGGCTTGATAGATTTTTATGGACTAGTAAAGTCCATCTATCATTGGAAATTACTATCCTCGTTTCGTCGTGGTAGTAGACTCCGACGGTGTTATTGATAGGTGTTATTTGGTACTGGGATATGGCTGTTCCGATCAGCAGGGTGAACCTGTAATGGTAATTTAGGCTTCAAAATATGGTTTTAGTCTGTCAAAGTTGGCTTTAGTTTTTTGTTTTGTTTTTTCGTTAAGGAGGGTGGCTGAGTTTTTGTGGAGTTCCAGGATCTCAAATGGCCCGTTAAACTTGTTACGTAATTTATCGGTGATTTGGGACTCTTTTAGATATACTTTTTGACCAATTTGGTATTCGGGGGTTTCTTTTGAAACATGGGCATCGAATCGGACTTTCGCTTTCTGTTTTTGTGTTTCGGTTCTCGCGCGTGCGACTTTATAATAGTAAGAGAGGCGATTGTTTAAGTCTCTAACGTATTTCGTGACTAGTTCCTCCTGATTATATAGTGTCTCGGGTGGTCTGCTGGACGTGTGTCCGAAGACTAACTCATAGGGTGTAAATCCATGAGTTTTATTAGTGGAGTTATTGTAACATATCACCGCGTAAGGTAATACGTTGAAAGGGTGTTCGTCAGGGTGTTCTGCCATGTGTATTCGGATCATCTCTAATAAGGTAGAGTGAAATCTTTCTAAGGAACCGTTCGATTGCGGATGTCCTACACTCGAATGTGTTACTTTGATGTCATAGAGGAGGCATAAATCTCTTAGAAGGGCGTTATCGAATTCTCGACCGGAATCGCAATGAATTCGTAGAGGTGTACCGAAATGCTGGAAGTAAACGAGTAGAGTATTTGCGATTGATTTTGCTGATTTATCTCTGATGGGGTACGCTTGGCTGAATTTTGTAAGTTCATCGCGTATTGTAAGCGCGTAATTTTTTGTGGGGACTTCTAGAATGTCAATGTTTATACGTTCGAAAGGGGACCTAGGCGTTTCCGTAATTACTAGAGGGGTGTCTAGGTTTTTGCGACAGATTTTTGTTTCTTGGCAAGTTTTGCAAGTTTTTACGAATTTTTCAACGTCTTTTGTCAATCCTGTCCAATTGTATTTTCCTCGAATGCGTCTAATGGTCTCATTTATTCCACGGTGGAGATGAGCTTTGCCGGTATGGTATTGATCAATAATGATTGAAATTTGGTCATCGTTGGGTGTTTTAGTAACATTCTGGCATGTTTTGAGTTTCACGTCTTTTTCCGCTAAAAGAAATGACAAGATTTCGAGGATAGGGAGGTCGATATTGTTTTCAATATGGTACGTCTTAGAGTCTTCGAATGTTTCGCGACCATTGTACAGTGAAATAAACAGGTGTTGGACTACGGTTTCGGGGTCGTATGGTAGAGCCACGATAAAATAATTTCTATGCCGCACCGACTTACTGGAAAATGTATTTATTTTTAAATTCCGAAAATCTGTGTTTTCTTCGAACAAATCTTCAAGGATTTTGTAATGCAAATCTTCGAGATTGTTTTGTTGAAAAAATGTCACTATGTTTTTATTGGTTTTGTCTAAGAGTTGCCCATTTGAAAATTCGATTTTAGAATGATCGATAAGAGATTTCGTTTTGTACAGTTTTATGAAAGTTTCGAATTCTCTTAAAGCGTCCTCTTGTTCGTTTGTTTCTGTCGTGTCACTTTGACTGTCAGAGTCGGGTTCTCTTGAAGTCGAGGGTCTTTGAATGGGGTACGTTAATAGTTTGGATTCTGCTTGGAAATTAGAACAGTCTTGGATGTGGTTTATCTTTATGCGGGACAGAGCGTCTGCGTTTTTGTTAATGCGACCGGGTTTATACTCAATTTCGTATTCATATTCTTCGAGCTTTAGTCGCCAACGTGCCAGACGGCTGCCGGGATCTTTGATCGAGAAAAGCCACGTTAAGGGTCTATGGTCGGTTATTAGTTTGAATTTCCGACCAAATATGTACGGACGGAAGTGTTTCACGGCCCATACTATGGCCAAGAGTTCACGCTCAATGGTTGAGTATTTACTTTCGGCTTTACAGAGGGTCCTTGAGGCAAAAGCGATTGGTAAATCTTTGCCAATGGGGCCTTGCGAGAGCACAGCGCCGATCGCGAAGGCGCTGGCATCAGTAGTAAGTAGAAATGTTTCATTGAAGTCTGGGTAGATAAGAACTGGGGTAGAAGTGAGGGCTTGCTTTAATTCCTCGAAGGATTTCTTACATTCTGAATTGAAATTAAAAGGAACGTCTTTTTGTAATAATCCGGTGAGGGGTTTGGATAGCTTCGCGAAATTACTTATAAACCTGCGATAATAACCTGCCAACCCGAGGAAGGATTTGATTTCCTTTTGGTTAGTAGGCTGGGGAAAATTTTGGATGCACAGTATCTTATCGGGGTTTGGTCTTACTCCTTCTTTAGTGATAATGTGGCCTAAATATGCGACTTCTTTATGAAGGAACTCGCACTTATCAGGCTGGATTTTTAAGTTAGCATTTCGAAGGCGTTTGAACACTTCTGTGAGGCGAGAAATGTGTTCATGGATTGTTGGGGAATATACGATAATGTCATCCATGTAAACGAGACATCTCTCGTTCTGGATGCCCATGAGGATGTTATCCATGACCCTTTGGAAGGTGGAAGGGGCATTTTTAAGCCCGAAGGGCATACGGACGAACTCATAGTGGCCGTTGTCTACGCTGAAGGCACTTTTCGGGATGTCTTTTGGATCTATCTCGATCTGGTGAAACCCAGATGCTAGGTCCAATGTGGTAAAGTATTGGCACTTGCCTAATTGATCTAAGAGGTCTGAGATATTTGGTAAGGGGTACTTATCTCCTACAGTTAACTCATTGAGTTTCCTGTAGTCAACGACTACCCGCCATTTCTGCTTACCTGACGCATCGAGTTTTTTAGGGACGACCCACACAGGGGACGACCAGGGGGAACTCGAGTGACGAATAATATTTTGATCTAACATTTTCGATACCTGCGTTTTGACCTCTTCTTTGTGTATCTGAGGGTATCGATACGATTTCGTAAATGTTGGTTTCGCGTCGTTGGTGTCTATTACGTGTTTAATTTCGTTAGTGAAGGTTAGTTGGTCACCTTCGAGATAAAAAATGTCCGCGTATTCTAAACAAAGT
Source organism: Rhamnusium bicolor (assembly GCA_029963845.1). Classification (NCBI taxonomy): domain Eukaryota; kingdom Metazoa; phylum Arthropoda; class Insecta; order Coleoptera; family Cerambycidae; genus Rhamnusium; species Rhamnusium bicolor. Next base: position 43,594 of record JANEYF010000267.1, on the reverse strand, counting down.
TGTGTTATTAGTTCGTTTTCTTCTTCATTTAAGTGGTCCAGGCGGAGTTGGTTCTTTATTTCGTATTGTCTGTCCACGAAATGTTGAAGGTTTCCTTCGCCTATTTTGTTTAGTGAGAAATTTCGGATTGGTTCTAATTTTATGTTTGAAAGATTAACGGTTTTGGGTATTGCATTTGCATTTAATATTGAGGTAATAAATTCACCTTTGTCGTTTATTCGGACTATTGCGTTAGGGAGTCTTACTTTGTCTACTTCGGTAGCTATCAGTATAGCTTCCGTGTTAGTTAAATGGCATTTAAGTTTGGTAATTTGTTCAGTACGTGGTTCAACTGAAATTATATTTGAGATATTGCGAGTAGTATCTTGAATGTCTGGGTTTGGGTAGTTTTGTATGTCTGATAGACACTGGTCTGTGACTTTATGGATGGGAATTGTTTTGAAGTTTGTTATAATTTTTTTTGTTTTTTATGTCCACTATGCAATCATAGTGTTCTAAGAAATCAGAGCCTAGGAGTCCATCGAATTCTATGTCGAGATCGTATACGTAAATTTTGAATGGTTCATTATTGTCAAAGGGGATAAGAACGGCTTCGTTAATAGTTATTTTTTGATCGGTTATGCCCTGGATTGTAATATTTTCCGGACATCTCCTACTGTAGTTTTTACAAATTTTAGGTTTGAATATGGATAATCCCGCGCCAGAGTCGATTAATAGTTTATGCGTGTTAGTAGCGTCATAAATATAATATAAGTTTTTAGATTTGACAGACAACAAGGGACTTAAAGAAACTGTTGTTCCGGGAAGTTGAGATTTGGGTTGAAATTGTCTAGGTTCATTTTGCCAAATTGGGTTTGTAGTACTGTCATGCTGGAGTCTCCGGTTTTGTGATATGGTGGGTCCGATTGGGCACGTGGGCCTGATCGAAAATCCTGATTGTATGCAGGGGTTGTGTCGAAAGTCGGTTCCTCTGTATAACAATTCTCGGAGGGACTATTAGCAGTATAATAATCCTCATTAGTATTGTCATATTCCGAAGTATTAGCAGTATAATAGTTCGGACTCGCATAGGGGTCATTATCCGTATAATATCCCTCATTGATATTTTCGTAAGGGTTATCAGGAGAGTAATAATTTTGAATCTGTTCTGGGTTCTCAGGTTCAATATTTTGGTTCAAATGAAGCGTTCTTCTGTTTACATTTGGCTTGTAATAGTTAGGATTTGGTTGAATCGCGGGAGGTCTTGCATTGTTAAAGTTTGGGTTTGGTGTAATAACTGGTGGTCTTTGTTGCTGAAAGTTTTGTGAATGTCCGGGGTTCTGGCCGTAATAGTTGGTCTTTGTTGTTGGAAATTTTGCGAATTTCCAGGATTTTGGTTATAGTAGTTAGGTCTGGGATAATTTTGGGAGGTACCAAAATTTGGTGGGCGAAGATTTTGTTGTTTTTGACGGCAATCGTTAGCGATATGTCCTGCGCGTTTGCAAATCGAACATTGTTTTGAATTTAAGAATAAATTTGGGTTGCGCATAGGAGTAGTAGCACTATTGCTGCGATTGATTTTTTGTGTTTCAAAATAATTTAATTGAAGCTCTCTCCGAACTCTCGTTATTGCTGTTAACATATCCGCGGGATCGCTTGCCCTAACAACCTGCGCGATTTTGGGTTCTAGTCCTGTAAGTAGAGTATTCAGAACCATACCTTCAGTTAATTGTATTTGCGCTTGTTTTTGCGCCAACGTTAATCGTTGTTTGTGGACGGAAGCATGCATTTTCGCTTCATGAGTTTGTAGGCGCGCAATAAAAGTAAGCGGAGATTCACTAGGGAGCTGTCGCATCCTTTGTAAATCCTGTATTAGCGAGGTTAGATCTCTACTATCTCCGAAATGATTTTCTAACAGAGTCTTAATCTCTTCCCATGAAGTGGGATTTCTAGAGTTCACTAGTTCAGCTGCGCGACCTTTTAATTTATTTTTTATGTGAACAGTTAAGAGTGCCGTTTGATTACCAATTGACATATCATAAGCAGTTCTACATGAATTTAAAAATGTATTTAAATGTATTTGATTACCGTCATATTCAGGAACGATTGAGAATATTTCGTTCAATCTATATGGTTCAACAACTTCTGGTTGCAGTTGGTTTGGTTGTTGTTGTTGTTGAGCCATATTTCTAGTGGTTACTGGCATAAACTAATTTGAATTTGGAAGGCTTAGACTTATTTTACTTATAATGTAAGACAACAGAACTTTTCCTTCCACGAGTAATACGTGCAAGAAATGGCACGATTATTAATTTAATTAAATTTTGCACTTAAATAATTAGATGATTCTATAAGTACTTACACGTAAATCTTCATTTATAGACGTTGGTCCTTTCCTGATTAAGGGATTAGAATCCGCCACCTGCTGTCAAAGGTATCCTTGTTCCGGCGATCCTTTTCCTGAAGTTAGGCCCTTTTTGGGGTGCTCCTTGTTCTTCGGGGAGGTTTTCGTCAGTTAGGCTTTTCTACCAGGTGTTTGCCGGATCCTACCGACTGCGCCAATTTTATATCACTCAAAGTTAAATTCACTTTTTAAAAAATATTTATTTTCACTTTTACAACAATTATTCATTTAACATTGGTTACACTTTAACAATGATTATTTATATAATATTAGTTATGTTCGGTACAATAATAAAATGGTAACTGGCTGTGGTGCCAGTGTAGGTTGTATTTATAACATCGTATTGCTAACGCGGCATAAGCATTCTGAGAATTAATGCTATGCCAGCGTTTCACATGAGTATGCTTTGTTTGTCGAGGAAGCTGTTATCGTTTTATATCACGTAACCAGATAAGGATATTGAATTACTTGATATTTATAATATATGGTACAATGTCTAAATATCTAATAAGGTATACGTTATTTTAGTATATATATATATATATATATATATATATATATATATATATATATATATATATATATATATATATATATATATATATATATATATATATATATATATATATATATATATATATATATATATATATATATATATATATATATATATATATATATATATATATATATATATATATATATATATATATATATATGTTAAATTCGTTTTCCGGGTATACTCCCGCGTAGGTGATAGGCCCCGAGAGGGACCGTGGTTGTCTGAACGACGTTTCGGCAGAATCTCATCTGCCATCTTCCAGGTTCTAACAGATAACTGCTTACTGCGGCTTCTGGTAACTCGAACTGAAATGACGTTTTCTGGATCTGGCAGTTCTTTATATACTCTACCTATGTTACGCTCTGTTGCTCTCGACACACTCCGGGCGTCATGGTTTGCTGCACCCATCTCCTGATTTCGAGCGCGGCTTCGTGTAATCGGTCCTGTTCGGGCGCGCATGCGTGTGCTGTGCTTATGTCATGGTCTGTTGCACCCATCTCCTGATTTCGAGCGCGACTCCGTGTACTTGGTCCTATTAGATTAGCTCTGGTTGGTTCCTCTTCGTGTGTTCGTTGCGTTATGTTTCTTGCTTCCTCATGGACAGCAGCATGCAATACCAGAGCAGGCTTCCATGTGGTAGGTAGTCTTTGGGTGTCATCTCGTGTATTTAGATTGTGTGGTCTTTTCTCTATTTCTATGGCCTCTCTGATGATTCTTGACTTGTAATGCTCGATATTGGCTAGTGTTTTTGTTTTGTCGAAATCAATCCTATGTCCTGTAGTTTTGACATGTTGAGCTAAAGATGATGTTCTCTCGTCTTTTCTAACAGCGTTTATGTGTTCTTCGCGTCTTGCACTTATTTTTCTGTTGGTCTGTCCTATGTATGATTTGTTGCAATCTTGGCAAGGTATTTCATATACCCCTTGACTTTCTAAGAGCAATTTTGGTCTTTGGATTTCGAAGAATGGTGCTGATTTTCTTGTCGGTCTTAAAAGTTGTTTCTATTTTATGTTTACGTAGAAGTTTGCTTATTTTATCCGTTGTTCCTTTTATGTATGGCAGATAGGCTTTTGCTATGGGTTGTTCGGAGTCCTCTTGATTTCTCGGCCGAGATGGTTTTGACAACTTTTTTGTATTCTTTGTTGTGTGAACCCATTCTTTCGCAGCGCTTTGTGACATTTCTTCTTTGAGGTTGTCTGCATCTGCTAGTCTCTGCGAGCGTGTGACTAATGAATTTCAGTTCGAGTTACCAGAAGCCGCAGTAAGCAGTTATCTGTTAGAACCTGAAGATGGCAGATGAGATTCTGCCGAAACGTCGTTCAGACAACCACGGTCCCTCTCGGGGCCTATCACCTACGCGGGAGTATACCCGGAAAAAGAATTTAACATATTATATATATATATATATATATATGATATATATATATATATATATATATATATATATATATATATATATATATATATATATATATATATATATATATATATATATATATATATATATATATATATATATATATATATATATATATATATATATATATATATATATATATATACCGTATGGGGACCGTAAGAATGGTAAATGGGGAAAACCAGATGTGTAGAACAAGGACAGATTGCTCTCATCTCATACGCATGTTAGAAAAGTACAGAGGCTGATAGTAAATAACGAAATTTGAATTAGTGGTAATAGGAATCCATAAACAAAAGCTGGCGATATTCTTACCCACCGTGTTTGTTCATGCTTTCGTAGTTCAGTGAAGCTGTAATCTTCTTGACTTTATGCGTTCGTTAATAATAAGAATTGTAAAAATGCCTATTTACTTATTAGCCTCTGGTCTCTGTCCTTTTCCAACGTATGATAATGAGAGCAATCTGTCCTTGTTCTACACATTTGGGTTTTCCCATTTACCATGCTTACAGTCCCCATACGGTATATATACATCTAGTTCAATCTATGCACAATACTATTCAAATATTCATTACATTATTCATTTATAGAATTTAACAATCTTAGGTCAATCCACAACTTGTCCTCAAAGCTAGCTACGGACTGAATTTACAACGAATTAAAGTGTAATAGACTTATGCGTGAATCGTCAGAAAGAAAAAGATACAGAAAACACTGGCGGGGACAATGTCCCTGACACATTTTTACGGGAACGGTAACGCACGAAGTTCAGTTCAGTAGAGCAGTCTTAATGCTGACTAGGTACGCGTTAGTCGGTAAATTCTGTCGCGTTGTTTTTAATGTTTTTATTTGTGAACATTTTATTAGTAAATCTCTACTTGTCGTGAAATTAAGTAAAACAGTGTTTTTGGTGTTTACTATTAAATATGAGTGTTGTACAAAATATATTAAAACTGAAAGATGGACATAAGTTGGGTTATGAAGACCGAGTGAAATTTAAAAGGTGGTGGCCGTCCAAAACCTAATATGACGATAAAGCAAACATATCTTGATAAGAAAAAAAGAAGTTAATAGGTATTTTCGAAATTCAATGTACAAAGTTACGATGGAGCATCAGTAATGAGTGGTGCTTTTGGAGGTTTACAAGCCAAAATTAAAAAGTTATCCTTCAGCAAATTTTATTCATTGTTACGCTCATCAACTAAATTTTATTTTACAAAAAGGATCAAGTCAGGATAAAAGCATAAATTTTTTTTGCTAATTTACATAGCTTTTCTTCATTCTTTGGAAAATCGTCAAAAAGAACAGCCGTGTTAGATAATGTTAAGGTGAGATTACCTAAAGCTGCTCCAACACGATGGAATTTTAAGACAAAGTGCATAGAGACTGTTTATACCTATCGAAAAGAATTATTAGATTGTTTAGAAAAAAATCATTGATAATGAATCAGAAAACAACATTCTAAACCATTGGTTTAAAAAACTACTTACAAAATGAACATTTTCTTTACTGGTTAAATTTTTTTCATTTAGTTATGCCTCATTGTGATATATTGTTCAATCAATTACAAAAATGTAATATCGATGTCATAACAGTAAATAAGTGTATTGGCGTTTTTAATAGTAAAATTGAAGACATCAGAAATAAAATTTTGAATAACTATTTGCAGGAGACATCCATGCAGTCTGCTCAGAGATGTAAAATGGAAGAATCAAAAGGAGAATTTCATTAGAAGTCTGTGATATAATTACTTCTGAGATCAAAAACAGGTTTGGCTTCAGTAATCATTTAGCAGTGTCTCAGTTATTTCACGCAGATCGATTTAAAGATTATAAAAAAAGCTTTCCTCAAGATATGTTTAAATTAGTTAAAACGAAGTATCCAGTCATAAATCATTTGAAACTTAAAACTGAATTAGAAGTATTATATAGCTGAGAAGATTGTTCCAATAGTGAAGGTGCAGTTGCTTTGTTACAGCTTTTTATTAACAATAATTTGTGCAATACTTTTTCTGAAAGTGTCAAACTGTTAAAAATCTTGTGTACTCTCCCTATGACTACCGTCGAAACTGAACGTTGTTTTTCCACTTTAAAAAGAATAAAGACATTTTTAAGAAATACCATGGGTCAGGAAAGGTAATCTTCTTTAGCTATGCTTACCATAGAAAGGGCATTAATAAAGAAGATAAAAGACTTTAATGAAAAAGTAATTGACAACTTTGCATCTCAAAAAGACCGGAGGATCGACTTGGAATTTAAATCACTTTAAAACGTAGGTAATACAGTAAACTTTTCTAATTGACCTCCCTATCTCTTGACCCACGAACCGCCACTGATAATTACTTTACAATTTATAGCTACATTATCAATTTTTTTTGTTGCAATGCAGTCTCAGTTTAACAGATTATATAATTATTTTTACAAGTTTATATTAGGTGTTCAATTTAACTATCTTTCTAATTGTGTGTGCGCGTGTGCGTGTGTTTGTTTACTATTCACTATGACCTCTTGTGTGTACCTCAGCGTGTACACTGACCTCTCCAAATATTATGACTTCATACACTCGATGTCACAATATTTTTTCATCATTTTTGGATTCTACACGTCATATCATGACGTTTGAAACTTAAATTTCAAAATGGTGTGTATGATGTTACAATCAAAGTACCCACATGACCGATACACTGTTCAAGTAATCATACCACTGTGATCTCTTTGATACCTCTAACGACAAGCGCCATCTACTTTACACACTTCTTAAAATATGAACTAAAACTGAAATAATTCTAACCGAATTCAACGCGATTCTATGCGATTGTTCCGGCTTTGAATTAAATCCTTGAAAATTGATGATTTCGGAATTTGGATCACCTTATTAGGTATTTAGAATTAAAAAGTTTGATCACAAAAAAACAATATAAATGTAAAATTATGGGTTATATTAAAATTAACAATATTGAACAAAGCATTCTGATTTGATATTTAACAATTTATTAATAGTAAATAATATTTAGAAACTACATATTTTGTAGTTTCTGAAATATTATGGTCTATACAGTGTATCCCACGGATGGACATGGACAACTATACTTGTAGACTTTCTTATTTTTGATTTATTGATAAAAATTCATTCTTCATGAAAACTATTGCTTGTTCTGAAAACTTGTCTGCCATGTTCAGAATTACGATTTAATATACAGTGTGTCCCGAAATGAAGAAAATATAAAATTTTACTCAGAATAAGGTAGGTACTTTTATTTTAATGAATAGATAGAAATTTTATAAGAAAATGTTAATCAGTATTTTTTTACAATTTTCAATTTTTTTCTTAGGCAAAATCTATTATCATTCATCGTTAAATAAGTGTTGTTAAATTAGGTTGGCTGTGAGTAATTAAAGTTACATCGACTAATATTTCACTATTTGATGTATTGCAGTTTCAGAATAATTAATTCATTTCACTGTTTGACATTTTTTATAATCTAATCAGTTATTAATTATATGGATGAAAGTTCATATTAGCACTGCATTTGGCATTACAAAAATTTTTCTCTATTCATTAAAATAAAGGTACTTTACTCATGGTAAAACTTTATATTTTCTTCATTTTGGGACACACTGTATATTAAATCGTAATTGTAAACATTACTGACGAGTTTTTAAAATAAGCAAAAAGTTTTTATGAAGAATAACTTTTTGTCAAGAAATCAACAATAAAAAAGTTTACAATAATTAGGTCGATCCGTGGACACATTGTATATTTTAAGTACTCTTCGGTCCAGTACAACAGTAGACAATAAAAACTATAAAATACAACAGTAGACAATAAAAACTATAAAATATTTTCCATTTCTGAATGAATTGGTTTTGCAGTAATAATATCTTATCGATTTTTATCTACAGCTAAACATAATTTATGTTATGGATATGGTTTTCGTGATGATAAGTTAAATGATATTAGGTATAGTCTAATCAATAAGTTGAAAATGGTGTTAATTCTTGCTACTGCTCGTAAAAATATGAGCGAGGGCTCATTCGATTTGGAATGACGTTTAGAAAAATGTGCAAAAGTTTCAAACCCGCACATAAACAATTGCAAAAGTTTAAACAAATTAAGATTAAAAAAAAACAGGAATTTCGTGTTTTGCAAATAACTCGAAACCTATTCATATTTAAGAAATTAAAAAAAAAAATTCTTAAAGAGGAAGAAATTTCCAATTAAAAACTCCCGACTCCGGAACTCTATTTCTATTATTAATAATTTTCATTTAGTGTTGAAAATAGGGCTCCGCACTGATTTTTCTTAAAATGAGCGTTTTGTTAATTAACACATTTTTTTAGAGTTCGTGTTTATATTTCAAGTCGGATAATTGTTAAACAAACGCCGTCAATGTTGCTTCGTGGAGACTTTATGACAAATATACTTTATGAGATTATGGCATTACGATGTTATTAATTGTTACTGTTTATTAGTTATTAATTATTTAAGCTAAGAAAACACTAAAAAATTAAAAAGAGAGGTTGAATTTTTTTTTCTCCAATGAATAATATAAAATGATAATGAAAATATTGAGTCTAAATCAATTAATAATTAGTATTAATTAGACTTCATAATATTTCCCATCTTTCCCGTGCGTCGTTTAGGATTTTGTATCGTGAGAGAGAAGAAGGCATTTATTTTCGGTTTATTATAAATATTTAAAAAACTAAATAGGTACGACATGATATTTAAAACCTACTGATGGCTTATTTGCTATTACTCTAGGTTTAAAAATTGTAATTTATTGCAATCACTAAAGATAACGTACTATTTTAGAATATTCAATTAAGAAAATGCTAAATGAGCCAATTATATCACATAAAAAAATTTAGAAATGGAAATCCCTTATACCTATTTTCGTACGACTTTATTTGTCGCTTTGATTTTAAAGCGGTGTGTATGATGTCAGAATAGAGGTAGCCTCACATAGATACACTAATAGTACTCGCTTACAATAAATTGTAACCTCTTACAATGATCCTAGCAAATGACAAAATATGTTTTTTGAATAACAAATTCCGTTGTGGGCGCAAGAAGCCGTGTTTTCAAAACTACTTTCCTGTGTCAAAATTAAAGGGAATATGTTGTACTTCACTTAAAACTGTAATATATTTTTGCACATTATAAATTTAATTAGATTTAGGGCAGGGCAGCTGCATTTTGCTTAGGGATTTTCAAAAAAATATAGGCATGTAATTTTCGAAAATCGAATAATTCGTGAATTAATAGTAACTACGTCAATCTATGATGGACATCCTACTAATAAGCAAAACTTGCATTACTAATCGACTCAAAAATGGAGACAAAAATGAACAATAAAAAATGGATTTTGCCTCAAATGCCGAAATAAGAGATACGAAAAATATAATTTTTACGCAAAATTTAGTTTTGCTACTTATTAAAAAAATAACAGAATGCTCTCTACTTGCATGTAAACTATGGCAGATAGTGATACGTTCTCTTGGTAAACAATTTCATTTTTTTGCAAACTTGGTTTGGTAAAATTTTTTTATACAGGTTGATTCAACAAAAATTCACCCCCTTCTATCGGATTTTAAAATTGTCAAAAATCGATTTATAGGGTTTTTCCCAAAGATTTTTACACATACATTAAAAAAATTATTATCTGCAATACTAAAGGCTTTACAAACATAAACATATTATTTTTAAATGGAACATTTTGAATTTTTTTTAAATCAGATTCGTAGTTTCTTTCCGATTTCAGAAATATACACTTTTACAGACATCTATCTTTCTTAGTTTGGCGATATAGCTCCAATATAATTTTATGTCATTGATTGAGTCCTCAGAACAATAATTGAACTCAAGTAGGCTTTGATATTTATTGAAACAATTATTATCTATCTATGTTAGTCAAATAAATAACCAAATATTTTCACCTGTTTTATTTTAATTTGTTTCATGTAGATTTAATTGGTTATTTATTAAAAATTCCATTTAGTAACTTCTGTTTCCTTTTATTTACAAATATACGCTCTTCAACTATGGATTGAATTCAATTGACGCTGATACTGTTATTGAAAAAATATACTGTCAAATATATTCAATTAATTCTCCATTGATCAATAATTGTCTAAATGTATGGACTATAGATAGATACTTTGACATAGATAGATAATAATTGTTTCAATAAATATCAAAGCCTACTTGAGTTCAATTGTTCTGAGGTCTTATTTATTATTTATTTATTAAGTACCATCAGAGCTGCCGAACAGGAAAATCTGTTTCGGCAGCACGTCGATAAACCCCAGCATGGTGTCCTCTATAAGAACATAGAAACGCTGGGTTTATCGACCAGACTGACCTTCGCCTTTCTAAGGTCAGCAGGGCTTAAGTCGGAGACCGAGGGATTCATTATGGCCTGCCAAGATGGTGTTTTCAACACCTTGGTCTACCGTAGCCGCGTGTGGCATGTAGAGGTTCCTGATATCAACTGCAGGACCTGCCATCAGGCGTCGAAATCGCTCATGCACTTACTATCTACATGCCCCATATATGCGATTTTGGCCTACATCCACCGGCATAACGCGGCCTTACAAGTGCTATACTACCATCTAAGGCACTCGTACGGAGCAGATCAGATACCAGTGCTGCCTTACGTCCCCGGAGATATTGAGTCCGTTGTCGAGAACGAGAAATGCCGGATTTACTGGAACTACTCGTTCCCGACTGTCAGGCTAATCCAAGCCAACAGCTCGACCATCAACTCAAGGTGATGTATGTCATCGAGTTCTCGGCACCTGCGAGAAAAACATCACCTTGAAGGAGGAGGAGAAACGGACCAAATATCGCGATCTCCGGTACGAGTTCCAAGTGCTGTACCCAGGCTACTCGGAGAAAATGGTCTTCCTTATAATCGGTGTACTCGGAGGGATAAAGCCTACGCTGCTCTCGGAACTGAAGATCATACCGGCCTGCCAAAAATCAGCCGAGTGGCTGGCAGGCCAAATGCAGAAGGCGGTCATTCTGGGTTCTCTCCGTCTGCTTAGGGCACACGATTCTGGTATCTACAGTCACTAATACGGCGCAGTATATATTAGGCCCGGTCTCACTTTCATGATGTCAATTATTTTTCTATTATCCCTGTTTAGTCTGCTATTCCCGGCCATTACAGGGTACAAACTTCTAGACAGGGAATAGACCTTTCGTACAGTCTCGTTGTGTGTTTTCCGAAATAGAGTCCTTCGTCCAAAGTTACGCATAAATATTTCACATCCTGTTTGGTCTCAATTTGGTCCCCGCTCCAATCGAAATAGGTGTAATTAATCTATTATTGATTCTTTTTCTAGTGAAAACAATAGCCTTTGACTTGGCGACGTTCACCTTCACCTTCCACTTGGCGAAGTACTCCGACTTTTATCGAGATTGTACTGTCGCGTGACATCACTGACGATCCTGACGACCTGCAGGGGGTGTGTGTGGTTGTGTGGGTGTGGGTGGGTGGGTGTGGGTGGGGGTGCGGGTGTGTATATATGTATATATGTATATATATACATTTAATAAAGGAGATAAATAATATAAATTAAAATTAGATATATAAGGAAACGTTTGTTCTTTAGTAAATAATTTAATAGCATCACTAAAAGGTTGAATTAAACCTATTAATCCAACTTTATTTGGATATATCCTAAAACTTTTCGCTCTAATAATGTTAGAAAAGCTATACTAATATATATATATATATATATATATATATATATATATATATATATATATATATATATATATATATATATATATATATATATATATATATATATATATATATATATATATAAACATAGAATTTAGGCGCCCAACGCGTGGTGAGTTTAGAAAGCTAGATAAAGTAGATATTACAAGAAAATTTTGTGAATTGTACAAATTTTGTGGTTGTTTTTCTATATAAAAAGGGTTTTCTGGTACAACATAATAAAAAAATACACACAAATAGACACAGTACATGTACTTACGTACAGGTAAACATACTAAAACGGACAAACAACCAATTGCTTCAACATCTGCAGAAGATAATACGCAAGAAGCAGGGGATTACGCCACGAAGCAGCCAGACATGATGTCACAACCCATGAGCATGATGGCACAAATGAACAAAAACACGCAAGAAAGAGATGAACAAACATATACAGGGTGATTTTTTTGACCAGCCATAGAAGTATCTTGAGAAAGAAAAAAACATATTGATCTGAAAATTTGGCTGTAGGCATAAACGGCCAGGATCTATTTAATGAAAATATTTTTAAAATGGTGACATTTTCGGGTATCCCGGAAGTTGACCTCAACTTATTTTGAATGGAATGACCGTATTTTTTATTTTTTTTTATTTTTGGATTCAATGCAAGATTCTGAGGTTCTTTTGTTAAAGGTTGCCTATGCCTAAAATTAATATTTTTCGATATAATTTTTTTCCCTAATCTTAGCAGAAAAGGTACATAACATAAAAATTAATATTATATCTCATTAACGGTTAACAGTAAGACGTTGAAATTTGTATGCAGGTAAGAGAGGTAAAAAAAAATTCAAATTTTCTTACAACAAAGATTCTAGATGACGTCATCTGTCAAGTACACAAAAATGGCAAAAAGTCAATTATCTTAAATAGCGTGCTACCTATTTAAATAACCAGTCAACGGAGAAAAAAATGCACTTCTAACCATGTATGGTATCTATACCCAAAATGTATAGTTCTTTAGATATTCGAGGTTATTTTTAAATTATCCATGGAAATTGAAAAGTGTTAGCATCTAGTAGCCTCTGACAATGCTTTGACATCAGCATTAGTGACAAAACTATCTAAAAAATATGATAGATTGGAATTATTAAGAAAATGACAAATATTTACTCAACATTAAACAATTTATTAAATTATTTTTAAAATAGTTTAAAAAACGATGTTAAAATATTAAACTAGTTGTTCAAAATGTTGTCCATTAACTTTCAAACACAAAAGAATTCTTTTATGTACTGTCTGCCAACAGTGTTAGGTCGGGAGATCGTGCAGGCCAACACCATGGACCCAATCGTCTTACTAATCTGGTTTAGTGGTAAATTGTCAAAAAAATTACTGACTACGGTTCTTAAAATTTCCAAATTTTCGACCATCTAAATTTTCATCATAAATGTAGTAACAGATTCTATTTTTCATTAGTAAACAAAACACATTAAAGTTGAAGGTGTATTAAAAATTTTACGGTCGTACAGCATGTGGATTTTGGTTGCTCAAATGATGCGAATTTCTTCGATTAAAAATGCCTTACTTGGAAAATTTTGCCTCGTCCATACAAATTAATTTTTCCAAAAAAATAAGGATCATCTTGCGTTCGAATCAATATTGTTTCGCAAAATTCTATCCTGCGAGATGGGTCATGAGGATAAAATTCTTGGACAGTAGTGAATTTATAATAATAATAATATAATAATTTATTCATCTTCATTTTTATATTGTGGTGGGTACATGCGTATATTGAGTTTGTTTTATATCTAATACGTTGATGAATAAACAAGGTTTGCATATTACGCCTTAAGAAGTATACAAGTATACTTGTTTATAAGACACCATGCAATATGCAAGAGGAATAACAAGAAAATAAATCCCACGTTGAAGGATTCAACTTGAGATATCAATATTTATATTTATATTTAAACCTATATCTACGAAAAAATCTGAATTAAAGTACAATACAAATAGCATAGTTCTGAAACAGTATATACATACTGAGACAGAGACAGAATAGAGTCAGATATATATATATATATATATATATATATATATATATATATATATATATATATATATATATATATATATATATATATATATATATATATATATATATATATATATATATATATATATATATATATATATATATATATATATATATATATATATATATATATATATATATATATATATATATACCTAATTTGAAGTTATTTGCCATGGTAACATATCATAAAAAACTCAAATTAGTTTTTAATTAAGAGATATAATTATCTATTGTAAAATTGGGCCTTAATCATATTAACTACAATAACTAACCAATAGCTATGGTTCTTAGGTAACAATTAAATGGGTTATTTAAATTTATAGTACTTAAATAACCATTATAAAACAATTATTATAAGGCAGTTGCAATAATTACAGGAAATTATCTATTAGGTGCCTTCTTAGAAGTGCTCTTGACTATTGAGAATTACTATTCAGGTAAAGTAAGTGTTAACTATCCCTCCAAGAGTACCTTAACACTCTTTTTACATCGCAAGGCAATAAATAATCTTAATTTGTATCAAAATAGTTTTGGCCAGGTTTTCGAGGCAAATACCCCACTGACGAGTCATCAGTAGGGTAAAACTAACCTGTCTCACGACGGTCTAAACCCAGCTCACGTTCCCTATAAGCGGGTGCAATATTCTCAGCACTTCCAGAATTTTGAGCAGAAAACTCGAAAAAGCTATCTTATTTTTCTAAAATTCGCAAGAAAGATGCCAAATTTTGAATATCCATACAACAGTAAAATAATTAACACCCTTTTTAACACGCTTTTATTAGCTTCACCTGTATGTTTGTTTGTTTGTTTGTTTGTAACCGACTCTTTGGACTCGATTTTGACCCACTTTAAACGGACAGATTTAATTGAAACTTTGTACACTTACGAAGAACCGGTAACAATACAATAATTTGATAAGTTTATATCATTATCCTGATGAGGATCGCCAGTCCTTTCCTCACGTATCCTCTGCGTGAGAGAAAGAGGCTTAATATTGTAAGTATATTCCGTGATTCTCAGTTCGGTCGTTGGCCGAGCGGGCAAGTCTTAGTCGACGCGAAACGACGGACTCCTCGGGCGTGAGTTCAAATCCCATGGCTGAAATAAAAAAATATTTTTTTTTTCAGAAATATCTGTTGGATCGTAATATGTTATAATGTCAGCATCAATAAGCAATATAAATATAAAAAAGTGAAAAAATAAATATAGTTTAAAAAACTAAAAAATACGCTTTTAAAGCACATCAAACTAAAAAGTGAAAAATAATTATTAATATAAACTGAAAACAATAATGAACGAAAAATACTAGTATTGTGAAAAAAGCGTGGGGCGCTTTGTGCCATATTTTTCGTATATCGAGCAACCCACGCTTTTTTCACAATAATGCTAGTATTTTTCGTTCATTATTGTTTTCAGTTTATATTAATAATTATTTTTCACTTTTTAGTTTGATGTGCTTTAAAAGCGTGTTTTCTAGTTTTCTTAAACTATATTTATTTTATCGCAACGCACGACTCTACAACACGCTAAAACTCAAATTATTATGTTGATTTGAAATAACATAACTTATTTCAAACTTCCCGGGCAATGGAGCGATGTATTTGCAGATCGCCTAAAGAATAATTTCTGTATGTAGGCACGTATAATTCTTTGCTAGAGATTTACTATCAAAGATGAGATCCGCCACGTTGCCAAATTTAAGGATCTCGTCTTGCTTAGAAACGTGAGAGTATATACACATATACAACTTGCTTGTCAGCGCACTCTAGCGGACAAATCCGGAACTACTGGTGTATATAAATAGATAAAAATATGCAAGTTGAGATCCAGCAAAAATTTTGAATTTGGAATCTACGTTATCGGCTTTACCGAATAAACTCGATATACACGCTAAAAAAGGCGAGATCCGAAATCGGATCTCGCCTTTCAAAAATGATCTCGACTTGGTAACAATATATCACAAAATGATCTCACCTTTCCCCTTTTTACATCTATATATATATATATATATATATATATATATATATATATATATATATATATATATATATATATATATATATATATATATATATATATATATATATATATATATATATATATATATATATATATATATATATATATATATATATATATATATATATATATATATATATATATATATATATATATATATATATATATATATATATATATATATATATATATATATATATATATATATATATATATATATATATATATATTATATATATATTATATATATATATAATTATATATATATATATATATATATATATATATATATATATATATATATATATATATATATATATATATATATATATATATATATATATATATATATATATATATATATATATATATATATATATATATATGTTGTTTTTCAGGTTTTCGCGGGTGGTGAATGTTAAATTCGTTTTCCGGGTATACTCCCGCGTAGGTGATAGGCCCGAGAGGGACCGTGGGTTGTCTGAACGACGTTTCGGCAGAATCTCATCTGCCATCTTCCAGGTTCTAACCGTTAACTGCTTACTGCGGCTTCTAGGTTACTCGAACTGAAAATTTCGAGTTCGAGTAACCAGAAGCCGCAGTAAGCAGTTAACGGTTAGAACCTGGAAGATGGCAGATGAGATTCTGCCGAAAGCCGTCGTTCAGACAACCACGGTCCCCTCTCGGGGCCTATCACCTACGCGGGAGTACACCCGGGAAAACGGAATTTAACATATATATATATATATATATATATATATATATATATATATATATATATATATATATATATATCCCTGCAAGTGGAGATCCTTTTTTATTCATTTCGTATACAAGCTGAGATCCGTTTTGAAAGGTGAGATCCGATTTTGGATCTCATCTTGCTTTGCGTGTATATCGCCGTCATATTGTTCAGTTGGATCATTAACAACTAATTTCAAATTTTACTGTGGATCTCATTCTTACCGAAAATTTCACATTTTATACATCTGTAGTTCAGATTCGTCGGCTGTAGAGGGAGTACGGCTCGTCTTTATGTTGTAGATGTATGTATGTAAAGATGAGATCCGTCCAAGACGGCAACGTTGCAATCATTCGTGTCAATATTCATGTTAGAATTTAGGGTAAAAGCAGTGTTAATTTACAATGACTTATATAAAATCAGTATTTTATAAAATACGCATGACATAAAATACTTATTTTATATCATTGTAAAATACGAAAAAGTAATTTTTACTTCTTATTTTCTACTGCTTATCCCGTTTTGCTGATTTGTGTTTTTATTAATACATTTTTTAAATTAACAAATATTTCATATTATTTGGATTAGTATATTTTGTTAAAAAAGAGGGCATGTATGTATATTAAAAACTATTACATTACTTGTTAATGAGGTAATTTAATTATGAACTACAGTATTTATTAATTACAAATATTTATTCTTGCAGTTACTGATTAGCGTAATACCTTAGTTTTACAATAAAACAATATTATGTAAAAATATGCTATTTTATTTGTTAATAAATATACCAACAATATAGTGCAGAGATAATGTATGGAACAAATTCAAAAAAACTTTTCAGGAAAATTTTCGCAAAAAATCCCCGGCCAGGACTAATTTGTTTTTCAAAACGGCATCTTTTCTGATAAATGTCATTCTTTGATTATGCTTTATTTTCGAGCTATGACGTCATCGGTCTTTTTTTTTTAATAGCAACCTATATATTTTTTCTATGGATTCGAATAGAGGACTCTTTTCTGCATACGCTGATGTAAAAAAGTGGCATGTTGAAGAGGAAATTTTTGGAGATATTTACTTCAAAATTACAGTCGTGGTCAAAATTTTAAACATTTATTATATAAGTTCTTAAGTCTATTTTAAGTTCGTCTTCAGTGTAATAATTATTACCTAATTAATTCAATATTTCAATAGATTATTTAGTAATTTTTTATTTCATGACAATTTTATTTTATTTTAGAATGAATTAAAAATTTTGAATCGAAATTTTTTTATTTCATTTTTTTTTAATTGTGAAATCGCTGTCATTTTCTTAACCGTCAGCTGATATATTTTCGACGGATTTAATTAGAGGTTTGAATTCTAGATACGGCGATATGGAGATCGTTGTCCAGGCTTATTTTTATAATTTTTAAAATGACTGAAACTTTGTCAAAAAACTTTCCTCTTCAACATGCCACTTTTTTATAACAGTGTATACAGAAAGCGTCTTCTATACGAATCCAAAAAAATATATAAATTGCTATTTAAAAAAAATGCCGATGACATTATAGCTCGAAAACAAACACAATCAAAGAATGCCATTTATCAGAAAAGATATCTTTTTAAAAAACAAAAATCATAAATCATTCTTGAAAAAAAATATTATTTGGAAAATAGCGTTATTACTCGGTTATTAATAATAATTTAATGTTACTGATAAATAAATGTAGTCCAAATAAGCGTCCTCTTAATTATAAGGTGCAAATTATTTTCAGTCTAAACTGTACTTTTTTCATTATTTCTCGAGCGTAAAACATGTTTATGGTGATAGTGAAAGTAAAAAGCATGAAAAAAGTGCTATTATTTCACTCTGGCGTATAGCCGAATCATAAGAATGCATTGAACACAATAATTGAAGTTGTCTCGCGATCTTCGCTAGCT
This sequence comes from Rhamnusium bicolor, assembly GCA_029963845.1. NCBI lineage: Eukaryota > Metazoa > Arthropoda > Insecta > Coleoptera > Cerambycidae > Rhamnusium > Rhamnusium bicolor. The sequence continues at coordinate 24,721 of JANEYF010000267.1, read as the reverse complement.
TTAGCTTTCTTTGCGCTGTGATGTTTGTGTTCATTTAATTAATAATTTATTTTTTTTTAATTGCACACAGTCGTAGAAAAGGTATTGTATGAAACTCATGCATAAAGTGTCTTTTTTCACTCATGCGATTGTCGCACTCGTCTACAGCTCGAGCGGCCAAACTTCCTAATCGTGAAAAATAAGTACTGCTTTATGCACTTGTTGCATAAGTCACTATATTTTGTACATATTAGAAGCTCCTAGCTAGTATTTTAAATAAGAAATACATATACTTACAGTATAAGAAAAACAAATTAAATAAATTGTAATTTCAAGTGTTTACAAAATGAGGAACAAATCAAATCATGAGAAAATGGTGGTTTCATTTTTTTTTTTGAGGTGGGGGCAATTCCGGAGCGTAAAGCTTCAAATTTTTCCAACAATAAAAAGACGTAGGGCTGACTACCACTGTATCTGCACAATTTATATATAATTCTGACATTTGCGGACCACTATAATAATATGTCGTAGAGAAATGAATTAGAGAAAAAAATAATGATAATAAAACTATTACTATATTTGGGTACCTATATTATTGGGATTGGGAATGTTAAATTTTAATTACCTAGTTTTGTTTAGAAATATGTTGAAATTGTTTATTATAAAGTAAATGATGGATACATATTTTGCTTTTTTCTTGATATTTAAGTGATGGATAACAATGGCTAGACGCTATAGTTTTTAATCACATAAAGAATACAAATAAACTCTGTGCCCTAAAGCCTATAAGATTTGTGCTTTTTACAAAAAAAAAAGTGAAATTTTTAATTTTAGAGTACCAAAAAATTAAGAAGACGCGACGCTTTATTTATCTATTTCAATATAAACAAATCCAGTAAACTGTCTACTTTGTGTATATATAATTGTGAGCTCCTACTTCGTATTTTAAATACAATTTATATGTATGCTACAAGAAGAACAAGAAATTAAGAAAATTTTAATTTCAAAAGTGTTTTGGAACTCAGCAGGACCAAATCATAAAAAAAAGTGAAACTTCATTTGTCTTTGCTCTATTAATATCTACATAGATAATAAATTTATAAAAACTGATATGGTATGATCATTATTTCCAAACTGCATTACTGTGATAGGTAGAATATTCAGTTGACAAAAAAAAATTATAATTATTGTTTCTTGTAAGTGTTATAAACAAAAACTTTAATTTGGACCCAACCTTTTTCTTTAAATAACTCCAAATGCTCCTCTTTCAACTTTATATCGCCCATTAAATTTATAACATGCCTTTTTGATACACCCGGTATAAAGACACCGCTTGTTTTTATAATTTTTATATCTTGGTTTACTATACTTTCGATACGATAAGATACGTTAGAAATATTCGGATATATCTAGGTTTCTTCAAAGTTTTATCTTCGAACCTGTAGGATATTCACGATTTTCACAATCACTTTTATTAACAAATAAACCTATAATTCTTTTTCCTCGAGACATTATGTTACCGCTTAATGGCACAACACGACATTAAAATTTAAACATCGATTTTAATACCGATCTAATTGTTCCTCAATAGCCCATAATAAAAGTTTCGTTTGCAAATCGCTCGGGAATCCCAATACAACAATAAATAAGATTTTTCGGTTAACACTGAAGTAAATATTGATTCTTATTTGGAATTATAAGATTGGACCACGTTATTGATAAATAATTTAGAGAAACATATTGTCAATGTCGAAACTTGATTACTACAAAAAAATAAAATAATTCGACCACAACGCAAACTTAGGCACGCATAACATTACGTCTTAGTAAATCTATCCATTTGAAATCCAAAAAAGGTCAAGAATAGCAGACTAAAGCCTCTTGAATGACACATGTCAATAAAAAAACTGTAATGAGAACCGGCAACGTCGGTGGATCTCAACATGTACGAAATATTTCAAAATATACAACCTAGGATCACATCTTACCCATATTTAATAACAGATCTCTACTTGTATGATATATTTCATGTATAACTAAATCGGCAAAATTTGTTTCCCCTCTTTTGATGCCTTTAATGAGAATACATTGAAATGCATATTGTACATTTTTTTCTCTAAAATATTGAATCCTCCATGTGGATCTCGGGTTGTCTAAAAAATATAAGGATCTCGACTTGCATAGAAAACGTGTATATATATATATATATATATATATATATATATATATATATATATATATATATATATATATATATATATATATATATATATATATATATATATATATATATATATATATATATATATATATATATATATATATATATATATATATATATATATATATATATATATATATATATATATATATATATATATATATATATATATATATATATATATACACATTGTACCAGCACTTGTACGAAAATGATTACGAACGTAGGATGGAATATCGCAATTGGATTTTACAAATTTGGGATTATTTAATCGACAAAATACAAAATATTGGTCACAAGGAATCAAAATTTATTACGGGAGGGTAACTTTCAAGTGCGGTTCGGTTTCAATGTTTGGCTTGGAATAATCGGTAGTAGAATCATTGGTCCATTCTGCAAAATGAAATTGAGGACAGTTTAGCTGAATTGCCTTTCCATTTACGGCAGGGAATATATTTCCAACAAGATGGCGCTCCTCCCCATAATTCAAGGATAGTAATTGTTTACCTTCAACGGAGATTCGGAGAAAACGTAACTTCGACGAATGGTCTGGTGAAGTGGCCTCCAAGGTCACCTAATTTAACAAACCTTGATTTTTTTGTTTGGGGTCATAAAAATATTGTCTACGCAACCGCCGTTACAACCCGTGAAGACCTGGAGCTACGAGTAAGACGCGCAATTAATAGCATAACGCCCCAGCAATTGGCGAACGTTCTTCGATAAACAGCTATGCGAGTTCAGAAGTGCACTGACGTCAATGGACAGCATTTTGAACAACTGTTGTAATGTTTTGTGTTCATTTTTTGCCACCTTATGTATAACAAGATAATTAGAACAAAATTGTATTTTCTTATTTTCTTTTAGCTGTAATCCTGTTTGTATTTATCGCACATTGTGATACAACATATGAATAAATTGCTTATCAATAGTACTAATAAATGGTACCGCGGTACCAATATGGTTCCATTTGAAAAAATTGAGTTTTGCCACAAAAACCATTTTGATGACCTTTATTTGCTCATAAATCACGTAATTTAGTATTTTTTACGGGATTTCGATTTTTCTAGCATTACACGGGCCATGTAGAATAAATCGGAACCGTCATGGCACACTTAAATGGAAAACTAAAAATTATATTATAAAAATATTGACGTTTGAAATGTCACTTATTTGGTATCGTTGGATCAGAAAATTATGCAGAATTCAAAAATGCAATAATATACAGGGTGCTTAGGATGCTTCCGTCTGCGAGATGCGCATCTTCAGAGGAATTCCCCTCATGGTCCTCTCTTGAGGTGGACGACTGCACATTTATCCAACCCAAACTCCATACCAATTGGTCGCGTGTATTCTTCGACCACCCTAAGAGCGTTTTGTAGTTCGCGCTCTCCGGAAGCATAAAGTTCATCCATATAAAATAGATGACTGACCTTATGCCTCCGATCGCTGGGTGGTCCACATTGATATCCGCGGGTTTGGCGGTGTCTAACAGACTACGGTAGCAGTGAGATGCAGAAGAGGAGGGGACTCAGGGGAGTCACCCTGGAAAACTCCTCTCCTAAATGTCACCTGCTCTGTCGTTACCCGCTGTGCACCTTATAATATGGTGAAGCAAGTCTTCCAGAGTGACAGCAGCTGTTCTATGCATCTCACTAGTGGTGCTGGAACTGCAAGACATTCGAGCACGTGCAACAATAGCTCGTGCGATGTTGTATCAAATGCCTTGCGGTAATCAATCCAGGCCATCGATAGATTCAGCTTGTATTGCACAGAATCCTGTGTAATACAGCGGTCTATTAGCAGGCTGTCCTTGCAACATGCCATGCCCTTCTTAGCACCACGCTTTCGTGTATCTGTTGGAGGACCGGACCAACACATCTGTGTCTTAGCATACAAGATACGAGTAAATATATTGCAAGTACAAGTGATCAACCTATAATTCTTGGGGTTGGAAAGATCCTTCTTTTTGGGGATAAGCACAGTACGTCCCTCGATGGACCAGTCCGGAATCTGCTGCCCTCGTTCAACCATGAGTTGAAAACTCGAGTCACACGGCGGCGAGTGGAAGGAAATTTTTTCCACAACCAGTTGTTAATGCCGTCTGGACCCGGGGCAGCGAAGTTCTTGGTACCAATAAGTGCCTGTTGGACTTCCCCGTACTGATTGCCGTGCAAACTTCTTCTAGTGAATTTTGCCCTCGATCTTTTTACACACCCTTTTAGCTTTCTCGACCCCACTTGATGTGTTTGACCTCTCGCTGGGGACGAGTGGCTTTACGGCATTGTAAACGGCACAGTTAATCTGCCAGATGTCTGCATCTTATGAGTTCCTCATCGATGACCGCGTCCTTTCGAGCCAGGTCTTGTGGCTTTAGGTTAGCCCTGGTGTTAAGGCTAACCCGCATGCTTAAGTCTATATCGGTGAACTCTACAGGATGTTCCTCATCAGCTACTAATTGCCGCGGTGGTACTGCGTTTGGCAGTTCTTTTAGCTGACGGCTCAGATGTTGTTGAGTGAAGGCCCGGTATTCTAGGTGCATGATACACCAGGTATCATGGAACCGCGCCATGTATTTCCTGCGCTTAGGTTCACTGCTCTCGTGGCAGGTCAGCAAGTCATCCCTTAGTTCCCTCGTCCACTTAAAGCAACATTGCAGTGTCGTCATCGTTTGGACCGTCCGGTAAAGCCCTTCCCATCTGTCGCTGACCTCCATCCGACTGAGGTCGATTGTGAGGGGCCTGTCCTCTGCTGTTTGGAACTAGAGTGAAACAGAGACTTCTTTGTCTATACGACAAATTTGTCTCTGTCTGTCCAGGGTGCACCGCGAGGAGGTTGCCGGTCCTTTGCATCCCTTTATTATTATTATCAAATATAAACATTCTTCCCTTTGTTAACGTCCCCATATTCGACATCTGTCGATATATGTCAGAGGGATAATAGTTGTAGGTTGTAATTATATTATGTAATACGCCGCTCCTGTCTAGTGTATTTTATGTAGTAGTTTTAGCATTAGTGGCAGTATTAGCGAATAGTTCAGTGATTAGTGGGGGTTGAAGGTCCGAAGAGGACAGTGAGGTGACGGAGATGGTGGGGTAGTTGGAAACAGGACTCAGTAGAGAGCGGTGTGCTGCCCGGCAAGTAAATTAAGATTGAATATTTCTTGTGTCGCACATTATTGTATAGTGTTTTTAATCCGAAGTGTAAAAAGATTAAAAATCTGTCAGCAATAAGTACGTGTTTTTCTGGCTGAAACGTCAATACAACTTCCCCATATCCTGCAGATATAAAAAGTCTACATTTGGCGACCAACGTGGGCTGATGTAGAGGCGACGTTTAACAGCGTACTGCGTACTGCTTTTTCTGGTAGAGATAGCGATCAAGATCGATAACAGGTGACAGGGAGCTTGGTACCTAGCAAGTGGAGACGAGGATTTGGTCGTTGCAACGCGGGAAGGTACTGGTAGGAAATTTCCAGTCACCGTGAATGTTTATTTACTACATTTCATATTATTTGAGTATATGGAAGCGGAAGAGACAAAATTATCACATAATTATTCATTTAGAAATAATTTCGTAATAGTACTATTATTAGTAATATTATTTGTTATTATTACATACTATTGAGTTGTTTTGATAATAGTAGCTTGAATATTTGGGATTACTATACATTTAACGAGGCAGTTCAAGTTGTGTAATATTATGAACATTTTTAATAAACACATGTAATTAGTGTTGCCGTGAAGGATAATCCCAATTATTTTTTATACTATAGCTCCAGTTGGTCGTTAATAAGGTTTTGTGAATATTGTATATTTTCACGTTATATGGGGAAATAACTCTCTTTGATTTTTATTTGTTTTTAGATAGTTATCTGAATATTTGCCATGTTAATCTGATTACGATTAAATAGTGGGAAAAAAATTGAATTTAGTAGTATCTGTAGGTAGTTTACGATAAAGATGATTAAAGATAAGAAGAAAGAAGGTACAGGGGACAAAGAAGAATCTAGCGAGGGTTTAGAAGTAAATAAAGGTAGTAAAAGAATGGATTTAGAGGCGTTAGTTCTAACATTAGCGGAGTGTTAGTAAAATGCAACATTAGCCCGCAAAACTGTAATAGTGTAGCTAGTAATGAAAGAAGTAATAATTAATCAGTATATTTCAGTGTGGAAAAACTTGGTGGATCAAACATTAACATTTTACCCTAATTCGACGCTTCACCCAGTCGCATTTATAAATAAATTGCCGCGCTTGTTAAGGAAGCAGGAGTGACAGAGCCGGCTCGTGTAGGGATGGCAGTGAACTGCTTAAGGGGTTCAGCATTGGACTGTGCGTCATACAAGGAAGCAAGTTTCAAAAGTTTTGGGGAGTTTAAGCAAACGTTTAGAAACACATATTGGGAGGTTAAAGAGGAACGCGAGTTATTTAATAATATTAAATATGGTCAGTATTAAACACGTAGTCTAAATGATTATTTTTTAAAATTGGTCAGTCAGTCACGTTATTTGTCACAAGACATGGAGGAAGATGACCTTATTAATCAATTGTCGAAAATTTTTTTTGGATGAGGTACGACGGGTTATTATCACTAATAGGCTAACGACGGTAGATGACGTAGAGAATTATTTGAAAGAAATTGATATGGTTTTGGGAGACGATAAGGAATCAAATTGGCATAAAGAAAGTAATATAGTTCTTAGACGTACAGAGGATAGAGGTGAAAAGAAAAATAAGGAGAATAATGATGTTCGAGCAATAACGACATTTAATCCAAACATGAAGAACGATGTACTAAGTGATGTAGAGGAATCTGATGATAACTGTAAAATTTGATGTCCAGTGATTAAAGTATAAGTAGGGCAGGTTACGACAGAAGTTTTAATTGATTTGGGAAGTCAGGTTTCTGCAGTGTCGGAGAAATTTTTAGAGCAGTTGGAAGGGGTTAAAATATATATGCTGCCGGTTAGTAATATTTTTATTTCGTTCGCAGCAGGTGCGAAGACGGAGAAAATTAAAAAACAAGTACTGTTAACGTTAAAAATAAATAATGTTGATTTCGACATAATATTTCTAGTTATTTCAAAATTAAATAAATATTTAATACTAGGTACTGAGTGGTTAGCTGAAAACAAAGTAAATTTAGATTTTTCTCAAAATGTATTAAGACTGGTTAAAGACGGTGAACAAATTACAATTGCCTTTTATCCAAAAAATAAAATGGATGGCTCGTTGTCAATAAATTTAATAGCCGAACCTATCAAGAGGCATCAGTATACCGACATACAATTACTACAAACAGCATGTAAAGCTGAAAACTTTGACAAAATTTATCGAGAGAAATTATATCAGCTTCTCCTGAAGTATCGTAACATATTTTCGGAAACTCCGGGACGGACCTCGCTATACGAACATGTCATTGAATTGAGGGATTATACTCCATTCTTCAGGCTATCGTATCCTATTCCGCAGGTACATTGAGCGGAAATGCAACGACAGGTTAGCGAAATGCTAGCATGGGACATTATAGAAGAGTTGCCTACTGAATATGTTTCGCACTAGTAACCGTTACAAAGAAAGATAAGGCCGTAAGGGTTTGTCTCGGCGCCCGGCACCTAAATGCACGATTGTGTAATGATGATGTTGTTCCACCGAAACCAGAAGATCTCTTAACGAAATTCAGGAAAGGGCAAGTATTAAGTTGCCTCGATATGACCGCGTCTTACTGGAAAATCCCCGTAAAGAGGGAACATTGTAAATTTACTAGTTTTTCTTATGATAAAACATATTGTTTTAAAAGTTCTTCCATTTGGATTATCTACTTCGGTAGCAAGCTTTATTAGAGGTTTACAAAAAATTTTAGGTGTAGACGTTGAATCCTTGCGTATGTCGATGATTTGCTAACATTTTCAAAAAAGCAAGATGACCATATGGTTTATTTTGAAACGGTTTTTAAGAAGTTCGAAAAGGCAAACCTAACTATAAAATTGCGCAAATCGACATTCGCTTGTGAGAAAGTCGAGTTTTTAGGGCATATAATTTCCGGGAAAGGCGTGGAAATGAATCCTACTCAGATTATAGCTATTCAAGAATTTCCTAGGCCTCAGAACTACGGGGGTTTTTGGGACTTGTAAACTATGATCGGAGATTTTGTGATCAATTTACTGAGTTAACTTTACCGTTGTTGGCCTTATTAAAAAAAAAAAAATAAAAAGTGGAGTTGGGAAGATCAGACTAACAAACCTTGGATTAAACAAAAACTTGAAGTTTTATCCTGTACGGATGCGGAGCCCGGAATGGAATGTCGACGCAAAAATTCGATTATTAAGTGGTATCAAGTACATGAGAGTATATTATTCAAACGGGGAGATGAATCAAACCCGGGTTTTAAGCTATGTGTCCCATTAAAACAAGTTAAACCTTTAATTTTACAACAACATGCAGATGGGGACCACTTCAGTTGTGACAAATCCTTTTACTAAATAGCTAAAACATTTTATTGTCCAAACGTGAGGAAACATGTGCGGCAGATCATTAGCGTATGTGATATTTGCCAAAAAACTAAAATCTCGAGATCGAGTCAGAGTAAGATGAAGTCGGTTCTAGTAAGCAAACCAGAGGAGTTGGTGTGTGTCGATTTAATGGGACCTCTGCCACCATCACGCGGCGGTGTTATGCAACTACTTGTGGTGGTAAATGTGTTTTCGAAATATGTTCGTTTATATACGACGAAACGTGCGAGGACAGTAAATATTTTAAAGCATTTGATTTCTGATTATTTTGTGAAGGTTCAAATCCCGAACGCTATTAAGTGATAACGGTACGCAGTTCTGTTCTGAATTGTGAATCGTTATGTTAATCAAGAGGATTGTGAGGGTGAAGCATACATCGATATATTTTCCTCAAGGTAATATGACTGAACGCGCGAACAGGGAAATAGGCCGTTTACTGCCTTATTTTTGTTTAAAAAAATACACGCGTTGGGCCTGTATGGTACAAAAAGTGGAGCACTGTTTAAATAACGTAATTCACTCCTCAACCGGTTTCACTCCGAACTATTTGCACTTTGGTATCATAGAGCCTAATAATATACGGGGCTTAATAAACTTTCCGAAAGACGAGGAAGACGGTTCTCCGGGAACGATGGATTTTAGCATTGGATGAGTTAAAGTCTCGAGAGGAAAGATGCAAGTTGAGGCACGACTCTGGTACTCAGTGTTTAACTCTAAATGTAGGAGATCTAGTTTTAGTTAAAACCCACTCCTTGTCTTCAGCTGAAATCTCTGAAATAAAAAAAATCTTCTTATATGAACGACCTTTCGTTATCAGTAGGCAAATGACACCTAATAGTTATGAACTGACAGACCGGGCTGGTGTCATGAAAGGTTAGTAGAACATAGTGAATTTAAAGAACTATCGGGAAATGCCCACGTTTTGTTAACAACCCTTTTGTGGATCCTGGTTTGTCATCTGGTAGGTTATTTAATTCTTATATTTTATCCAATCCTTCCCATTAAATAAAGGGGTCAATATAATACGCAGTCCCTGTGTAGTGTATTTTATGCAGTTAGTTTTAGCATTAGTGACACTATTAGCGAGTAGTTCAGTGATTAGTGGGGGTAAGCGGTCCGAAGAGGCCAGTGAGGTGACGGAGACGGTTGGGACAGTTGGAAACAGAACTCAGTAGAGAGTGGTGTGTTGCTCGACAAGTAAATTAAGATTGAATATATCTTGTGGCGCACAATATTGTATAGTGTTCCGAAGTGTAAAAGATTAAAAATCCGTCAGCAACAAGTACGTGTTTTTTTTGCTCTTTTCTGACGTCAATACAACTTCCCCATTTCCTGCAGAGTAAAAAAAGTCTACAATTATTACTATTTAAAAAAGTTTCCATGGTTCACCCGGCATAAGTTAAAGTAACAACACCAACGGTTATTTACGCCTGACGCCTAATTACATCTGGTAGTGAAAAGTACAATTTAACAAATACCTCCATGACGGGCCGATACGATGTAACTAAGGTCTGGAGGAAAGCACCATTATTGGCTGCACGTGCTGCCTCTTCATTGGGGTAGGGACTTGGGAAGTAATCAGATAATTTTCCAGGTCTTTGGAACATGTTGCCAGATTCATCAGGTCCATCGGTTATCATTTGTTCCTCTGCTTCCATTTTAGCTTCCTCCTCAGTGTGCGACACACCAATCAAGTTACGGTATGCCACAAATCTCAATGAGTGACATGCAGCACATACTTGCTTGTAAACTTCATAACCCCTTCGCACACTAAAAAAGTATTTAGTATTTTTATTAACACATACATTAATTAGATGTGTATATATATATATATATATATATATATATATATATATATATATATATATATATATATATATATATATATATATATATATATATATATATATATATATATATATATATATATATATATATATATATTGAACAGAGAATGAATTTGACGCGGATTTAATTACATTACAGTAAAAAACAATAAGAATTAACGGGTACGCCCGCATAAAGAAAAAAATTGCACAGTGGAAAATGCAAAAATTGCAAATGGCAGAAAGATGCAAACCATGAACACGTGTTTCTGACTAATTGGTCTTCATCAGCACGGTGTAGCTGAGTTAAAATGATGGACAAAACTCAAAAAAGACTCTAAAGGAAAACCACTGACAGGGAGCCAGTCGCACCTTTGGGGTTTCCACTTGGATGACTCCGGTATGGGAGCATCGTCCAAGCATCGCACACGCGAGCAACTATAGCAACCTGCGTGGGATTCCAGACCCAGGAGAATGAATATGAACAGAGATTGAATTTGACGCGGATTTAATTACATTACAGTAAAAAACAATAAGAATTAACGGGTACGCCCGCATAAAGAAAAAATTGCACAGTGGAAAATGCAAAAATTGCAAATGGCAGAAAGATGCAAACCGTGGACACGTGTTTCTGACTAATTGGTCTTCATCAGCACGGTGTAGCTGAGTTAAAATGATGGACAAAACTCAAAAAAGACACTAAAGGAAAATCACTGACAGGGAGCCAGTCGCACCTTTGTGGCTTCCACTTGGATGACTCCAGTATGGTCAAATTCATTCTCTGTTCATATTCATTCTCCTGGGTCCGGAATCCCACGCAGGTTGCTATAGTTGCCCGCGTGTGCGATGCTCTGGACGATGCTCCCATACCGGAGTCATCCAAGTGGAAGCCACAAAGGTGCGACTGGCTCCCTGTCAGTGGTTTTCCTTTAGTGTCTTTTTTTGAGTTTTGTCCAATCATTTTAACTCAGCTACACCGTGCTGATTAAGACCAATTAGTCAGAAACACGTGTTAACGGTTTACACGTTCTTCTGCATTTTCACAATTTGCATTTTTTCCACCGTTTAATTTTTGTCTTTTTGCGGGCGTACTGTCAATTCTTGTGTTTTTTACTGTGTCTATTGGGACCCGCGTCAAATTCATTCTCTGTTCATATTCTCCTGGGTCCCGGAATCCCACGCAGGTTGCTATAGTTGCCCGCGTGTGCGATGCTTGGACGATGCTCCCATACCGGAGTCATCCAAGTTGAAGCCACAAGGTGCGACGACTCCCCTGTCAATGGTTTTCCTTTAGTGTCTTTTTTGAGTTTTGTCCATCCCTTTCACTCAGCTACACCGTGCTGATGAAGACCAATTAGTCAGAAACGCGTGTCCACGGTTTGCATCTTTCTGCCATTTGCAATTTTTCCCGCCGCATTTCCACCGTGCATTTTTTCCTTTCTCGCGGGCGTACCCGTTAATCCTATATTGTTTTTTTACTATATATATACATATATATATATATATATATATATATATATATATATATATATATATATATATATATATATATATATATATATATAATAATAGATTGTGAGAAAAAATCAAAGGCCTTTTCCTTCAAACTAATATAAATACATATATATATATATATATATATATATATATATATATATATATATATATATATATATATATATATATATATATATATATATATATATATATATATATATATATATATGTATTTATATTAGTTTGAAGGAAAAAACCTTGATTTTTCTTACAATCCTTATTAATAATTACCGGTTTCGAGATGCCTAGCATTTCTTCATCAGATCATAAGACTAAAGTAAAGAGTTATATATATATAAGTAGTTACACAAAAGTAATTTTCAAAAATGAACAATTATTTGTAGAAAACGAAATATAAATACATTTATAGAGTTAGATAAAAATGAGAACATTTAATTATTATTTTAACTAATTAAACAATTGTAAAATTAGACAATATGATTCTAAATTTGATAAGATTAAAGAGAATTATATACTTACACGAATGACAAGATTTGTTAGGTTAGAAAAAACGACGTGTTCTCCAAAATATATATGCAAAGTTAAATTTAACTTTATTTATATATATATATATATATATATATATATATATATATATATATATATATATATATATATATATATATATATATATATATATATATATATATATATACCGGGTGCCTACGATATTACTAGCCGGCATATAACTTCCTTGTAAAAAAGGTATCGATTTCAAATTTTGGGATGTTTGGTTGAATATGGTGCATCGTTTGATTGCTTCAAGATTTTCTGATTTTCATTTCCGGTTTAACCGAAAACAGTATAAAATTTGTTATTTCTAATGGAACAGCCTGCATATTATTCGAAATTTAGATTGCCCAGGAAATTGTAGGTCCACAACATGTAGCATACCGTATATCTATCTTTGACAGTTTTAGAGAAAATGGCGGTTGTAAATGTTATATCAATCATAAATTATTTCATTTTCACATAAAACAAATGAATGTAGGAACAAATCTGTTACGGTTATTTAAGTTTTTTGGTGAGTAAAATTTGATAGTCATAAAAATTTCATTTCCGGCTGAACCGGAAGTACTACGAAAAGTGATTTTCAGGCTCAAATTACTTCGATATTATTAATGGAACACCCTGAATCTTAAATTTACATTCTACTAATCTTTCTGTATATTTTTTGTTTCTGGTGTCCCCTGTCTAAACCCTATTAGTTTATGAGATATCGACCGACGACTGAATGTTCACCTGCACTAATATGTCACAAATCTGCTCAAAGCAGAAAAATAAAATAAATATCAAAAGTGAAATACTAAAATAGGTAGGTATAATTTATTTTAACCATAATCTAAATGTTCAAAATGTACACCGTTGACTTCTCGGCAAGAATTAATCCCTTTCTTTAAATTCCCGAAGAACGTTTTCCATCTGAATTGGAGTAATAGAGTTTATCACTTGCGTAATTCTATTTCTAAGGTCTCCTATGTTATGTGGTTGTATCTTATACACCTTTTCCTTGATATGGGCCCAGTAAAAAAATCCAAAGGTGTAAGGTCTGGGGATCTCGCCGGCCATCGTATAGGACCATTGGTACCTATCCAGCGATTATTAAAAGTTTCACTTAAATAGTCGGTGTCTACTCGGGCGTTATGGGGCAGTGCACCATCTTGCTGATAGAAGACATGTTTATGCTGCACAGGTAAAACCTCAATAAAATTTTGAATTTCGTTCTGTAGAAAATGTAGATACCGGGCCCCGTTTAAAGCTCCATCAAAAAATATTGGTCCTACAATGCGTGTTCCTATAACGCCCAGCCAAACGTTGATGCCGAATCTTTCTTGGAAAGCCCCTCCTCTAAATAGATGGTTGATTTCAGTTGCCCAATACCTCGTATTGTTCCTGTTAAACATTCCCATGTTGGTAAATCGAGATTCGTCCGAAAATAAAATGTATGAGTTTATATTTGACTGATGACGTTCAGTTTCTAGATACCAATTGCAAAATTCAATCCTCGTTGATAATCTCCTCGTAAAGATGCTAATGGATTTGGTACTTAAAAGATTTATACTTATGTTTATGTAGAATCATTCTAACACTTTTGGGAGATATCCCGACACCACTGGCAATTGCCTTGTAGAACTTGTTGGATCAATCTCAACACAGGCCAGTGTGTTTATCTCTGCTTCCTCATTTACAATAAATGTGTTCTCATGTTCATTATCATTTTCCCTTTTTAAATGTTCTTCCAACCATGGAAAATATTGTGCACAAGGTTGGTCGCGTTCTGGATAACGTCGACCATACAATGCTCTGGCTTCCCTTCGGTTTTTTCATACCTCTCCATATACTAATAACATATCAATTTGATGCTCGCGCCTAAACACAGCCATTTTTAACAACCAGATAACACTTAAACACTTACTAAAAGGTAAATCAAGAATAAAACGCAAAAAATTAAATGACAACTGTCGAGAGAAACTTTTAAATAATGCAGCAGTACTGTCAAAATCTAAATGAAAATCGGTAAAATAGTTCTTTTGTTTTACACAGCCTTCTTGAATTAAAGTTCTGTTTAAACATCATTTTTTATTGTGTAGCCTTCGTGACAGTGCAGGTGAACATTCAGTCGCCGATATCTCATAAACTATTAGGTTTAGGCAGGGGACACCAGAAACAAAGAATATCCAGAAAGGTTAGTAGAATGTAAATTTAAGGTTCAATAAAAGTTAAAAATATCGAAGTAATGTAAGCCTGAAAATCACTTTTCGTAGTACTTTTGGTTCAGCCGGAAATGAAATTTTTATGACTATCAAATTTTACTCACCAATATACTTAAATAACCGTAACAGATTTGTTCCCACATTAATTTGTTTTATATGAAAATGAAATAATTTATGATTATTTTCAACAGCCATTTTCTCGAAAACTGTCAAAGATAGATATAGGGTATGCTACATGTTTTGGACCTATAATTTCCTGAGCAATCTAAATTTCGAATATACAGGGTGTGTGTTCCATTAAAAATAATAAATTTTATACTGTTTCCGGTTAAACCGGAAATGAAAAATATGATCTTGAAGCAATTAAACTGTGCACCGTATTCAACCATACAACAACCCAAAATTTGAAATCGATAACTTCTTTTACAAGGAAGTTATAGGTTGGCTAGTAATGTCGTAGGTACCCGGTATATGATACACACACACACACACACACATATATATATATATATATATATATATATATATATATATATATATATATATATATATATATATATATATATATATATATATATATATATATATATATATACATACATGAAATATATATAGCGTGCAATAATTTAGTGTTTTTTGTTGTTATTTATAACATTATGACTATTTACCTCTCGAGTACATATAACCTTATACATATATTACATATCTGAAAATTACTTTTATAATTAATATAAAATTAACAATGAGCTATATTTAATATAAATAATGTTCGTAATCTTCATAATTCTGGTAATTATTTAATACATAGACCAATTTATAATTGCGTATATTCAAAAAATACGCGCCCGATCAAATAATACAATATCGACGCTTAAGAAAACAATACCTCTTGTCTCCAAATTAGCAGTTTTACAGGAGACGAAAAAAACTAAGTTTTCTTATTAATAGATATGAAACCTACATGTTATTTTTATCATGGAGATCATGGAGATACGAGTTATTTTATTGTTATACGAGGTATTTTTTAAGTTTTTAAGTAGAGCTTTTGGTATCAATATTAATCTTAGAGATACCAGATATTAGGAACTGTTGGACATAGGAGTGGACATTAATTTAAAATTCTAAACCGAGTTTTGACAAAAATGGAGATACGAGGTATTGTTTCTTAAGCGTCGATATATTCTTGAAGTCTAATGAGCGATATAGTAGTTTATAGTAAAGTGTTTAAATCAGTACAATGTTGCCGATATAGTGGACACCACATCCACTGTCGAATAGAAAGCTTCAATATACTCAAAGCGCTGAGCAAGATACGCCATGGAGCATGCGATGGTGAATGCTTGAACTAAAATATACAAAATTTTCAATCTCCGGTAAAAATTGCTTCCAGCAGAAAAATTCGGATATCAATCAAAAAAGAGCATTTATCAGTATGTTAGAGTTGATTTCTATAGGTTGCGATGCGGCGTCCGTATACTGGAAGTCACAAAGCAGGCGGACGCCACAACATTATGTAATTGGTCTACTATCGGAAGCCATATCCTACGCAGTATGTATGTATATGTATATATATATATATATATATATATATATATATATATATATATATATATATATATATATATATATATATATATATATATATATATATATATATATATATATATATATATATATATATATATATATATATATATATATATATATATATATATATATATATATACGGAGTGGCCACGAGTCAATGTACGACCCAATATTTTGGTTGTTTTTGAATTTAAAAATTTGGTTTGATACACATAAATTAGACAATAATGGGTTACTTTTAGACTAACAGGAATGAAAATATCACTTCCGGTTGAACCAGAAGTGACAACTTTTTTTCTTAAATGGAATGACTATATTTTTTTGATGGTTTCTCATTAAGCATAAATTTCTAAGTGCAACAGTTTTTTCAGATTTTAAAAATTCCAAGAAATAAGTGATACGAACAATTTTTTAATTTTTTCAAAATGGCCGCGTCAGATGAATGCGATGTAAGAAAATTACTAAGTAGGTTATGGAAATTATTAGTAAGGTTGTAGACTTGTCTGTAAAGAAGAAAATAGTTGTATGAATAACTGATAGGTATCGGTATTTTTTTTACAAAACGGAATTTAATTTTTATTTTCATTTCCGTAGGGTCCTATGGAAATTTTTTTAATGGAACTGTGCTATTTTTTTTATTAATCAGAAATAATGTCTAAACTAAAATTTTTTGCCATATATATATATATATATATGGCAAAAAATTTTAAATATATATATATATATATATATATATATATATATATATATATATATATATATATATATATATAAATGATGAAAATAATCGGGTATTCCCGCATAAAGAAAAAATTGCAAGGTGGAAAAATTCAAAATTGCAAATGGCAGAAAGATGCAAACCGTGGACACGTGTTTCTGACTAATTGGTCTTCATCAGCACGGTGTAGCTGAGTTAAAATGGTGGACAAAACTCAGAAAAGACACTAAAGGAAAACCACTGACAGGCAGTCGTCGCAACCTTTATTGGCTTCCACTTGGAAGACTCTGGTATGAGAGCGACATCCAAGTATCGCACAGAAACACGTGTCCATGATATATAGTTTGTTTGAGGGCTATATATCTATACCATACTCCAAGGACTATCCGAGCAAATAGGAAAAAAGTTAAAAAAACACAACATCAAAGTCAGTCACAAAGGACACAATCTACTTAAGTCCAACTACAGTAAATTAAAAAGTAGAGTACCCAATTCAAAAAAAAAACTCACGTAATATATGAAATACCTTGTGAAAACTGCAACAAAGTATATATAGGACAAACTTCCCAACATTTAGAAAAAAAGAATTCAGTCACATAAATATGATAAAATTAATAAAACGGCTCTTACAAAACATACACAGACAACAAAACACAAATTGACTTCAACAATACAAAAAATAATTGCAACGGAAACTCACAACAAGAAAAGAGAAATTCTCGAAATGATAGAAATAAAAAAATCCAAACACAGTAAATGACAAAACAGACACACAAAACTTAAATAAAATCTACAACAACTTACTACTTAAACAAACGAATAAAATAACCACCACATAAAATTTAAAAAAACATTAAAACACACAATTAGACAACTTTCAATCAAACAACAACATAGAAATAAAATTCTTAATCTCACTAGAGATAATAATAATAATTAAAAAAACAATCAAAACCTATAATAAAATTGGTCAAGTATGAAACAGAAACGAAAGTCTGTAAACAAACGTAGGTACCTAAACCGATACACATATTTTAAGGCACTTGCCAGCCTCTTTAAAAGATAAAACAATAACCCAACACATGTTGGGGAAGAAACTATAACAAAATAGTATATTTTAAAAATCAGTTCATCGTTTGTGCTCATAGAGAGAATAGAACAATGATATACAAAAAGAAATATTATTAAAAGTGTACAAGAACCATTAAAAAAAAGATGTTAATAAAGTAGTTTAGTGCCACATTTAAGAATCTAAATTTAAGGTATGTTAATTAAATTGAATTTATATAATCATAGACAGTAGTTAATTTTAGTAATTCAATTTTAGAATATATTGAAAAAGGTATAAATCCATACCGAAACGTTTATACGGAAAAAAATAAATGAATTTCATCACAATTTAAAAATTAATTATTAAAACAAGAACCATATTCCCAAGAAAAAACAAGAAAATATATATACATATATAAATATATATAATATATATATATATATATATATATATATATATATATATATATATATATATATATATATATATATATATATATATATATATATATATATATATATATATATATATATATATATATATATATATATATATATATATATATATATATATATATATATATATATATATATATATATATATATATATATATATATATATATATATATATATATATATATATATATATATATATATATATATATATATATATATATATATATATATATATATATATATATATATATATATATATATATATATATATATATATATATATATATATATATATATATATATATATATACTATATATATATATATATATATATATATACAGAGTGATTCATAAGTAATAGTACAACACTTAACTGTAGATAGTAGGAGTCAAAATATTAAGATTTAGCCAATAACGCCTTAATGAAATATTGATAAGTAAAAAGATACAGGGTGTTAGAGTTAACATTATTTTTTTTATTTTCCTTTGTAATTTAATCAATTTTTAACATTTTATTATGAAAATTGGTGGGTGGGGGGTTATTTGTGGTGGGAAATCATAAAACACCTTCAACTTTGGTCTAGCTCCTAGAGGGCGCTACGTACGCTACCTTTAATGTGTTAAAAGGGCCGTAACTTTTTTCACCCGTACATTTACTGCAGATTTCTGCATAAACCTTTAGGTCCTTTATCATTTCTTAATAAAAAAGGTATACTTGTTTCAAGTCTCTAAGTACAACAGGATTTGAAAAAAGTGCAAATCAAGAGTTGCATGCAAATTTTTTAATAGCCTTTTGAAATAATAATTTTTAAAAGTAGGCGTTGTGACACAGCATTATCACAGTAAATAAAGAAGCATATTTATCAAGTAGGCATACAAACAAAAGGTTCCTGTCAAACAATCAATCTTTCAAACAATTATTAGTTGTTGCGTAGAGTTTTATTTAGTTGTGTTGTGTTTTTTTAATTATTTCTAATATTGTCTTATAAAAAATGTCTCGCCATACATTATTTTCGAATTCTGAAATGAGACATGGTTTGTGTATACGCGCAAGTAAATTTTTGTGGCCGTGCTGCAGCTCGAAGGTATTTAGAACTGTATCCAAACAGAAGGCAGCCTGATCATAGGTTATTTAAAAACCTTTCTGATCGTGTGGGAGAAACAGGCGCATTTCACCCAAAACGTGATATTGCTGGTTGTCCAAAAAGAATATCTGTGGATCAAGAAGAAGACGTTTTACGCGACGGCTTACGTGGGCGGTACCGCGTGGCAGCCCGGCAGGAGCGGCAGAGCCGGCAACATCAAATCGTGGAATACAATTCATGTGTCCTACGTGCGCGTCATCAGGCGGCGCTGGTAGAGCTGCCGGTTTTCGAGCGGCGCACGCGGTCAAATAATTTGATATTCGCCGCTAGTGCCGCCCGTACCGAGCGCAATCTGGCTTGTAAACTCCGAATGTTTGGGTTATTCCACACGCTCTTAATTAATAATAATAATAATAAATAATAATATTTTGAGATAAACACTTTCCCCCAGTAAAACATTCTTTTTCTTGATCTAGACATGTCACCATTCACGAATCGCACGGTAAACTGTGCCGGACTTCAAGTACACGTAAGACGCTACTGCCGCCTCTGCCGCTCTTACCTCGTCAGACGCGTCCGCCGCTTCTGCCGGGCGTGCCACGCGGGTACCGCCCACGTAAGCCGTCGCGTTAGTTCGTGTGGCAGAAAATCCGCAAGTAAGTACGCGGCGGTTATCGGCAGTGCAAAATTTGTTACCTCGTGATCTTCCACAAAGGTCGCAGTTTTCATTATTATTTACGTAACAAACAAAATGACGACCCTATATTATTTACGGATGAGGCCACTTTTACCAGGCGTGGAGTATTTAATTGGAGAAATAGTCATTCGTGGGAACTTGAGAATCCCCATTTATCCAAAGAAAACCACTTCCAGCACGAATTTAGAATGTGTGGTGTGCTATCATTGGAGATTGCGTACTAGGGCCGATTCAGTTTCCACCAAATTTAAATGGTGAATCCTATCTGGACTTTTTAGAAAACATTCTTTCTGAATTCTTATATGATGTTCCATTAAATTTAAGAAACAATATGTTGTACATGCAGGATGGGGTCCCAGCACATTATTCGGTAGAAGTACGCAATTATCTAAATATGCATTATCCACATCATTGGATCGGTCGAGGCAGTGAATTTCCTTGGCCACCTCGTAGTCCTGACCTAAATCCTTTGGATTTGTACTTTTGGGGCTACTGTAAGCATTTAGTATACAATAATAACATAAATAATCGGGAAGAATTATGGGGAAAAATTTGTGAAGCTGTGGAATCTATTAGGGAGAACAGAGAATCGTTATTTAAAGTTAGACAATCTCTAAATAAACGTTTAAGAAAATGTATTGAAGTTAATGGTGGTCATGTTGAACATCTATTGTAGTATTCATTTTTAAGTTTTTCTTATTATTGTTTGAGTTCTTATTAGTTGTGATTTATACATAGTTTACCATTTTGAATTAAATTACTTACTTGTTAAAAGTGCATTATTATTTGTTTTGTTTTAATGTCTGAAATTTTGAAGAATTGTTAAACGTTATACAACCAATTACCACATTAGCGGTATTAGCTGCACAAAAAACAGTATTTACCAAGAGTGTGGAATTTTGCCGCCAAAATAATTTTTCAAATTGTGCAATGAATTTGCATGCAACTCTTGATTTGCACTTTTCTCAAATCCTGTTGTACTTAGAGACTTGAAACAAGTATACCTTTTTTATTAAGAAATGATAAAGGACCTAAAGGTTTATGCGAAATCTGCAGTAAATGTACGGGTGAAAAGTCACGTCCCTCTTAACACATTAAAGGTGGCGTACGTAGCGCCCTCTAGGAGCTAGACCAAAGTTGAAGGTGTGTTATGATTTCCCACCACAAGTAACTCCCACCCACCAATTTTCATAATAAGATGTTAAAAATTGATTAAATTACAAAAAGGAAAATAAAAAAAATAATTTTAACTCTAACACCCTGTATCTTTTTACTTATCAACATTTCATTAAGGCGTTATTGGCTAAATCTTAATATTTTGACTCTACTATCTACAGTTAAGTGTTGTACTATTACTTATGAATCACCCTGTATATATATATATATATATATATATATATATATATATATATATATATATATATATATATATATATATATATATATATATATATATATATATATATATATATATATATATATATATATATATATATATATATATATATATATATATATATATATATATATATATATATATATATATATATATATATATATATATATATATATATATATATATATATATATATATATATATATATATATATATATATATATATATATATATATAATATATATATATATATATATATATATATATATATATATATATATATATATATATATATATATATATATATATATATATATATATATATATATATATGTATATTTATATATATAAATTCGTTTTCGGGGTATACTCCCGCGTAGGTGATAGGTCCCGGAGGGACCGTGTTTGTCATGTACAGCGTTTTAGGCAGAATCTCATCTGCCATCTTAGAGTTCTACAGATAACTGCTTACTTCGGCTTACCTGGTGACTCGAACTGAACTTCTTCAGAAAACGAAATCTAACATTCACCACCCACAAAAACCTGAAAAACAACATATATTTATATATATATATGTATATTTCTATATACAGGGTGGTACCAAGGGCGCCTCGGTCGATATCTCCTTTAATAAAATTTATTATACTGGGAAAAAGCTTCAAATAAAAGTTGTAGGAGACCAGAGTACCATATCATAAGAATTATTTCTAATCACACAGGGTGTTTGATGTTAGAGTGGCATATCAAAAGTATGTTTTTGGAAATGGGACACCCTATATATTTCTGCAAATTCTTATTCTTTCTTTAATTGCCTTTTCGAATATGATATATTTTTTTGAAATTCCGTTGTAGCGTTGTCGAATTATTCAACTTTTCCAAAAAAATTGTCGTTTGCAGACCTCACTAATAAATTCTGCACAAGCAGTATTTTTGCAAGATTAAGCCAACTTTTTTATTAAATGTTAAGCAATGCCATGACCTAACCTCCAGATATTTTAAAGTTGAAATTACTTGTACAGGGTGTTTATTACGATGATACAAAAATGGCTAACTTCAATCTACCCTAACTTCATTTTTTAAATGGAACACCCTGTTTATTTTTACTTTTTTGGATAGAGTTTTTTGTCACTCTACGAATTTTTATTAACCTACAGTTATACCTAAAACCAACGGTTTCTAATTGAAACTGCATTCTAATAAAAACATAAGGTAATTCCTAGAAATTCGGATATCATAGGAGCATTGGCACATGTTTTTTTTGTTTTTGCAAGAAACAACTATGAGCATTATTGTTTCAATTAATATAAGTTTCATCTTTTATAAATGAAAAGAAAGTTGTCTTATTTCCCTACATTTTAATGCCAGTCTGTTTGAATTTTCCAAAGATGGCATTTGATCACTGACATTGGTTTGAAACAAATTTAAAACACTTTTAATTTACACTTTTATTGGTTACGTTAATTTCTACTTAAATAAGTATTTAAAATGAATTTTTTCTAAGCAAGAAAATTAATATGATTTTACTGTATCGGGGAGAGTTATGGTAATTGATTATTGGCCTCTAGGTTGTATGGTCAAAAATATGTCCAGATTGAAGACATCGAATTGTCGTGCTTTTACAAAATTAAAACTAAATTCGATGAAAGCGGAAAAGTTATGTTTAAGAAGCCGAAGCGAATTGCACCAGTCGTATATGAAGAAAACACATTATCTGTTGTACTTGACCTCATCGAAAATCCACATGTAAGTTCAAGAATTTTTAAGTAGGGAATTGGATATTAGTCAGTACAGTATTGCAAGGATTATAATAGAAAATAAGTTTCACTCTTATCATATCCAATTATTGCAAGAACTAGGAGCTAATGATTTTATTAAGAGACGAGAATTTTGTGAATGGGCAATTCAGAAAGTGCGAGAACAACCGGATTTTTCGAATACGTGTTGTTTTCCGACGAGGCTACGTTCCATAAAAAAGGAAATGTTAATAGGCACAATCTGCACTATTGCTTCTACAGAAAATTCTCCATTTCAACGGAGTATTGACCATCAACATAGGTGGTCTTTAAACGTTTGGGGTGGAGATTATAGGAGGATATATAATTGGGCCATATTTTTTTTGAAGACAAAATAAATGGAGAAACATATCTACACATTTTGAAATAGTCTACCAGATTTGTTGGAAAATTTACCATTAACTACAATACGGGGAGGTTTTGGCTACAGCGTGACGGGGCGCCCACTACGGTTCCAAGTACGCAACTATTTGAATAATGAATATCCAGATAAGTGGATTGGTAGATGTGGAGGCGAATTTGTTGGCCACCTAGGTCACATGCCCCTAACAAAATTAGATTATTTTATGTGGAGTTATGTAAAAGAGACCGTTTATGTTCAGGAGTGAAGGAAATGTTAGCCAATCTTTTTGAGTCGTCTAAGATTGTGCGTGCTAGAAAATGGAGGACACATTGAACATCTTATGAAATAGATACTACTAAAAAAAAATTGTATTTACCGTTTTGTTATAAATAAATTGTTCATCTTCGTAGTTCCTTTTTGCAAAAACAAAAAAAAACATGTGCCAATGCCTCCTATGATATCCGAATTTCTAGAGGTACCTGATGTTTTTATTAGAATACAGTTTCACTGGAAACCGTTGGTTTTAGGTATAACTATAGGTGTAACAAAAATTATAGAGCGACAAAAACTCTATCCAAATATGTGAAAATATGGGGTGTTCCATTTAAAAAAATAAGTTATGATAGATTAAAGTTGGCCATTTTTGTATCATCGTAATAAACACCCTGTACAAATAATTTCAACTTTAAAATATCTGGATGCTAGGCCATGGCATTGCTTAACATTTAACAAAAGTCGTTTGCTTAATCTGTGACAATACCGCTCATGCAGAGAATTTATTAGTGAGGTC
>JANEYF010000266.1:242500-245963 GCA_029963845.1 Rhamnusium bicolor | reverse complement strand
CCAATTTGTTATAGATCATTTCAATATGATACATAAAAACCTTGAATTGTTTATTTACATTTCTGGAACCAATGAATTTTGAAAAATTGCAAAGGTCTGCATATAACGTCTTCTATTTTAGTTTGATGTCATCATTATGATTAAGCCAGTTTATTTCTGACGAAATTTTCAAAACTGCATCTCGATATTCTTCTTCAAAATTACACAAGAAAATTCTTTATTAATTTTTAGCAGTTTACTTCAAATAATCTGAGTACTTTAAATACTTTAAAGTATATTTTAAAATATTTTAAACACTTTATTGCTATTTCAATTATTCTAAAAGTATTTCAAATACTTTAAAAAACCGCTGCCAATTATTTGGGAATCAGAACTTCCTCACCGTAGTAAGACTCAACGTGTGGTGAGTTTATAATAAAAGTAATTTTTGACGTTTCAAAAAAAGTCACATTTTTTGACGTTTCAAAAATTTCACATTTTGACGTTTC
Organism: Rhamnusium bicolor; assembly: GCA_029963845.1. Lineage (NCBI taxonomy): Eukaryota > Metazoa > Arthropoda > Insecta > Coleoptera > Cerambycidae > Rhamnusium > Rhamnusium bicolor. The sequence goes on along the minus strand of JANEYF010000266.1, from coordinate 245,475 downwards.
AAAAAAGTCTATTTGATGTTTCAAAAAAAGTCACATTTTTTGACGTTTCAAAAAAGTCACTATGACGTTTCAAAAAAGTCACATTTTGTGACGTTTCAAAAATTGGGACCGATTTTGGTTATCAACGAACTCAATCTCTTCCTTGACCTTTAGAATGTGTGTACCAAATTTGAAAGCTTTATCTCAAAAACTATAGTTGATATCGCAAACCAGACAGACACACAGACAGAAAATTTTGTCTGTCTGATATTTTGTGTATCGTCATAATTGGTCGAGATTCGTTCAGAAATGCAATTAAAATTTTCAAAATTTTTTTCACGAATACATAACTTCATCACTTTGAGGGGTGAGGAAGTAATAACAAAAAAATTCAAATAAAGTGATATGAGTTTAATAATTTGGTCAGGGACTATATCCATTATTTTTAAAAATAGCAAAAATAATGTAAGTATTTATTTATTTGTTTAGTCACTTAAGCTGTTATAAAACAGATGTGAACGTTATAGTAATACAATAATGTCATATATAGGAATACAAGTTAAAATAGTATAAAAAAGCAGTATAGAACAGCAATAAAATATGGGACAAAAAATTGCAGACTAAAATTCATTGAATGAGTAAACACATTTTTCTATTAAAAAAACTTTTTTTAAATAAGATTTGAATTTATTCAAGTTGTCGATGTTTCTAATAATTGCATGTGGCAGTTTCTTATAAAAGCTAATACCAGAGTATTGAGGCGATTTTTCGAAGGAAAGTCGTATTGTGATGCGGCAAGGCTAGTAGGTCAACTATGGCGAGTATTGTAGTTATGATAACTGGCGTCGGTTTTCAATAGGTTAATGTTACGTTTATCACATTTTAACATAGAAAAACGATAGATAGAAGGCACTGTTCAAATATTGTGATTTCTATAAGAGCTTTTACAAGAGGTTGTAAAATTAAGATTAAAAATCAATTTCATAATATGTTTTTGGCAAACAAAAATCCGTTGTGAATTACAGACTCGTCCCCAAACGATAATATTATAGAAAATATGACAATGTGTCACAGATAATACACATTTAATAACGAAGTGGATGAATCTCCTTGAGCTTTCGGATGCAGTAATACGCATTGTTTAGTTTTTTTACAAACTTCATCGATTTGAAAATCTCAGTCTAGTTTTGAGTCTATTGAAACGCCTAAAAATTTTACGTTTTGGCTAAAATGTATGATAATTTTATTAAAATTTAGCATATTAACAGGTCGTGATTTTCTCTGTGAAAAGTAAACGTACGCAGTTTTATTGATATTTAAAATTAGATTATTATTGTTACAATAGTCATCAAATTCCTTCATAACAGCAAGTCTTAGCAAGGAGTTTCGGAACGTTCGATGCAGAGATACAAATGAATTATCATCAGCAAACAGTAATATTCCCCTCTGACATGCATGATGGTAATTCATTTACAAGTAGTAACAAAATCAATAGCCCTAACACCGAACCCTGCGGAACGTCAAGACTCACTTCGTGGTCATTTGAAATTATGTTATTAATTTTAACATTATGCGGTCTATTAGTATAAATATGACATAATCCAATCACGGAAGATTTCGCGAATTACCAACTTAAACAATTTTTCCATTATCCGTTTTATCTAAAACAAATTGTAAATATCTTTCTTATACCAGTATACAGGGTGGTCCGAATTTAAACCGGGAAACTTCGCCAGCGGATACTACATTTAAAAATAATAACTTTTTGTCATATAAACATATATCGAAAAACGAATGGATTTCAAGATACAAGGTGTTGAAGTTAGGGAAAAAAAAATAAAAAAAAAAAAGATATTTTCTACAACGATGCATTTCCGCAGCATTAAATTTGAAAGTGGTTTTGTCACAACGCATGTTTGCACAGCCATTTTTTTTTGATTTCCACTTTCAAATTTAATGCTGCAGAAATGCATCGTTGTAGAAAAATGTCAATTTTATCAAAAACCATAAGAATTTCGAAAAGGAGCCAAAAATACTTTTTGCTTTAAAAGGAACGTAGATTAAAATGTTACTATTAAATTTGACCAGTAGCGTACAAACAAAAAGTTGGTGTGGTTTGAGTGGTAATCGATTAGAAAAAAATAATCACCCAGTGTAATATTTTGGACAAAACTTATTTCAACTAGTGTGCTTGCCTTAATTATACCAGTATATCAAATTTCAATGAAAACTCTTTATTTGTTATTGAGATATTGGGGGAAAAAAATTTTCTCCCCTAACTTCAACACATTGTATCTTGAAATCCATTCGTTTTTCGATATATGTTTATATGGCAAAAAGTTATTATTTTTAGGCGTGGTATCGGCTGGAAAAGTTTCCAGATTTAAATTCGGACCACCCTGTATATCATCCTGATCTAACATCATTCTATTTAATTCTTCATTTACCTCAATTAAATTTTAATATCGTACCTTGAAATGTTGCATTAAATTTTTTAAATAATTAATTATCAGCGTCATTCGATACTGTCAATAATAATTCCTGTCATATAACTAATATAACTAAATTAGACCTTTCAAACGTCAAACTGTTAAATTTATCCTAACCCCATTTTACGAGGTCAAATGCGTAAAATATTTCAGTTTACATCAGCTTTATTTAAGTACTTGGAAAATATATTTTACTCGCTTGATATAGTAGACATGATTTATAATCTTTCATCAAGAACATATTTTTTTGTAGTCAAATACAAAAAAGTTTGGGTCCCGTGGACTCCCTTTCAGCTGGCCAATTTTGCTCATCACCGAATTTTTCATTGTCTTTGGCCTTTAGAACAAGTGTACTAAATTTGAATCTCAAAAACTGTGGCTGCTATCGCGATACTACAGACATGCGGACAGATTTTTTTTCATAAAGATGTTTTTTAATAATAATTCGTCGAGATTCGTCCAGAAATGTAACAAAATTTTTTAATTTTTTTCCCCGAAATTGTACCT
>JANEYF010000266.1:0-237500 GCA_029963845.1 Rhamnusium bicolor | reverse complement strand
AAAAATATATTACAAAGATTTTTTGCTAGAAAATTATAGGGTGTCTGGAAATTTCGTTTCCACAATTCAGGGGGCGATTGTTTATGGGGAAATATGAAGAAAACTTCCTATAAACATAAATATGCCCGAAAATACTTCCTACGGGAGCTTGAGTCCTTTGAAGAAGGTATCCAAGAACTGGTTTTTATTTAATATCTCGGGAATCCTTCAAGCTGCTGAGATGCGCTTTAGCACATATCCCATTATTAATGAGGGCCACCATTTAATGGTGTTAACCTAGATGAATTCCAACAGGGGTGTGCGGAATTGGCGTGGGTCTACCTACTTTACACCAATACTTTTTGCCTTTATTTTTTTTTACTGTCAATAAGATTTCCCACTTATTTCTATACAAAAAGGTCCTCTTCTCCCAAAGTCCTAGGTATTTTCAAGAAAAACCATTTTAAATAATTTATTCCAGGATTCATCAAGTAAATGGCATTTGAACAAAATAGCGAAATAGGCTTGTGTCAATTAACCCAGAAACGTCATTTTGTGAGTTTTCAAAACAGAAATTGTTAGCGTTGTTTGCACAATTGTGTGTCAAAGCCCAAAATCTAAAAAAATGCTTGAATATGTGAGAAATGCCCGAGAGGCTCACAGACTGTATCAAAAGTTCTTTCCTGACCGCTAGATCCTTTGTATAACAACATTTAGCAATTCATACCAACGACTAAGGTAATATGGTACCTTCAGACCCAGACCAAATGATTGTGGAAGAAATCATTAAACACGTACCCCAGAGCCAAGGAGAGAATTCTAGATTAGGTTGCAGGTAATCCAGGACCAGCACCAGGAGCATTGGATTTGAAGAGGAGTACTTTTTGGGAAATTTTGCGTCAACAACTCTTAAAAATACAGCTGGTTTGTTTTTTGTCATACATTTTCTGATAACATTAGTTTACGTATATACATTTTAAAATGAAATGAAATTCACTATATTATGCATAAATTCTGTTTTTCTGTTGTATGGGAATGTTTCGGTAGATGTTTACAATATAATATTATGCCTGTATAAAAGCCGTTACTGGGAACCAATACCTTCGTCCGAGCTCTAAGCATAATAGAAGTTTGTGGATTTTCATGTCAAACATTCACCAGACTCACGAAGATTAGTTTTACAGTAAACTTTTACTACAGTATGCTTGTACCTGAGGCGATTTCAAGTCGAAAATATTAATTAAATAATAAATTAATTTTTACATATTAATTCTTGCATCGAAAACAGGTTTTTTAAATTTAAAAACCGATTACCAATTTATATATAAAAAAAATGGGTTTTTAAAACTGACACCGTAATTTAAAGGTACCGTTTTCTCTCAAGGACACGTATTTTGGCGTTTCTGAATATTAGACGTTTCGATGTTTCTGACACAAGCCTACTTCGCTATTTCGTTCAAATTCCATTTACTTGATGAATTTTGGAATACATTTTTAGAGCAGTTTTACATGAAAACGGTTAGTCTGATGACCTTGGGAGAAAAGGACCCTTTTTGTGTAAAAATGAGTGGAAAATCATATTCCGACGATAAAAAATCAAAAAAAAAAAATACAAAAAATATGGTTCTAAAGTAGGTGGACCCACCATAGTTCCGCACGCCTATGTTGAATTACATCTTTATTAACACCTTTAAGGGCCAATTGTACGACAAAAGCTCAACTCCAGTTTAACCGTGAACCGTTGTTAAACCGAACAACTCCGCCGTACATTTTCCGTTTCGTTGTACAATTATGGTTTAGTATCGCTTCCGTAGCTCAACTGTGCCTGTGGTTTTACTTGAGCCGGCAAAATTGGCGTCTTATGCTCATGCTGAATTTTAACCTCCTCAATTTTGTACAGTTACATGTTTGTTTCAAAACCTCTAGCAAAACAGCATAATTTTCTTAAATTAATACAGTAATCGATCGCTGTAAAAAAAATAATAGTTGTCACATATAGATAAGAATTGATTGGAAATAACCCATTTTTCGTCTTTATAAGGTACTCGAATTATGGGGAACCTTTTACACTTTCTTTGAAACTATTAAAAAAATTCTGTACAAGATTTCTGAGATTTTTAGACCGCCCGCTATTTTTTCCGAAATTCAGACAAGTTTTTTTCAAATCTGGTTGTTCTATACTATAAATACATATAATCTATTATTATTTATCTTTGTACTTTTATAATTTGTTGGCGTTTTATATACACTGAATGAATAACCTAATTACGAACTAATAAAATGAAGTGATAAAAATGGGTCATTTACACATTTAATAAAATCTGATTAAGGTGAAAGTATCGATATAAAAAATGGTTTCTCATATGATGTGACGCTGCTACAAAAAGTAAGACACAGATAGGTAACTTGTTACTTAACAAATATACGTCCATAGAATGTAATAGGTACTCGTTTGTTATGAATGAATAAACAGAAGTAGGTAAATAATTTTGATTTTGACTGACTTTGACAATTAAAATATGGGACACATAAAAATGCCGACCGGAAATGTTTTTAACATTTACAATGTGCATGTGCGACTGTTACTAACTGTAGTTTTCTAAAGTTTAACTGAGCTCGAATTGAACCGCAATTGTACATCAGGTGGCGTAGTTAATATCAAGCTGTGTGGAGCCCGAGCTCAGTTAAGCTGTGGTTCAACTTTGTACTAAAGCGCGTCTCAGCAGCCTGAAGAGTACCCGAGATATTAAATAAAATCTACTTCTTTGATATTTTCTTTAAAAGGGCTCTAGCTCCCTTAGGAATAATTTTTGGACACATGTTTATGGAAAGTTTTCTTCATATTATCTCAAATACAGTCGCCTCCTGAAATATGGCAACGGAATTTGCGGACACCCTGTATGGCAATTTATTAACGTAATATAAAACTCTGTGATGTGTAGTTCAGTAATAATAAAAAGGCATTCATTACCTTATTCCTTGAAGGGTGCCTATTTACTGATCACTTTCAAGTCAACAAAGGTAAATTTTAAAAGCATGTAATACATTTTTAAATCTAGGACTGATACATAGCTACAAATAAACTAACTCTGTTAAAAAACTTACTGTCTGTAACCTTCTTATGTGCAAAAATGCAAGTGTTAGATATCTGCTGAGCTGCTCTAGCCAGGGTTTCATCATATTTCTGAAAAATAAGGTGTAAATAAATTTATCAGAGAGCAGAAGCAACATTACAAAAATAAATAAGAATAAAAGATTTAACAGCGTATATACGTGACTCGAGATTTGATGAAGATTAAGTCAAAACGAGTAGACAAACATTTCGTATTTAATTTTACTTGAATATTTCGTTTAACAAAAGAAACACATTCGTTTTAACTTCGTAGTGATACCATTTTTGCATAACATAAAAATAATATTCATGTGTGAGAAGAGAAAATAAACTAACTTTAACAGTAAGAAAAAATAGAGAAAACAATCGCGAAAGATATGAATTTTGAAGCGGTTTCAACATCGGCACATTTTGTGACAAAACACAAAATATTAATTAAGTTACAAATAATTTAATTCACATAAAGTCGCTAATTTCAAATTGTACTTGTAGTTTCTGTCCCTAGTGATATATTTTTTTACAAATTAATGAAAATTATTATTATTAAAAGTTTCAACGATTTGAAGCCATAAAAGGCTGGTTGTAAGTAAAGTAATGTAGTTCTTTTTCCTCTTGCAATTAGTACTAGCTAGAAGAATTTTGTACCGTAAAATTTTATGGTCGTGCATTTGACACCGTAAAACATGAGACACTTATTAATAAATTAAAATATGGCTTCAGAGACGGCCCCTTGAAATTATTTAAATCTTACCTAGAAAATAGATGAGCTAGAATTAAATGCGAAACAGCATTCTCAAATTTCAAGTCGGTTAAATACGGAGTACCACAGGGCTCGGTGTTAGATTCAGTTTTGTTTATTATATATGTCAACGACATGATGTTTAATTTTAGTGTAGATACTTATCCCGTAAGTTATGCAGATGATGTATCTATAATACAGTCTAATAAAGATAAAAATGATTTAGAAAATTAAGTACTAATCTGTGAAAGACTTGTAGAAGAGTGGAATGCAAGTAATTATCTAACTTTAACCGTTAGTAAAACTCAAGGTTTAAATTCTTCCTTACATAACTCAGCTAATTCTGAAAATCCGGTCAAATTTAGATTCCTGCTTGAGTTTTCTAATAGATATTCTAGAATCTAAAGGTCTGTTCACCTCTATTTACATTGTTAGACAATTAAGAACTAAACTGTCTACAGAATATTTGAGGATGACCTATTTTTCATAGTAAAATGACATATGCACTGATCATCTGGGGTGGATTCTGTCATCTCACAAAAATGTTTCTGTTACAAAAAAGTTCTACGGATAATCGCGCAAGTAGGTTACACGGATTCATGCAAACCATGGTTTAAAAAATTTCAAATTATGACATCGCCCTGCTATTATATGTGGGATTGTTTATTGTATATAAAAAAAGAAACAATGTGACATACACCATTACAACACTCGAGATAATAATAATCTGAGAGAGACTCCATAAGCCAAGAGTAACTAAAACACAGAAGTCATATGTATATATGGCACGTAAATTGTACAATGTTTTACCTGCTGAATTAAAACGGGATACACTAAATATAAATATGTAAGTTCAGAAACTAAATAAAAACATCATATTAAACAAAAATTTCTACTCGTATGAGGAATACATCCCAGGCAGCACATTTAGTAGTCTCTACGTAGTAGCTACCAATAGTCGAACTATAAAGGTTTTCGCAACTAACGACGGTTACGTAATGGGAACGATCCTTCTACCAAGTAATCACCAAAATGGGAAATAGTTATTATATAACAATTATCTTCCCTGTTACGTGTTGACAACTAGGTTATTCATTACGTAAACGGAACATAACAAAGTGGTAGAAATTACGAACTTTTGGAACAGCTCTTTAGTGGTATGAGAGCAAACTATATTTTGCTCTCTCTCATTCGAATAGTAAAATATAATGTATTGCAAGCGGACTTACTGATTGAGAGTTTGAAGTCAATATGTCCAAGTTAAATCGATTGATGAAATATGTAGGTAATTAAGCATGATGTGTTGCATTCACCCAGAATGTGGAAATTAAAACGACTACTTGTTTTCTGTAAAATGTTCCCAAGATACATCGATAAAAAATTGTTTTTTCGAAAAAAATATTGGTTCAAAAATTATGTGTACAATCGAAAATGCAAAATTTTGATGGAAAACATTTTTTGTTTTATGTATTTATGAAATAATAATGATATGGCGTAAAAGAAAAATAGCGAATTTAGTTCAAGTAACTTTATAGTGGCATATTCGTCAGCAAGGTATTTGTCACTTAATAGGGGGTGACAAAAACCAATATTGTTTCGCTTCAATGTTACATTTACCATAAAGTAGCAGATGCAACTAACGTACTTTACGACCCTCACATTTAAATTAATAGAGCTGACTGATCCAATATATACTCCATTCATTTCATATGAGCACATAAAATTGTTTACCCGGGCTCGCAGAACGTCCCTTTGTCGACCCTCAGTCGTGCAGAATTCTCTAGCATAGGCACGTAGTGCATTATATAAATACACAAAATGTATTTATATAATACAACGCGCCAATGCCTGAATTTTTTATGTGCATATATGAAATGAATGGAGTATAGGTAATGAGTATTTTATTGTTCCGAATTTTCAACACGTTAATGACTGACTAAACGTCAACAGGTGAAAGTGTTATTATTAGCGAAAGCCAAACAAATTATAACTAGTGGATTTACCTTGAATACCAACAAAATCATTGCATTGTTGCGAAAATCTCGATTGGTCAAAGTTGACACTTTCTCCCATATTTTCTGTCGTCTCATCACTTTCACATATCCGTAAATTTTGTAACTTCCCTAAGTTATTCATTTGTCTGAATTTCGCGAATTTGTTCAGTGGGCCAAATTTTAATTATTTAACAATTAACAATTTACGGTAAATCACAACAATCACAATCAATTGTATTCTTTATTTCAACATTTGTTGGTTTTTCACTGCAATGACAGATTTTCCTAAGAAATTTCCTAACCTAGCTATTTATCTGTTTGAATGAATAAGAGTCGGTCCCGCATCAGTCAAGTAATTTGTTAAATCGTCAACTTCACTTAACTGTAACACTGACGTAGTTTTCCACGAAACACCAAAACACTATATACTGCACTCGACGCATGTTTCGCCAACCAAGTTGGCATCATTTGGAGATGATTAAAACAGTTTTAATCATCTCCAGATGATGCCAACTTGGTTGACGAAACGCACGTCGAGTTCTGTATAGTTCAATGTTTTGGTGCTAGTTGGGATAGATTATTTTCAAAATAAAACCTAAAATCCTCATATTAAAGCGATATACTTTTGGTATTAATTTTGTTTTAATGTTTGTATTCTTATCGTGTTTGAAGTTTGTGATCTATGTAAAATGTAATAGATACATGATATATTTAGATTACTGTGATAGTCCTATTATCCTACTGATACATTTTTTTGTATTTTATTTTATCTGTTCATCGATGCTATATGTATGTATATTATTTTCTGTATATTAGACGTATGCAAACACAATGCAATGTATAAAAACATGAATAAACTATCTATTCTATTCTATTCTATAGTATACTACTAGCAAATTCTGCTTATGAAATTTTAATATGGAATTTACAGCTACGTGATATGATTATCCATGTCTTACCATTTGTTTAAAATTAGTTCCTTTTGGTTGTCCACTAATCTTTCCTTCGGCAACTAATCTTCTTACTTCATTATGCTTGTCGACAATAATTCTTTTATCTCTTTCTGTCAGTCCATTTTCTAGAAAACGGAAATATTTATTACTAAAACTATATTATACTTTTATAAATGGCTATTCTGTTGTATATTATATGTAGATCAGGGCCGGATTTTGGATTTTTCCGCCCGTAAGCAGATTTGAATTTGACGCCCCTTTTCAGACAAAAATCTAAGTAGGTATTTAAATGTGTGTGTGTGTGTATTTTATATATAAATTAATTGTATGTTTACTCCATAACTTTTATTGATTTTGAAACATATTTTTATACTCATATAAAATATATATAACTAAAAATAGATCCTAACGAAATAGATACAAAATATTCAAATAATACAAATAATGAATGTATTACAGTATTACACGTCTCGCTTTTACATCGGCAAATACATTAATAATATCATTATAGTCTAAGCCAATAGATATTTCAGACTACATTTTTGACGTTTTTATGATGTTTATTCGGTTCAGGGAATTAACTAATTATTATCACGTATAAATAACGTTTTGTACATGTAATTCAATTAACGTCTTTAAAATACCTAAATTTCACGTTAATCTCACGCATATTATACAAATCATTAAAATTATTATGTCTTTCAACGTTGAAACAGAGAATAAATTTCACGTAAAAATTAAGTTAATTTTCACGTTTAAACAACGTTTAACAAGAAACAAGTAGTTGTTGTTTAGTTAGTATATAATGTTTCACTAACGTTTAATGGACCCGTGGAAATCAATTTAAATAATCACGTCTTTTAAACGTATGAAAACATTCTTATGTTGGAATTAGTGGTTATATAAACGTATTATAAACGTTTCATTGAATTCAAGTGGTCAAATAACGTTAATTTTTTTCAATGAGTAACGTTTATTCAACCATGACAACGTAATATACACGTTTATTCAACCGATGTGTTCTCACTGGGACACCTGCAGCATCGGCCTGATTGTTCCACCGAAAATAAAAAACTTGGCACTTGACCGGCATATGCTACTTCAACTTTTTGTATCAATTAAAAAAAGGAGACAGAGATGCATTTATTTCACACGAGCCCTTTTCAGGGTAGAAAAGTATACTATGTGCTACAATAATTTGTAGTGAATAATAATTACTACTTTTCTCTAAAAATCATAAAATGGATAATAATAATTATTTTGTTATTTCTCTTTAAAAGTCATAAAATCTTTTGGAGGCATGCCGCCCCAAAGAATTTGCCGCCCTAGGCAGCTGCCTACATTGCCTATTGGGAAATCCGGCACTGATGTAGATGCATATACATAAGTGCTGAATTAGAAAGTAAAAGTGTTGTATTTTGTTTATCAATTATATCATTAATATGTTGTATAGTTTGCCATAAAGCAAAATATCAACTGTTTTAAAAGTCTTGTAGTTTAATTGATTATGGAGACGTTGGTATATTCTTTAAATTTTTGATACAAACATATTTCAAATCAATGTTACCTTTATTAATATTATAACGAAAACAAAATAAACTGAGAAGTTAAAATAATAATTTAGAATTAGACAAAAAGTATATTTTGTTATTTGGATATTTGCATCACATTCAAATTTGCATAACATTTCGACTTGTGGCCGTAGCAAAACATTAAAATAAAATACCATGAAATGATATTTCTCTCTTCTAATGTTAAAAAAAGTACTCGCTACTTTACGATACACTAGTCCATAAAATGATAAAATGCAAATTCAAATCGGATGTTCTCTAATAATCTAAAGATTTGCTATCACGTAACTTATTTTGTAATTTACTTTTTACAAAATAATATATGCAAATTTAGCACTTTACAATCATTGATTGAGGTAAAATTTGTTGTGTTGGAATTTCGTTTATTTGTTTTTTCATGAATTAAATTCATTACAAATTGGGTCATTCAATTATAATCAGAGGCTTTGATGCTATAAATCGGTAATTTAAATTTATGGCAAGCAGCTACAACTTTGAAGAGATTAAATTTGTTTAAATGAGATTAGAATTTTAAAATTTTGTTAAAGCTTCATTAGATGATATTAATTTAACTGCATGTATTATTTAATATTTATTTTTTTCATTAAGTGCCCTGATTTAGTATAGTATGTTTCAAAAAACATCCGCCAAATTTTAAGGTATGATTTATTAGCGAAAAATCAGTAGAAAACTACGATTGCCATAGTGAAGGTAAATACAAATTTTGCCATGAATAAACAGAGTTTTTTCAATTTTGTTGCTGCTAAACATATTAAATATGATTCTAATGTGTGTAATATTTTGTTGGAATAATATTGTCAAAATAAATCTGTAACATTTCGCAACTTCTTATATATTATAAGTTGAACTTGAAAACATAATTATTATTATTCGTAAAAATATGTACATATGGATTTTAATGCTGCAAATAGATTAATGAACAGTATATGCAATAAATAAATCCTAATTGCGCAATTCACAAACCTAATGTAAGAAAACAACTTGACGTCTTGAAAAAAAAGTTCATAAAACTCATTTATTTCATTTACGTATCTAGTTACGACCTTTTAATTCTAAGGTATCTTAGAAAATACGATTATTTAGTTTCATAAAATGACACCAAATAAAATAATCGTATTTACTAAGTTAAAAAAAATTCTCATCAGCATTACCTGTAATTTTATATTTTAAATCTGTATGGTATTTAGAAGGAACCGTATATTTTCGTTTTTCAATATTACTAACAGAAAAATTTTAACGGCGATTTAAACGGGGTATTTGCCCGCTGAGTAGTTGTTTCCTTCAAATCATATTTAATAGCGATTTAAAGCTATCCAGGCGACGCACAGTGGTGCAAAACGGACATTTCTCTGCCAAAAATATGTAACTTTGTTATTGCTAGACTAATTTACATAAAATTTGATATGCATATCAGGAAAAGGTTAAAGTGTAATGTGATAAAAAAAAATTATAAAAATATTATAAATTGTTTATTTAAAAAATATATAAAAAATTATATTTAACATTTTGTGTCGCAAATTTTGTTTTTTTCTGTTAATCATTATGAAATTTATAAGGGTTTTTTTAATATCACATCAAAAGTGTAAGAATCATCATGGTGAATTTAATATGTCAGACCGAAAATCTAATTCTCCACAATTTATTTTGCATTTTAGTACTTCAAGCTTAAAGCCTGATTATCGGTTTTACAATACATATATTTGATATTATGAAGGCTTTAACAATTAAAACGAAAAAGTTGATAGTGTGTTTATTGATAAATAAGTAGTAAGTAATACAGATACGGCATAAATGAGTGGACTTTATAATATAGGTTATATTTAATTTGTGATACATTGAGTACCCTGCCTTTAAAAAATAAGTTAAAGTTTCCTATGGAATAATATTGTAAACTACATCATTACATTATAGATAAGGAGAAATATTAATTTGACGTGCCCAGTAAATTTAAAACTTCCTCATCGAGTTTCATGTAATTCTGTGAAGGTTGGTATATAATGCTCGTTATGAATGGATCGGATGTACACAATAAACTGTGAAAAACATCTTCGTTAGTTGCTGGCTGACCTGGAACACTTTTTTGAATGATGAAGTCTCATTTTATTGTAATCTTTGTTTCTGTATTCTTGAGCATCTTCCAATAATTTTCCAAGGGATAAAATGACATTGTATCTAAGTATGTTTTCTCCTTATATCAAAACTTTGTGAACTGAAGCGGGCATGTAGTACCAATTATATTTTATTATATGAAGCTTAGCTGTAATACGTACTAAGTAGTTACCAAACTTTGTTGCGTTAATGGTCTTACCATAAGACATAGTTTCATTCGTTTAATCAATTCTTCATCAACTCCTGTTATTTCAGACGTACAGGTAAAGTTGCTAAAAAATCTCCTTGCAGTATTTCCGTCATTGCTAGTCCCACTAACTTGACGAAGTTTATCTACTATTAAACCCAAATTATTTCTAAAAGGTTCTTGTACAAGTTTTTTTGGTAGTATTTTTTTGCTTCTTATGTTATAAGATATGTGAAGAACTAACTCCATAAATTTAATCCAAGCATCTAAAGTGGGGTGCCCAAATTTGAATGTTTCTTATTTTCCTGGTTTTTGCATCACACGTGCAAGGTCATTCATTTCTGTTGGTTTAGCTAAGCATACAGTACATGTAGCATTCTATGGTGTATTTGTTAAGACTTAAACCATTTTACCGTCTATCATAGTAAAGTATAGGATGTGTTTTATAGAATATCTTACTTCATTTTTGATGATCGAGGAAGGTGTCTATGTTAGTATTTGTGACTCAGTTTCTGCTATTACTGCCCTCCTGTGTTTGCTTCGCTCAGATGATGCTTCATAATCCTTACACGGTCTTCCTTTTTTTCGCTCCCGATGATGTAGAAGGCCCTCCTCTTCATCGAACTGTACATGAAAATCTTCATCAAGCCATTCAGTGTATATTTTCAAAAATGCATCCGTAAGATCTTCCTGCTTAGTTCCAACGCTGCTTAAAATGCGGCATAAAAGTCTTCTGAAGTTTCACAATCACACAATGTGTAATTTGCTTTAGAAAGAGTTGGAAGGTTTTCTTCTATATAACGCTCCACAGTGGATATATGTTTTCCGTGTTCCATTAGACGAAGGATTAATTCGCGCGTATTAATATTTATAAAACTCATATCGTTGTAATTTTCACGAGAATGATGAACATTTTAAAATATCACAACACGTTTTATAATTGTTGAACCGCAAAAAGGTGCAGATGATATACAAAAATAACACATGCAAACGGGTGGGTACACATCCCATATGAGGTTGCTCTATTTGTGATTATTAGTGATTACTTTCGTTAAAAACGCATTATATAGCGAATAAGATCCTGATTGGTGGTAAAAATATTTTTATTTGTATTACATTTGTATTGACAAAATATATTATGTATTAGACATCGCGTAGCCACAGAAATCATAAAAAGAACGACAGCAGTGAATTTGTACCATTAAAAACATTTGAATATGTATATAAATTTTAAAATATCAATTATGAACAATTATGTTACTTGGTCGAAATATGTTATCCGACCTGTGTAGGGAAATATTCCATTTTCACATAGAAATGCATCGAAATGTAGAATGAGTTTAGGTGCATTTTATAGCTAAATAGACATGCTTATCACGTGATGTATTGCACTAGATGGAGGCAGATGGAGCACATAGTTAAAAGTCTTTTTTAAGATTGATATAAAAGAAATTTTTTTATTTGAACATAGCTTCGGAAAATAACACTCTATGAAGCTTAGTTGTATTTTCAAAAGTGAGAGGTACATAGCATTTGTTCCTTGCTAAAACTGAAGATATATCTGGCAACTTTTCTTAATGAAATGTTATATTTGTACTAAATAACTTAATTAAATTTAGAATCTATTCTTCATTTCACCACTATTTTAAAGCATACATGCGAGTGTCTAATTTTTTGCGTTACTCGAAAAGAGTCAAGTG
Organism: Rhamnusium bicolor; assembly: GCA_029963845.1. Lineage (NCBI taxonomy): Eukaryota > Metazoa > Arthropoda > Insecta > Coleoptera > Cerambycidae > Rhamnusium > Rhamnusium bicolor. Next base: position 225,135 of record JANEYF010000266.1, on the reverse strand, counting down.
TGGGGTATCCATTTATAAAGTAATAACAGGACAAGCCGGTTGAATACAATAGACTTTTTGGGCAAATGAACTTCAACTTATTTACTTTAGTGTAGATACAACATTTCCACTCTCAGAAAATATGTTCGTAAAATGCCTTTTTGGCAGACCTTTACGTAGAGCGGGACCACTGTGATCGAGGTTAACCGCCTTAAACAACAACTAATTTTGCATATACATATACAAATTAAATTTTACTATTTTCAAAATTAAATATTATGAATAATGTTTAAGATCTTCTGCATTTTCGGTATTCCAATAATTAACTTTTATTAATAATTATTATTACCATTATTAATCATTATATTAAATATTAATTTTAAACAAAGGTAAAAAATTAGGCAACACAATATCATGTAAATATCCATATTGCATTATGGAACGAAACATATTTTTTTATATAAATATAAAATCTTACCAAAAATTTTAGATGCCGCGTCACATAATGTTAACGCACTCAGTAGAGAAACACACAGGAACAGAGTATATGAATACATCATGATTTCGGAAACAATGAAAAACATCAATAAAAAATAATGATATAATTTACCTTTTATACATGCAAGAAATTACTCATAAAAGATAAGCCGCATAGTACGTAAAGTTATTAACAAAGTCGCAGACCAAGGCGGGCTTTGGGGGTCGAGTTACCGCTGATATATATGTACAGCAATAGTTAGTATAACCAATGGAATGTATTTTAAAAAATGCGTATATTTTTAAAATGATTTTAATACAGTGTTTTGGGACTAACAAGAAAATTTCCTGAATCAATTTTGCATCCCCCTGTTTAAACCTCTTTGAGGTCTAATTTGCAAGTAACTGCATTTCAAAGGTTTAAAAACACAGTTTAGAAGAATATTCAACAGGTTATGAAATTATAAATATCTGTTAAATTATTTATCTCAGAAAATAAAGTTATTAATAATTTTTGTTCTTTAAAAAATTTGCTATAATTGCATTCTTGCATTTTTTTCCCGATTGTGCCGTTTAAGAGATACGGGAGATTAATTTTGAAAATTTCTGAAATATCAACTTTTACTTAAAAAAAAATAGTCAGTATACTTTAGAATATTCATGAGTTTCAAACCAAAATAACTTCATTTCTGTGACTTGAGAGGCGGCTAGGTTAACAAAACATTTAAAAAAACATAAGAAAATAATAAAAACCCTTTAAAATTGAGTACCACGATCAATGAAACCTATCCAACTACTAATGTTAGAAAAATTTCTCGAAAAAATATCATTTCAAATCGATCAAACAATAAAATATGAGAAATTCCACACCTATCACCAAAAAGTACAGAATTTCCTAGAAAGCTACCATACATCGTCTACAATTTAGGCGCTGGTTAATTGCTAATGGACAAGTACCAATTTTATTGGCTGACAAATCCCTTTTGACATGAAACGGAACACTACTCTCGCTCATTATTCTCATATTTATGCAAGATACAATATTCGAAGCGTTAGTTTGAGACAGTAAATATTTGATGTGGATTTATTGGGCTATATTTAACAAGTCCTCGCATTTTTGAAAATACGTTAAATGAACTCAGATACCCAGATTTTGTAGAACAGCTTTAAATAATTTATTGGAAAGTGTTCCTTTATCTACTAACAAATAATATATTTCCTCATGATGGCGTACCGCCGTATTATCAAGTAAATGTGAGGAATTATTTGAAACAAATATATTATAACAGATGGCGTTAAATTGGTCGTGGAGGCCCAGTAGCTTGACCTCCACATTCACCAGACTTTACGCTCCTAGATTATTATCTACGGGGTGATTATAAATGTATTGTTTATAACAAACCTCAAACAAGGGAAGCACTAATAGCTCGCAATATGCACATCAGTTTAAATCAGAAGGAACCAAGAAGAGAGTTAAGGACAAGCTAGAAATTTATCACCAGACCATATCATTAAAATAGAATTTAACATATATATGGAATAAACTTTTTTGTTTGGAATGAAATACTTTCTCATTCTACATGAAACATTTGGGAATTTATGTACAAGGTCAATACACGAAGGTGTCCTATTTTGAAATAACTTAGTTATTTTTTTTTAAGTTATAAAAAAGGTGTAAGGTTAATTAATTTTTTTCGTAGTATCAAAACTTTGAATTAAAAAAAACAATTGTGCATCGCGTTTAAGAAATACATTTTAATTTCATTTTTAAATAGAACATTCTGTATATGTTAACATAATTCGATTATCCTCATTTTTCTGATTTCAAAAATACCGAGGAAAATAACAATATGCCATGTTAAAGTTTTTGGAGATATTTGGATTTTGATATTAAAATATCGTTATATATAACGCTTTGTGGGCATTAGCCATTATTTAACGGCATATTTGTTTCCGCTATATGTAAAGACTATAACATATTCTTTTTATATGTGAAATGTAGAAAGGCAGAAGTAATACGACATATCCATGCCAAGCTGAAATTCTCTCAATCAAAAATCTATCATCCCCCAAGTACAAGAACGATTGAGATGTTAGTCGTGCTATTTTAAATGCAATCTCTTTCCACTTATTTTGTAAGTTAATTTAACAAATCTAAAGATGTTTTAAATGTATCTGAGATATGAAAATGCTTTTTATGTAGTATTTTCATCTTCAAGTATTTCAAATATCGTGTACAGTTTTTATCCATTTTCCTAAAAATAAGGAGTGAGAAAAATGGTAATAATATTTGTATTATAACGGCATTAAAAGTTTTAGATTTTAATAGTTACTGATTTCATAAAGTGATTTTTGTCAGTCACTTGAAAACTCTTGATTTGTTTCTTCGCCTGAATAAATTTGAAATAGCCAAAAAATCTTACTTTTTACGCATGGTTGTTGCTTTTAGGTCCGATGGCGATTGCGTTAGTAGTTTCTGTACAAAATCGGCGATGGGGTGCAAACACGTCCTTAATCTATGAGCTTCAGAAGCTATTTTAAACCTTCCTTAATAAAAAATGCCTAAAAAAATATACATGCACGTTTCAGTTGTTTAAAAAGTGTTTGAAACATTTCTACCATTTTTTATTGCTATCACTGTGAAACAATGAAATATGAATATTTAGGAGGTGTCCTTTCTGTCGAATTTCATGCTCAAAAAACTGTAGAAACTGATTTACATGAGGAGTTCCTGAATGATTTGAATTTTCAAGCTATATGAGTATTTCTAAATAGGTTTTTGATGAAACAACATGCACTGTTATATTATTATTTAAACAAAAAAAAATAAAGTTTGTTAGACACGCTAGCTCATACGTGCCAACATCTCTCACTTTGCACTTATTTTTGTTGTGCCTTTTTTTATTGAGATTAGTGGACTGTATATTTTGTTGCTATAGATTTTTTCTTAATTGTGATACAAATGATTTAAGTAAAATCATGTTTTTACTGAACACTTAGTTTATTGAGAAAGTACGTCTAATCTGTATAAAGGTTTGAAATATAATCGTCTTTGTCATGAAACGTACTTTAACTTACATGCTAAAATTCCAAACATTATGTCAAGCTCTGCCCTTATTGGTAATATATTACCTTATAAGATCATTTGGTTTTTCTTCAATAGATCTAATTAATAGGCGTACAAAACAAGAATTAGTCTGGGACATAAATATGAATCAGGCTGTGACAGGTCATGATTCTGTAAAATGTTTAGAACACTTAAGTAGTTCATAACAAATGCTTTTAAAACAATCGTTTTAAGGATGACATTTTTATTGTACACCACTTATATGATATATGAAATATTGAATAGTGACTGAATATAATTTATTGTAGCCATTAGTTACCTACCAGTATCACACGATATGAGTTATTCATTATTTTATTTGAGTTAGTTAACAAATTATCGCGAAATGCTGGTTCACATAATTAGTTGTGTTGCAAACATTGTCTCCAACAAAGTTCTTTAATTAACTAATACCGCTGCTTTTTATAAAATTTTTTAACTACTTATGGTTTGGAATAGTCACGCTTTCAATGCTCAGTTAACTCGAAAAAAAGAGAATATCTAAGGAAAAATTAAACATTGGATGGGAAATTAGTAAATTATGTATACCTATACCAATTACATTTTATTCATTCTGAATATCAAATTACATAATTTCCAAAATTTTGTATTTAATGCTAACCATTTAAGATATTTAATAAATAATTATTAAAAATACCCCTTTATGTTATTTTCACTGTATAACACTGAGTACAAGATGAACAAAATATTTCCCATCTGTTTTCATTATGCGTGAACTATGATTCAACTACTTTAATAATATTTTGTAATTGTTATGTCTTATCACTTTTCAATTTAAAGTACATTTATGTGATTACCTATGTATGTAATATTTGTACGTAATTCAATTGTAAATACAGGAAATTTCATTGACAAATACATTTTTACATTTACTACTTCAAGGAAGCAAGAAATCGAAAATTCAAAACTGAGAATTTATTTAATATTGAGAGAACCTAAATTAATGCACCTGTTGGTGTGTCGCTATTTTAAGTTAGGTTAGGTTTTTTGTGAGTGGGTCCTTGTGGGTCCTCCACGGCGGCCATCAACAGGCCTGTGTTTCACTTCTAATTATATTTCAGTCATATAGTTCAGTCTCCTATTTATTAGGCCCGGTATATCTATCTTCTGGTAAAGTGGTTGTTAGTTACCAAACAGATAACTTTATTAGGTGAGAGGGTGTTCAGATCCTTTGACAGCAGTTGCTTTTTGCCAGATATTGACAATCAGATTTTCTCCACAGCGGGACAGGTGCATAGGGCGTAGTCTGCCTTCTCATTATATCCTCTAGGCATAAGCGGCAATCAGCATTTTCCGCAAGGCCGACTGAGTTTATGCAGATGATAGTTTAGTCGACAGTGCCCAGTAAATAGGCTTGTTAAAGTTTTCAGATTTACTATGTTTAACTCTAAAAGTTTTTTAGCTTGATTTCAAAGAGTATAAACGTCTTCGAATGAACTAATTCTCGTAACTTGCCAGTGCTGAAAAGTTTTTCTTTAAGCCCAGGTTAAAATAGCCATCTTTGAAGTACTTGAAGACATGCCAAGTATCGGTTCGGATCTAATGATTCGTGATCCTGCTGCTTCTCTGGCCATGGAGTCAGCTATTTCGTTGCCTTCCAGACCAGAGTGGCCAGGTATCCAGATCAAGGTCCCTTTATTGTTCTTGTTTAAATAACTTAAAGTTTTCTGACAGTTCAGAACCGTCTTGAAGTTACACCGATAGAAGTCAAGAATTTTTAGAGCTGTTTAGCAATGAGAAAAAAATGTATTGATGTGTGTAAGACGCATAATAGGTTCCAGCCTTCGTATATGTAGTTCAATGGCATGAACCTCGGCCTGAAATATAGTTGCGTTAGTATCTATGCTTGAGGATATCGTTACTCTTGGTCTGTAGCTATTGTACTCCGGCTCCTATTCCCTCAGGAGTTTTGAAGCCGTCTGTCAACTAGCAACTATCTGCCTTTAATAAATGAATTTTATTCTGATCCCACTCATCTCTTTCCGGAAAAGTATGTTGAAGGTCAGCTTGTAGTTGACCATGGAGGGGCATAGTATCCGAGGGTATTCCCAGGATGTTGTGACTTTTTATGCTAGCTAGCAGCCTGTTCCGCAGTCTGCGGCATATTGATAGGTGCTTGTTGCAGTCTATATGTTGCCCACCTCACCTCTTTCTCCTCTAATTTAAGTAGTCCAGAGAAAAGTAACATAATGGTAGTATACTTCAAAGTTGATTCTATAATTCATGCCAGTTTAAACCATAACCAACATTTTGGCATGGTTTTTAAAAATGTTAATCTTTCTGCAGTTGTTTTTATTTCATTCGAAAAATTGGTTGTCTCCCATTTGAGAATGTTAGATAATACATTAACGTTTTAAATAAAAGACTTATTATTTTCTCATATTTTCTCTTATTTAAACCATCAATTGCCAATAGACATGAGTTTTGAGAGAATAAGTCTTATATTTAAATCGTTATTATGCATATAATATTATTTAAGACAGGAAAAAAGTTTATTATTGGTAATAATAATCTTCCAAAGTACTTGTACACTTAAGTAGTACAAAATTCTGTGGATATCCTAAAGTGGTCCTATTTAGTACTAACAAAAATTTACGATATTAATTAGAGTGCCAGGATCAATTCATTAATTTTAAATTTTATAAATCGTTAAAATAATGTTGCACAAGAAACTCGAGTTTTATTAAAGTTCGTCATCATTAATCTATTCTATCAAAAAATAGTGATTTTAAAATATACTCTCAATCTTCCCAGGATAAAAAGATAACAAAAAAAATTTGGAAGTAATTGTGTTAACAGAAGTGGAATCAACATTAATGTAATCTTCCCCAAAACATGATTTAATGCTGAAGAAGAACAAGAATGACCTTGAGAATATGTATATTCGATATGGCCATCGAGTTGCGGAACACCCTGTGTATATAAATTATTAGTGACATGCCCAGGGAGGGATTAAGAGATACAAGCCCCTCTCCTATTATTGACGCCCTAGCGCCCCAAGCAGAACACTTCTTGAAAATTCGACGGAATTAGATAATTTATTCACATAATATAAGTACATGTACTTTTTAAAATAGTACTTCAAAATTTTATGAAAATAAGTGTTATAGTTTTTGAAATAATGAATGATAATGTAGAAAATGTAACGAATTTAGGCATTATTTTTTATATAACGGTATTTGCAAATTAATTTCTCTAAAACTGACAAAACTATTTGAAATTTCCATGAACTAGGAAATGGATTTCTGAACGTTTGTGATATTTTGCAAAAAAGAAACACTTTGTAGTTCTTTAGTTATAAAAAAATTGTTGGCAATTAAAATATTTTCGCGTAAGATAATACTTGCACGCACAAATAGTTGTACATAAATTATAGCTTTATCAAAAATGAACGAAATGCCACAAGAAATACACATTCGAGAAAGGACAAACTCAAGGCAAGGATCACTTGCATAGCTTTGCACATTCCTGTGAGGCTCTCATTGTTTTCGTCTATATCTCGTACTTCACATTAAAAATAATTTGTTTTCAAGTATCCTCGACTTTTACACACACTTATTCCAAATATCGAAACTTAATTGTTGTAAAAAAATATTGATTATAAATTACTTCATCTGACATGCAGTGATAAATAGAACTAGGACGTAGGTATTGGTTCCCAGTGACGACGTTTATGCAGACATAATATTATGTCATAAACACCTATACCTACTGAAGCATTCCCAAACAGAAACACAGACATTTACACAGGTTTATGAAAATTTTATTCCATTTTAAAATGATAATACGTAAACTAGTTTTATCGGAAAACGGACTATATTTAAATAAAAACTTAATATATTCTTTTACAATAATTGCACTACGCTGTGGTAATTCTGGGAATTTACGTAGGTACCTGGGCTGTGGATCAACTGAGAATAACGGAAAGGCGGAGACCGCGTGTGGTTTGTCAGTACACTGCATAACGTCGAGTCGTATGTAACAAGAGCGCGATATCGTATGGAACCTATCAGTCTTTTTAAAATGACTCATTGTAACCTTCACAGGCTACAGTAAATTTGTGAATTCGCGATCTCCCGGAATTGCAATTTGATATTACATGATTACATTACAGTAGCTGTGACACAGTACTATCTTGGGCATGTTACACAAATATTAATAAATACGCTTCCTCAGAAAACAATAAAAGCGGTGTGATTGGCTTTACTGATAGTGACGGCAATGCAATTTTAACTCAGTTTAGTGGAAGCGACGGTTGGATGTAATATACTGAGGTCGAGACTAGATAATCCACTTTTTATACAAATTTTGCAAGTGTGGTAAGTATAGCAATGAAAAAAATTTGTATCACAGAGATATGACATTATTAAACAGAAAATTATTCTGAACTTTTTACAATATAAATTGATTGTCAACCAAAGGCGCCGAAATTTAACTGCAAAACGTTTAGAACAGATATACACTTTTATTATTTTTTATTTTTGTAAGTTGGTAGTGAAAAATACTTATGTATGTGAGTTTGTTTAGTGTTACACCCACCAATACCTCCAGTCCTCTTCGAGTGAGTGTTACAATAAATAGATTTTTTCAACTTTGGATATTACGAAATTTGCTAAAAAAATTATGAGATAAGATACATTGTGCACATATTTACGCGCTGACATATAACCTGATTTTGATGTCATCAATACCTAAATTTCGAGCTCTAGATAAAACATCACATAAATTACACACCCCAAATCAAGAGCTGGAGCTGCATGGGCGGGGGTTAAACTGATGAAAAAGTGCGGACACATAACCACTCCCTTTGACTTTGTCAAGGTCGAAGCCAGAATTTGAACTCGGGAGTCAGGAGCTAGTAAGACCAGCTACGTTTGTCACAACTTTCTAGTTTACTGTGCTACATAGCTCGATGCCACAAAATATATTTTTTTATAAAAAACTGGTTTTTAGGTGGCTTTTATGCAGTGTCAAGAAAATAGACATACAATTTTAACTACACCCCAAACTTCATTCGAGTACCTATTTTAATAATTCATGAAGTTATGTGTAATTAAACATTAATGTCTATCGTTGAAAGGTAATGTAAAAAAAACTCGAGAATGAATTACAAATGTATCAGCAAAATATTTGGCTGAAGCTACTGGCATGTTGAGGTTAATAATATTTTTGAGATAAAATTTTATTAATATTTTGGAATGATATTAATTTAAATGCCGCTACCACCATTATAACAACGACCATCATTTTGGAACGCCGTTTGAGGTAAGTTCAAATATATGAAAACACGAAAAAATGTTACTATGATTCTGCTATAAGTTTTGATGATCAACTTATTTCATAGTCAGTTGTGTTCATTATTTTGTTGTTTGGTTTTTATTTTGTATATTTTTTTATTGCACGATTTTACAGCAGTTGTTTTATTATGTTGTGATTATTTTAAAAATATTTTAAAAAATAACGTACTTAAAATCATGTTTCATTTGAATATAAAGACTGCTGTGCCACTCTCAGATTAATAATATAAAGATAAGTAACACCCATAAGAGATCCACTGATTATTATGACCTATACATAAACAACAATTTGCATGTTTACATATCAACGTATCTAAAATAAACCAGGGGCGGCTCCAGGCTGCATCGTTTATTTGAATGCTTTTGCGTAACTTAAAACTTAATAGGTTTAAAAAATTTGTTTGCTTGAGGTATTTTTCAATGTTATTCTATTTTAATCTCTGTTGTTTTTAAGTGATTTTAAAGTTTTGTGTTATTGGGTACTGATTAATAATCGATTTTTAGTTATAAAGATATATTTAGTGAATATATATATTGAGAAACAATGACTAATAAGTGTGTAGTGTGCGGCTAAAGAGGAAAACCACGGGGTTGTTTATCTTTTCACAGATAAGTAAACAAAACATATCAGGGTCGGCATAATGCGTGAATGCGAAAATGACTTAAATTAATGTTAGCTTTACAAAAAAATAAAAAACAACATTTGATTCCATTTGAACAATAAAAAATCCACATTTTATTAAACAAGATACTTACACAAAAATATTTATTTCATCTTGTATGGAAAGTTCATTCTTAAGCTAGCTCACAAACTGTAGATGTTTTAAAGTCTGTTGATATTTTTTTTAATTCAATTTTAATGGTTGTTATTAAAAAATGTGTTTTTTTTCCAAATTTACCGAGAATCTGGTGAGAAGAGAGTTGGCTGAAAGCTTTCAAAATGGAAAATGTCAGTAAGTGGCACTACGTGTATTCAGAACACTGAAAAAAAGTGATTATAATATTAAAAGATCTGGATTAAAATTCTTGAAAATCAGTACTGTTCTATTTTTTTCCCTGGCAACACTATCACTAGGTTTGTCACACGTGCTGTCCAGGTTATTAGAGAATTATATTGAAAATTAATAATATAGTGAATAGGCACCCATTCATACCTCATGAAATAATATAAAGTAGATACCTAAAGCATCAACTGTTTTGTTGATATGTTACTTTTATTGCAGTGATGTAGGTTTGTATGTTTCAAAGAAATCACTTGTTTCAGCATTGAAAATTATATTCATTCGCCACCATTAGTACCCAAGATAGCAAGGTATGTTAGACTTAAATATACAGTGCAGTGATCCAAAAAAATTGTTTGGATCACTGCACGCTACTAAAGAACATAAAAATATCAACAATTTTATGTGCCGGACATGGCCATTGCTTAAAAAATAAAAAAAATTGAGAACCAGGAGAGTTAAAAGTGGCGAGCCCTGTATATTGTTGTCAAGACGGTGATAGATCGGGCATCGATCGGAATTCTTCATGCTGTGTTCATGATTCTGACTAATAGGAATTATACCAGCGATAATATTTACGTATCTCGCCTGGGATGTAGATAAATCGGACAACTTTTTATGTTTTGTTACTCATCTTCTACTTCTAGTATTATTAATCTGTGAGGTGTCACCGCGCTCAAAAGTCTCGGCACGTCACTGGACATTGTATAACAAATGAAGCATGAATATATTAAAGTTCTGAACAAACTACCACAAGCCGACTTTTGTGTGGTAGATAAACTTTATCTGAAGAATTTAAATTTTGTAAATGTTAAAGTGTACAGATAAAAACATATAGGGACTATTTTAACACTTGTTCAACCACAAATTATAGTATTTTACTCAATCGAATTATTCCTTTTTAAATAATTTCATATTTTGCAACGCAAGTTTTCTAACGAAATACACAAAACAAGACGTTGATGTTGAAAAGTCGCAGAAAACTGACGCAAAATAAGCTTTTAAATGCGCATGTGTAAGGTAGATGACGACACATGTTGTAGGACGTTTTAAACGAGATGTTAAAAAAGAGGAAGCCCTAAGGAAGTTTATGCACAATAAACGAAACGTAGGTAAAGTAGCATTTTGATTTGACCCGTCGTCCTTTTGTCGACAATTTGTTAGAAGAAAAGTAAATGTATATTTCCGAATTTAGTAGAGGCACAAATTGTATTGTAAACAACTTCTTTAATGGAACTTTCTCATATCTTGAAGAATAAAGGAAGTTTATTAGTGACGATTTTCATAAATTGACTTATAAAACACCTTGTCATCGATCAATCATTTTTGATACATCTTAGTTCTACATCAAGCAGGACAGAAGCCCAAGTGTATGTGTAAAGCTACCAGGTTTTTAAGATCCATGTATCCCAAATATGATCCATGTAATTTGTCTCGACCACTCCTTGCAACCTATACTAATGCCTTGAATATAGTACAGGAGGTTTCATGAAATGTTGTGACACTCGAGGTATGCATTTCCAATTTTTCTGTACAAATAATTGTTATTATCTGTTACCCCATGCCGGACCTGCAAGCACGGAAATTGTTTGGTGCCTACAGTGATATTCAATAGAATTCGTCTTTGGACGTCACATATTATGTGTAAAATATCAATTTCCATGTGTCTGAGAAATTCAGTCACAACAAATGACCAGCGACACACAGACACACAGGCGGCATGCCAATTCGGATAAATTTCTAGTCCGTTAACCAACAGCATTACTCAGATTAGGGAGTATAACGCACCCTTTCAAATAAAACACAAATTACCTTATCAGTCGTTATCAATCTTTCGACAGCCCCTCTAGGCCCAACTCTACCAAAATTCAAAATTACCTCTTCCCTTCCTTTCTTTTTGTTTTCTTTTTCCCTTCAAAATCCTTCATCTAAAATTTAATTAATACCAACTCTCTTAAAATCCTAGCAGTTTTATATATGTATATGTATGTGTATATGTATGTATGCGTGTCTGTATGTATGTGTATGTATATATGTACATGTGTGTATATGTATATGTATGTATATGTGTATATAAGTATATATGTATGTATGTATATATATATGCATGTATCTGTATATGCATATAAATATATAAAAATAACATTTTTTATTTTTTAATTAGAAATTAAGCAGATCAGACTTAGTCGCTCTTTTTATAATTGCATTCAGAAGGGTTTTTTGAATTGGTAATTTTCCCTTCAAAAGCAATCAAAATTTATTAGTGCTTCGCGCCGATTTTTTAACTATAATTTTAAGTACTAAAACCATTAATTATTTTTAAATGTTATTCTTGTTCGCTTTGTTTTAGTTTTAAAGCCAACTAAATTGTCGAATAGCCAATGGGAGTTGGCACCCCACCATTTTTTTTTGTTCAATTGTTTTCAATCCCCCCGAACTCCGTCCTCATCCAGCTTCTCAATTGCCACGATGCTACTTGCACGTGGATGTTTGGCTGGCTCTGGGCGGGGAATATTCGAGAGGAATGTTGGTATATGAAAATTGAAAATAAAATTGTTTGGAACTGGATTGGATAAATTTCTATTTTCCGGTCTCAATATTTTCTTCATAATCTAGAACTTGACTGTCCTCATTGAATTTTTAAAAAAAGTTTGCAGTCAAACAAAGTTCAAGCGCAATTGTTACCCAATTGTGAAGAAATGAAACTGCAAGTACTACGAACCTTCTTGTAAACTTATTGACGAGGTCAGATTAGGTTACAACAATAGGAAATTATTATTATGCAAGCTGCATTTATATTGTTAAGAATCTCTTCATTATTTTTTCTACATTATAATAAACTGACTTATTTATTATTATTCACGTAATAATATTGTTATAAATATAACAAATTATATAAAATTATGAATTGTTTCGCAAAAACATAATTTTAAAATTAATACCTTTTGCTTTTCCTGTCGCTGTTTGGGTTTAATTAATTAATTATCTGAGAAAACTTCTTAGTATTTACAGCGGTAAAACCTGCTGCACAGACCTACATATTGAAACGAATTGGCAATTCCTAAAACCATCAGTATACGTATTTTTATTGCGTATTAATGTTAAATCCAGGAAATTGATTTTATTATCATTATAAAAACATTAATATTAGGATAATACTGTTTTTGAAATTTATGTGTAATGAATTCCCCTGCAAACATTCTTTTAAGCTTAATAAAACCGCCTAACCGTTTTCATATCCTATTTTAGTCAGGCCACATTTTCCGTATTTAAAAAAATCTTAACATACCTACACCTATCCGAGAAAAAAAGCAGTATCTTCATGACTTTTTTTAGATTCTTTCTTGTATTTTGGTACATATTTTTTAAACATACTGGGTTGTGTTTTCATGAGTAAAAGGCACAATTTTACCTTACGAAATCCACAGAATTTTTTTCAGAACAAGTGGAAATAAATATTGCAAGATTTGAAAACATTTCTACGAAACAATCGGAGGGAAAGTGTTACAATAATTCCGAACATAGGTATCAACAGTACTTAAATCATATTTATGAGAAATTTTAACGTGGTTAGTAGTAACTGGCAGTAACAAAAACTATAATAGATGTTTACTCAAAAACAATGAAACATAAAACTTTTTTATCAGACCTTTTTAACGTTTATGAAACAAATAAATATGCTTTATCTCAATTCGTGACTAATATAATCTTGGTTATGTTCGTTGTGGTTATATATTTGAAGGAAAATTAATGAATTAATAAGAATAGTCTAATTTTCACATTGACTATGTTTATCTTAGGGAGGGACTATTATTTGAAGTTCGTTAAGATGATTACAATTTCGGTTCTCTTCCATTCTTACTATTTATCGATATTGACGATTATTTAAAATCAGCTTTATTTGACGTTTAGCTAAATCGTTATCAATGAATCAGAAAATTGGTCGCAACATACACTGAAAAGTTTTCAAACAAGTTCAAAAATATACCAAAAAGTTTCTTATTTAATTCATAAACAAGAAACACCATTTAGATTTTTTTGTTAATAATTACATATACAATAAGGACGTTTGTTTGGAACACTTTCAGTGTTACCAATAGTGAAGTAAATGTCAATGACGTCACATTTTTTGGGTCGATTACAAATGTTACCTATTATCTTCTTCACTCAACATATTATGGGGTAGTCTAACATTATCCCAACTAATTTTGGACTAAAACATGATGGCTGTTTCGATAACAATTGAATTTTCTAGGGAATGTCGGTAAGAAATTTAGGGCTGGTATGCATAGTCGTACTCCGGCGACTCGCCAACTATCGTTCAGCTGTGAATGAGTTTAATGTATGAAATACATAAGACTCATTCAGTGCTGAGTGAAGGTTGCCCGCCCAGTAAACCACATCTTATATCTATTATATAATCATTAGATAATACACGTTCCCCCGTAAGTAACAATTAGGTCAAATGTAGAGTCCATGTAGTGTACCACCACTGACTAATGCAAGCACTAAAAAAGTCTTATTATCTTATTATCTTCGTAAGTTTGTTACATTACTGTTACCAAATATTTATAAAACACGATCATAGCTGGTATAAATGTATTATAAGCCTTTTGTATATTAGCCCAATAACAGTTATGTACCTAGGTCCATTAATGTTTAATTTTTTTATATATGAGGCCGTTTATATTTCATTTATGACGCTGTGATTTGCTTTAATCCCGTGTACACAAAATGGGTGTGTTCAATTTATGATTACGAAATAAAATGACGTCGACACATATTCTACAGTATTGAAAATTGTAAACATGCACATTTGCCGGAAGGAGGGGAGAAATTATACTAACAAAAGCATTTTTACTATAAACTTTCGAAAAATACCTATATAAAACAAACGGGTCCTCCGAAACATTAAAATTTTAATAATAATTTAATTAATGGAAATAAAATTTTATTGGCTCCGTGGTCTAGAGGTAACGTACTTGCCTCGAAACCTCGGGGTTCCGGGTTCGATTTCCGGTCGAGGAACTGGGATTTTTCTGTGAGAGAGATTAATCATAGTATACTCGGATATTGAGTGTGTGTCCATTGTCTCTAAATGTGTAGCCCTCTCCCACACAAGGTCATTCCAGACCTTCAGGGATAAAGGGGGGTTGTAATTTCATGTGGTGTTATTATTATTATTAAAAAAATTAGTTTTTTCTCCACAATTTCAAGATATACATTCGATGTTAGGGCCATCAAATAGCAATCTTCAATACTATTAATGGCTATTACTTTTATATCCCCACATATTTGCTTTTGTATTTGTTGTAATTAATTTTATTTAAAATGGTACTTTCATTGTTACTGAATGAGCAATTGGTATAGGTGGTTTTAAATTTTCATTATGCAGCTTTTAAACTGTATTTGGAGGAATCTATGAATAAGCGCCGCTAAAACTTTCTGTAATATACAAAGGGTTGGCACACTGGTCAGGGCTGTCTGAAGTTGTTACTATTTTCATTACTTCCCAAAATAATATTTGGCCAATCTAAAATCGTAGTTGGCACTGGTAAGTCTGATGCATTGTGAGGAACAGGTCCTAAGGCTGATGGCAAGTTCGGATATTTGATTTTTTTGTTTTTCTTTTTTGGAATATCTCAGTTCTTGTTACACAAAAATAGCAATCATTAAAATGATTGGTGGGTTTTCGCCATACCATTGGAACTGCAAAAGGCATGCTTTTTATTTTACCTTTCATTCGATGCACTAGTGACACGCTACAACTTACACGACAAACGTGGGGAGCATATAGCTTGTCTTGATCTCCGACTAAATCTTCAAAATATAGAAAATACGCTTTTTCACATTTTTAGACAATGGCCTCACTTCTGACTTCACAAGGAATTCTCCACAAATATAACAAAACTTCAATGCGGAATGGTCCGTCCGAACTTTAAAATGTTATCCGTATAGGTACTTGTGAAAATGGTCTATGGATTTGACAATGGCCAATAGTTTCTTCCGTGTCTCACAATAGTTACGTTCTGGTTAGACAACGTCTTGCTGAAGTACTCAATTCCTTTTCCAGTCCATTTCGAATTTGGGAAGGAACACATCCAAGTCCAGAATTATTGGCCTTCGTATCTTATACGTAGAAACCTTTCCGTTCTGGGTCTGAAAGAACCGGACTCGAACACAGTGCTGATTTTAGTGTTCTGAATGATGTTTCGCACTCTTGTGTCCATTGGTACTGAAACTTCTCTTCTGTAAGCCGGTGTAGTGGCTTCGCAATATTAGCAAATCCTTCCACAAATCGTCTGTAGTAAGTGCATAGGCCAAGGAAGCATCGTACTTCGTGACCATTCGGCCTGTGCAATGCGCCAGCTACTTTTGAAAGACTGATGGAACTAGTACCACGAGGACTAACTTGGAAAAAATTCCTAGTTTATCTTGATGATGTGATGGTTATGGGACGGGATTTTAAGAAGCTTTTGAAGAACCTTCAAGAAGTGTTTAGAAGAATTAAAAATGCACACCTGAAATTGAATCCCAAAAAAGTGCCTAATGATCTAGAAAGAGATCAAATTCCTTGGACATGTCATGTCTTCGGACGGGATAAGAACAGACCCAGACAAAATTTCCGCAATACGAGACTGGCCGAGGAGTCTCGTATTGCGGAAATTTTGTCTGGGTCTGTTCTTATCCCCTCCGAAGACATGACATGTCCAAGGAATTTGATCTCTTTCTGGATCATTAGGCACTTTTTGGGATTCAATATCAGGTGTGCATTTTTAATTCTTCCAAACACTTCTTGAAGGTTCTTCAAATGCTTCTTAAAATCCCGTCCCATAACCATCACATCATCAAGATAAACTAGAAATTATTTCTTCAATAAAAAACAGAAAAACTTTATTACTAGAGGACTTCCAGCCAAGTACATGAACAATTTGTCCTACGTTTCGTCCGAGTTTTCGGACTTTTTCAAAGGTTAAAAGCTAATGTAAATTTCCCATTTTAATTTTATTGTACGGGTGGGTTTTATTTTGTTTTTCATCATTGTTTTATTTGATGGGTATGTGATGTACGTGTAGTTCGACGAGTTAGGCAGAGAATGCCTCTGCCTAACTCGTCGAACTACACGTACATCACATACCCATCAAATAAAACAATGATGAAAAACAAAATAAAACCCACCCGTACAATAAAATTAAAATAGGAAATTTACATTAGCTTTTAACCTTGAAAAAGTCCGAAAACTCGGACGAAACGTAGGACAAATTGTTCATGTACTTGGCTGGAAGTCCTCTGGTAATAAAAATAGGAAATTAAGTTTTTCTGTTTTTTATTGAAGAAATAATTTCTACCTTAACAGCCAACAACTTGTGTAAAATATCAAAGATAAACTAGGCATTTCTTCCAAGTTAGTCCTCGTAGTACTAGTTCCATCAGTCTTTCAAAAGTCGCTGGCGCATTGCACAGGCCGAAAGGCATCACAGTGAATTGATAAAGGCCACTTCCTGTCGAAAAGGCTGTCTTGTTTTTGTCATTTGGATGAAGTCCCACTTGCCAATATCTGCTTCGAGATCTAGAGTGGAAAACCACTGTGAACCTGCCAGCGTACTTAGTGTGTCATCAATTCGAGGTAACGGATAAATGTCTCTTCTTGTGACGTCATTCAGCTTCCTGTACTCGACACAGAATCTTATAGTTCCATCTTTTTTAGCAACCAAAACTACTGGTGATGACCAAGGACTAGTTGATTCCTCAGTAACTCCGTCTTTAAGCATATTTTGTAACATTGCAGAAGCCTTTTCTTGTTTTGCTAAAGGGAGGTGGTTGACCAATAGGAGCTGATTCACCAGTATTTATCCGATGTTGCAGTATGTTGGTCTTTGTAAGAGCTTCTGTGTTCTTTGCAAATACTGTGCTTTTTTCTTAAAAAAATTTAACATCTTTATAACTTCTTGTTATTGGCATTAACTCACGACACGTAAATCAATTTAAAACAAAGTTGACTACGCTATAATGTCCATAAAATGTATCTATCACGTCTATTTTAATAATGGAATGTTCTAGAAAAATCTCTAAACAGTACTAGAGTCTTATTTAGAGTTTGTTTTTTTTTTCCTTGCGGGTTGAGGTTTTGACTACCCGCTGTACTGAAGCTTAAGCTTATTGTAGAGTTTATGTTACTTTTGTGTTGACAAAATTCACTTATTTCCACTAATTGTGCAATGGAATGTTCGAGAACTTTCACGAAATTCATCACTAATAAGTCTTGTTTTAAGTCTATAACACTGTTAACACAGTTTACTTATCTTCTGTGGTTTCCAAATCGAATGTTCTAGAATTTTCACTGAAAGTCACTTATAGTCATGTTTTAAAGTCTATAACGCGTTCCCGTCGACACAATTCACTTATCTTCAATAGTTTCCAAATAGAATTTTCTAGAATTTTCCCGAAATTGCACTAGTAGTCCTTTGTCTCGGTCCACAACACATCATTCTAGCGGCACTCGCGTATCTGCAGCCATTTCCAAATCAAATGTTCTAGAAGCTTCTCGAAAATCCACTTTAAAGTCACTATTCAGTCCAGAAATAGTCCTCCAAACACTGTCCAGTAGCTTAATTATCCATGTTACCACTAATTTCTGAGACGAACACTACCTTTTCGAATATTCCAGAAATTTCCCTTTTAATCCACTTCTGACACCAAATTGGTACGTGTTTGCTACCCACACGAACACGTATACTCATAGATTCGTTGATTGAAAGTCCAGGTAACACTTACTCACTACTTTATTAACTAATTAACAACAATAGATTAATTAATGTCAACTATAATTACAATTAAACACTTAAGTCTCTTTATTGTTTCTTCTTTACTCGTTCACGTTCAACTTAAGACTGACTCTCGGCCCACCGTGCGTCTTATTTATAAATCCATTCACACGGTCTAGAACATTCCAGAATATTCCTGGCCGTTCTCGTACAATTCCAGTCTCATCTAACCAGTCTACACAGTCCAGTGGCGTAACAATATCATAAAATATATTATAATACAGTATAATATAATAAATAAATAAAGCTTCTCAGTGGTGCTACTATAAACTTTTTCAGTTTAACATATACCGCGGATCCAAACGAAAATGCCATCTGAAATATCTTCAGCTTCATAAAACATCAATTCTATTTAGCGACTTAATGCCGCTATTTCTTTTTAGTTATGTGCGGGACGCATTACAACATTTAATGTATGTATGTTGATTGGGGAAATCAAAACCAAAGATCATTTGTGCACAGCAATACATAACATAACATTGGTTCGACAGCAAATACTTCGGAAGGATGAAAATAGACAAACTCCGCGAGGAAAGAATATTTCTTTCTTTTATAATTGGACTATGAGGTTTAGTCTGGTTAAACAGTGAGCGAAACGATTTTTTTTCTTTTAAATAACACGGGGCAACAGGATAAATAAATTCACACAGCATAGGATAGCACCCAAAAAACACGTACTCAGCATCCTTCTATATTCATTATAAGTTTTCAAATCCATGAGCATCCAATGGCTATTCACTGGGCTTAAATAAATGGATATCCACTGGACATCTGTTTAACATTCTGTAGAATTTCATCAGTTTTTGGACAGAGTACAAATATTTTCCTATATATGTCAACTGATTAACCAGTAATTATCCAATGAACACGCATTTTTAATAAAAATTTTAATGTGAACAAAAAAAAAGATCATATAAACTATAGAGTGGAATAATTTTTTTTGTAGTATACAAAGATAAACTTTATTATTTCCCAAAGCTCCAATGCGAGCTCCGCTCATCTGAGTAAAACTGCGGTCATAAATATTTTTTTGCCAAACCATCTAACCATTGCGTCTGAATGTGAAATGACTCAATTAAATTGTATAATATTGTTCTTCCACAGATTATAGATACTTACCAATTTTTCAAGTAGTGTAGGACTCTGTCGTCTCCTTCAAGAGAATGGTTTAGATTCTGGTTAAGCCTTCTTAAGAAACTGAAATTTAGTGGATTAACAGATCTGTTGTGACATTTATCAAAGGGATATATGTTTACGAGCATCATATCGCAGTTAACTGAAACCACAGTTTATAATATAAACTGTGGTTTCAATTAACTGCGATTTGATGCACGTTAAAGTTTCCTACTTTACGACAAAGTGGAGCTTTGAGATTGACGTTATATCCCGGCGTCGGTAGCGGCAATCCCCTGACGAAAAATAAACGATTAAAAAAATAAATCGCTAATAAAATGAAGAGAAATCATTACACGAAAATTTATAACTATGAGCACAATTCGTAAAATTAGGAAGAACCATTTTCAAAGGCTTTGAATGCCCTCAATCGTGCAAATATTTTAACTTTATAAGACGAATAATGGCTACTTGGTTAAATTTTGCTACTGCCATTTTCAACCCATTGGAGGTTTTCTAATTTAATTACTTACCAGAAATATATACAATATTGCAGTCACCGATTTTGGTTAAGAAATTGGACAGCAATTAAAAAAATAGCCACAAAATTGTTTTCCCCCTTTATTCGAGACAGAAAGAATAAATATTACAAGTTAATACAAGTAAACAAAGTAACATAAAAACATAAGCTTTAAAACAAGTGTGTTCCTAATAATACCTTTAAAAACAAATTAAAATTGCGAAATCAAATAGATATTCTTGCTTAAAAGGTCAAAAATAAATTAAATCTAAAATTTAACAACTACAAATGTTACATTTTATTCATCATCGCTGTCAATTATTCTACTCCGTTTAGCAGACGGTACCTCTCCATCAGAATCAGTAACAGATCGAGTTCTTTTGGAATCATCTCTATTACTGTCTTCGTTTACATCAGAGATTTTATTATTCACTTCCTCTTCACTATCACTTTCAATAATATTTCCTTTCTTCTTCTTCCTGAAACTTGTATCATTTTCTTTGTTGATTTCTTCAATGTGCTCATTCTCAGCTACATCTCTACTTTCATCATCACTATCTACGATTATTCTGGACCTTTTCTTTTGGGGGCCAGTTTCCGTTTCAGTGGCTCTATTTGCTTCTTCGTTTATATCATTATTATAATCAGTTTTTGTTGTAGCTAGAGATTCAGCTTCAACGTTTTCATTTTTACGATTTCTCTCTTTTAAAGGATGTGAATTGTTCGTTTTCTGTGATCTGCTTTTTCGTAATTTTTTCAAATAGGTCTTCATCTGAAGATTCATCATTTTGAGACGGCTCCATAATGCCCGGAGTTGTCACATTTTCTACTGGATTTGACACTCCTCTTAATTTATCGAAAACGTCTTCATCGTCAGACTCGAAGTCTTGGTTCTGATTTAATTCATTAGGGTTTTCTGGAACTGTGAGTGTCTTGTCAATAGCCTCTTGGATTAAATTACAATAGCTGTTAAGTATGTTTACTGATAAATGCCCTGGGATTCGCCAATAGGCTTCCTGAAAAGAACCAAAAATAATTTAAAACAATATTCTAATGCACTAGTCTATAGTGTCCTATTTAATTCGATGAGAACGAGAAAAATATATTAATGATAAAGATATAAAAACATTTTATAATGAAAGGTCAGCTGGATGTTGATAAAAAAATGTGGTAAAATGTTGGGAATAAAAGATAAAAATATTAACATCATATACTGAACTCGACGCGCGTTTCGCCAACAAAGTTGGCATCATTTGGAGATATGGTGTTTTCAAAAGTTCCAACCCAGTTTAGGACATAAAAATATTATCTTCGTATAATTTAAAAGAAAAATTTCGGAGTAAAATTTACACATACGACTTAATTATGGCCGACAAATATTTACAGAAACATGAACAGGATTCAAAGACTTGGTTTTGACAAATGTTGCGTTGGTGGATATAAGGCTTTAGGCAAACTAAAGTAAACTATCTCTATTAATACAATAAATATTGAATGAAATAGATTTAAAATATATTAAGAATTATATTACTTTTAAATGTAATTTTGTAACATGTATTATGTATTTTATAGTGCTTTTCATTGAAAACTATCCACTCTAAATAAATTTGGATATACTAAAACACGGCAAAATGAGGAAAGAGGGGATACATTTTCTTATAAACAGACCAGGGATAGTTCCACCACCTCATCCCCAAGGCCACCCTATTTTTTTCAGGGCATTAGTTTCTCTTCGATGATCTTATTACAAAAATGAATAATTTGTGGGGTCTAAAGTGAATAGTTTGGGAGTTACAGATAAAATTTATCTGAATCCATTCACCTAGATTTTTCGAGCAAATTACCAATACCAAATTTAATAAAAGAATTTAAAAATAAATTAGGTATCCTCTTCTTGGTAAAAGTTTAAAATATAAAGTGGAATGAAAAATAATAACGCTGAAAAATTTTTCTTATATTTACTGTATTTGTTACATTTTTTTTTTTGTATTTGTTTTATGTTTGTAACTTTGTGTGCAATAATGAAATAAATGGGTTGACATTGACTGTAAATTATGATGCATGTCAATATATCTTACACTTATATTTTCCACAGAATACAATACATACTTCATATTTCATATGAATTAGCAAAAAGATTTTTCAATGGCCACGGATATATGATTGACATTTACTTCCCAAACTCATCTTTTATAAACCAGATGATATCCAACTATAAGATAAAAAGTTTCCAATTCGGGAAGATTCACAGCTTCTGTTAATATAATAACCAAATTAACTGACAAATTAATTAGTTACAAAGTTACAAGTTAGATACTGAATGAGCCGAGTGGGTAGGAGGGCTTATTTTTACTTGATAGCGAAATTGGTGGTTCGAATCTATCGCGGGATGATTTGAAAATTTTTAATTTGAAATTGTTTTCCGTGGTGTGATATGGAACTGACGATGCTCTAGAGTGGTTCTACCTCCACAATAAACTGTAGGACCTTATCTCTCTTGATCTAACACAGAATCCAAAAATTTGTAGGCAGTTACTTCGGCGGCTAGGGGAGACGGTTAAGAAAACATTTTTTTTAAGTAACACTTTTGAGAAAAGTTCTGAAATGGAAATATTTATCCTCAGGGAACTGGCGGCCAAAAAATTAATCATTTTTACCTTGATAATGGTTGAGCCATAAATTTAAATTTTAGTGTTACTAATAGTTACAAATTAGTTACTAAATAGTGAGAGGAAAAAATACGAAATTATATTATTGTGTGGCTGCCAAGAAGTTGGCCACAATAATTTAATAATTTATTACTCGACTATGATGCAGTTACAAATTCTAATTTGTGGGTTACAAATAGTTACAAATTAGTTCATAATTTAGGTCATATTTTTTTTAAAGTCAATAGGGGTAGTCTTTGGTATTTTCTGAGTATTTTTTCTATTTCTAAAAATTTTGAGAAAATAATTATTACAAATCATAAACGGGATTAAAGAAATTTTAAAAAATTTGGTTTCATTTTTTGGGTGTCTCCATTTTTTTGAAGTCTAACCGCCCCTACTAAATGATGACGGGAAAAAATTGCAAAATTATAGTATCGTGAGGCTGGCGAGAAGTTGGTCGCCTTAATTTAATAATTTATTACTCGACTATGATGCAGTTACAAATTCTAATTTGTGGGTTACATATAGTTACAAATTATGGTCAGGTGTAAACTGAAAACATTAAAACTTGTGCGGCTCCCGGGAAGTTTACACTAAAAATATATTTTTTAATATCTACTAACGGGGCGAGTTATAAATTTCGGTATATAAGTTAGAAATAGTTACAGATAAGGTACTACTAAATGGACAAAATGGACAAAACATAAAAAAACTCATTTGAGGCAGCCAACTTCACGGATCCCAATCACCGGCACACAAAAAAAAAGTTGTTTGTACATTTGACGTCACCTACCTCCCGACATGTATTTCGACCCGCTGAATCCGAATTTGAAGTCAGTTTGGACCGTACACCCTCAAATATCGAGTAAATTGAAAAACCGTACAAAATAGCGAAAATTGGGTGTTTCGATAATAAAAAAATTTTGTGGATCTAAACCAAGCCTAATTTTTATGTATTTCGATCCGCTGAATACGAATCTAAAGTATATTTAGACCATAAGCCATTTTAAATCTAAGTAAATTGTAAAAAACCCTCAAAAATTGCTAAAAATGGCAAAAAATTGTGATTATGTTGATGAAAAAAATTTTCATTCTGTTTATACGTCATTTTTTATAGATTTTACAATTTTTCACATTTTCAGATTCTAAACTTGTATTTTATGCATAAAAAAAAATACAAGAAACGTATTTAATCGTGTTTTATAGATTTCTTTCAATTTTTTTCAACTGCAATTTTTTTGCTATTTTATCGGTTTTTTTGCGATTTTTTGAGATTTTGAGGGATTAATGGGCCAAATATATTTCAGATTCGGATTCAGCAGATCAAATTACATAAAAATCCTCTTCGATCCGGGTCTACAAAATTTTTTTCATCAACAAAAATCACAATTTTTTGCCATTTTTAGCAATTTTCGAGGGTTTTTTACAATTTACTTAGATTTAAAACGGCTTATGGTCTAAATATACTTTAGATTCCTATTCAGCGGATCGAAATACATAAAAATTAGGCTTGGTTTAGATCCACAAAATTTTTTTTATTTCCTGAGTATCTTTCTATTTCTAAAAATTTTGAGAAAATAATTATTGCAAATCTTAAATTTACAAACGAAATTATTAACGAAATCTTTAAAAATTTGGTTTAATTTTTTGGGAGTCTCCATTTTTTGAAGTCCAACCGCCCCTACGGGGTCGCTATTATTTATTGTAACAGTCTGTTAATTACTGCAAATTAAGGTGAATCACTGGCTTCATCTTAATATACGATACTGATATACTGAGTGTGATACATTTATTTTTTTAATACGGGTCAATTATTAGAGAAATTCTTCCTAAACCCATTTCTCATTTAATCATTTCAAGCAAGCTCTCGCATAATTACTATAATAATCAAAATGTTTAAATAGTTTTTACACAGAATAAAATCACACAAACAGTAATTAATCATATAATTTTAGAAGCCATCATTTATCAAGTGATTTAATATGGCTTGAGAACGATTATTATAAAATGTTGGAAGTGATAATTAGTTGAGAATAATGGAGTTTCCACAAAAGAAACTTTTATAGAGTTAAATTTAGTTTCAGAGTGGATATATATTTAAGTTTCATGATGGATATACATATATTTTAAAGAACATCCTTAACTAAAAAATATTAATTTAATAACTAGGGGTATACTTTAATTTTAATGAAAGCATCCTATCTACATCTGAGTCATCTGACTCTTAATATACTTAACTAATTATATCAGATTACAGTTATTTTTGAAAAGAAAATAATATTAAGAAATTGTTAATTTTAGTTTTCAATCACATACGTAATTCAATTCCTGCACGTGCACGGGCTTTTTAGAAACAAGGCACATACCAAATATCTGAGTAGGATTATTCCCAAAAATCCTACTTCCACAGACTGATAATGAGAATAATAATAAACAATTAATTTACCATATACAAAGGAACATTTACAGTAAATACCTTACATATGAGGAGCAATGTGCAAAACGAGACAAATCCATTTTTTTCTATTTTTCAGATAACCATGGAAAGTTACTGCTGTTGACTCAATTTATGATTTAAATACCTAATTCGATGATAATTCAAAATCCAACAATAAAAGACATAAGGCATGTAGCTTACCAATAAAAATACTATTTGATTTAAAGCTATAATATTTTTTGATTCCTGTCAACTTTTGTAAATAATAGAAAATTAAAGGTTTTGAGTAAAACGTAATAAAGCTACTTTTTGATTTAGCAGATAAATTCCATACTGATCGGGCAAAATGAAATAAATCCACACTCTTGTGTGACAATCTAATCAAAAAATCGAATACAAAAATAAATATCATGTATAATATATCATTTAAAGAAAAACATTACTTTAATCATTCTGTGAAATGAAATATAGGTTTTTTCCTTTTTTACAGAAAATACTCTACTGCGGATTTAATTCTTTTTGAGCAGTTACTCCTCATAAATACAGTGCTTATACTAATTATTATTGATATAATAATACGCAATTAAAATAATATTTAATTATATCTGCATAGATAAAAGTATGCCCACATACCATATTAGGCAAAGAAATACACCACAGAAAGTATAACCCTTGTTAGTGGCAGGTTATTAATTTATATAACGTAAAATGTATAATAGTCTATAACTAAACGACTTTATACTGATGATTATACTGATGATTAAGACAAAAAGGGAAGTAACTTTTGTTAAATTAATTATATGTTTAGTTATTTGTATGTGAAATAATATTTTTTTTCTATTCAATATTTGATGGGTCTGCATTCAGGGTGTATTTCAAACCCATATTTTGAATTTATTTTTTTAGCAATCCTATAGAATTTATTCTATGTGTTTCCAGAGGCATTGCTGAAATAGCGATAGGGCATAGATATGAAAAACATCGCTGGCCGATTCTTATTTGAGGGTAATTTTTTTGTTTTTGGGATATTATTTAAAGGTATTCATCATTACTCATTTAATTTTTTTTGTAATTGTAATGACTATATTGGTTTTAAGCATAATATTTGATGAATTTCTTGTTGCCTGAATATTTGAACAAATCACAAAATCGGTATTATAAAGAAGTGTTGTTTAGGCTGTAATGTTGGCAATAATGGATGATTGTATTTTTAAATATTTTGTGACATTCATGTCATGCGCACGGGAAAAGCCTAGTTTCTGAACTCTAAATGAAATATACTATTTCACCCTAGGACGAAAAGTATTTTTAGGTCAGGAAAAGTAGTCGCCTAGCAACTACAACAAAAAGTAATACCTATTATAAAAAGGTGATTTTTTTGTCCAGATATTCGAACCAAAAACCATCATCACCTTTCAATGCAATCGAATAAAAATACTTTTATATCATAATATATTTCTTCTTGTAGTAATTAACTACATAAGTTACAAAATAATCAAATATTTTTATTCGTCCCAACATTGAACACGTAAAATGGTGCATTCTTAAGGAATTTTGTAAAAATATGTCTTTTTTCAGTTTTCACTTTTAATTATTTTCTTTAATTCCAGAAATGAACATACATCGATCACCTGTCATTTTATTTGTTTAGATATCCTTAGATTGAAAAT
The DNA here is from genome assembly GCA_029963845.1 of Rhamnusium bicolor. NCBI lineage: Eukaryota > Metazoa > Arthropoda > Insecta > Coleoptera > Cerambycidae > Rhamnusium > Rhamnusium bicolor. Next base: position 198,038 of record JANEYF010000266.1, on the reverse strand, counting down.
ATTTTGTTTGAAATTCAATTAATGAATCTTTATTCATTCGATACTATATTATTTATAATGATGACATTTACTAAGCGCTTCTCTACACTTTTAAGTATATAAATCTCGTAATTCTTCACATAGTAGACATCAGAATGTCAACGTAAAATCAATATAAAAGTGGAAGTATATCGCTAAGTGGTTGTCGTAGTAACTGTAACTATTGACTACTAATTAATGCTCTATAATTTTGAGCTAAAAGCAGATAAAAGTATACGAAAAAGTTAAAACATAGCCGTTTTAACATTATCATAAAAGCTATTGTAAGAAGAAAGAAGATAATATAGCTTTTATTGAACAGAAAATACTTAAGATATTATGCTTAAAAGATAATAAATGGTACTAATAATATGTACCACACAGCTATGCGATAAATAGAAGTGTGAGAAATAGTTAAAAGGTAAAAAATATGTATAATTTTACGCTGAGATCCCACTTAACATACTAGTATTTCGATAAGAAAAGTTAAGCAACGATAGTCGCAGTCAGTAATTTGGGTGGGTAATCCACATGAAATTCGGCGACCTCGTCCCGTCTTCTAGAGGCTTGTATATCAATGTATAGGCAGAAGCTATACACTCCTAAGGCCCTTACACACGCTCCGGTTTCTACTCCGGTACAGGTTTTGCCTGAACTTAATACTGCTTCCACACTACAGATGCTTTTAATTCGGTTGAGAATATAAATTCAAAATGCGACTGACTAAATTTAATCGTGAAGTATTTGCATGTGTTTTAAGCTTCTTAATTAACACCTAATATGCCGCTAACTTTTTACTACGATCACTATATTCTTTACTTATTATCTTTTAGAGACACGGATAATTCTTGTAAATTTCTATGAATTCCCAGATGTTTTTTAATAGTTCCTACCATTCATAATATTATCGGCAATAATTATAATTCAGACAACTGTAACGGGACTATAGAACCGACATATTGCGCTATCGGCCTATGTCTCATCCATACGCTTAGACTTGTCGGTTTGCGCAGGCTAAACATCAAGCGACGCTAAAGTTCCATAGGTTGGGCCAAGATCTCGCACAGGCGGCCTGTGTTGCCTATACACGTTCCGGTTTGCCTTCGTAAATTGGGTCTGAGCAGGTAAACCGGACTAAAAACAGGAGCGTGTGCAAGGACCTTTAGGCGAGGGTTGTGTAGGTGATATACCATCCTTCTGAAAGTATGTAAAGCAGTCGCTCTCTTGTCTAGTAGATGTTGCTTAAGCAAGGAAAAAATCCCTTCGGTAGGGAAGAGGTTTGGGGAGTTGCTCGTCTCCTAGTTCGGTAATTAGCTCTGGTAGCGGAAATAGGCCGACGTTAAATAAATGAAAAAAAAATCGTAGAAGCCCGTAAATATAACTCTATCAAAATATGAGTATGTTAAGTCGGAGCTACGCTCGATTCAATTGTAAGTGTCACTGAAGATTTTGAATGTGTTGATATTTTTTGTCGAAACTAAATTAGATAAAAACGTAAGAAAACCTTAATTTTTCATTAAGTCGATGTTTTGACAATATTTATTGTCTTCTTTAGGACTAATGACATATTTGGTTTTTTGTCAACACAATCATCATCGTCAAATATTGTAAAAAAAAAAAATAAAATAGCTTAACTAATATAGAATTCCAGAGCAAGTATTTCAGTGTAGTCAGTATAGAAACAATTTTCTATACAGAACATTGAAGAAAACAGTAAATATGTCGAAACGTCGACATAATGATAAGAAATTGAAGTTTTCTTATATTTTTATCTAATTTAGCTCCGACAAAAAATATCAACATATTAAGTACTGGTGGATACGAAACTTTCATTGAATTTTGAATCTCATATAATCATGTTATTTGAAATATGGTTAACCAGTGACGCAGCTATCTGTTAAGCTTTTTCTTATTCGGTTTGAAGCATCCTGTGTAAGGACCACATTAGTATTTTCAACTCTAGGACTCTTCTAGCTACGCTACTGTTAACCAGTTTCAGTGTTTCAGTAAATTAAAAACGTATGTAACATAGAACAAAAGGTAGTGCCCTCTCAAATCGGTCTTCGCACTCGAGTCAATGAGAAGAGTGTTCTGCTGAAAGTTCCGCTGTATACAAACAGATGTCGTGTCAAGTATCAAACAAAAATTGATTGAAATTGTTCAAGTACCTGTTCATCAAAAGGCTCGCAAATACCAAATGCTTTCAGCATTTGCTGAAACTCGACATTATCCATGGCTGCTTGTGCATAATCCATTATGGGAACTAATGGAATTCCTTCGTCATTTCCGTCATCAAAATCCTCAATGGCGTCAGACAAACTCTCTTTTAACCATTCCAAGGCATCCTCGAGTCCTGCGATACAAGGAAAACGTACAGTAATAAACTTGAAAATGTACAAAACTTGGAATATTACGTTAAAAAACATTCACAGGAGTTTTAAATTATTCCGAAGGAAACTACATTTAGTTAAAATTTAAAAATGATATTACGTTTGGCTAAATTTGTTGGTTGGTTGCATTATGAAAAGTATTTATTTATACGCGACATACAAAGTGACTGAAATGTAGCATCTGAAATAAAATAATTGTCCTGAAAATTAAGTGATTCTAATATCAAAATTATAATAGAATTTACTGATGAAGAAAATCAAAATTCTGATACAGTACAAAAAATGAGTGCTTACGTATATGTAAAATTAACGAGTTGAAATTTGGCAAACCAAAGATCGTGATTTGGTTGATTTATTAATACAAGGTGGGTCAAAAAATTACACCCTTAGACTTATTTACGACAGTTATTATTATTTTTTTTTATTATGGACTTAAATCAAAGCTGAGATCTTGCCGATTACAGTCATATAATATTCAGTGATATCAAAAATAGCGGACGTTTTCAAAAATAGTCATTTTTTTACAACCAGCTGGCATTTGTTTGAATTTTTTATAAATTCGGCTAGGTCTATTTCTTAAACCAATCTTCTGTCTTTAATTTAAAACCAAGATGAGTTACTGCAAATTTAGCGAAGAAAGAGACAGACGCATCAAAAACAAAATGTGCTTCTAGATTTTAGCTTATAATTATTTTATTTTTTGATATTCTTTTATTTTTGGTTTAAACCAAAGCTGAGATTTTGCAGATCACAGCCATATATTTAGTTAGGCATAAAACCTGTTATTCTGCTGGTTAAGTAGGGATAGCCGATTATGAAATACATTTTTGTCAATAAACTATATTTTGCCTCTACAGCTTCCCTAGTGCGAAATCTGTTGAGAAATTACGGACTCATATACAGTAACAGCCCGCGCGCTAGAAACCTCGCTCGACTTCGGCAGGCCAGTAATGGTACCTGTACTAAGTAGACATGCTCGGAAGCAGCACGCGCCCCAGAGTAGGGAATTTTCTATAAAACGTAATGTTCCATAATTATTCCTTCTCATGATTATAATAAGATTTATTCATCTCAAAAATCGCTAAAGATATTTTGATGGAGTTTGCATATATTTTGAAAGGACGAGAATTTATACAAGACATTTTTAAAAATTGCATAATCATAGCTTGGAATTATATGGTTCTATGCAACAATTTGCCAAATTTTGAAATTAAAATATTCCAAGGTTCTACGATATGTGTACTAATAGTTAACTTAGCTCCCATATGTTGCATTTAAAAATATATACGGCTTTGTAACATAAATTCTTTAGGAATATTTATTGTCCAAGATATTAGATATGTTATACGTATATTGTTATTGTAACATAGAACCCTATAATTTCAAGCCAGCGCGCAGTGCGCAGAAAAAACTACACAAAATAATTGTTATTTTCGTGCATTTCACGAGTTATAAAACTAATATGAAATAATTTCTCAATAAAATAAAAGACAAACAGTAAAATATAAAACAGCGATCTGCAATTTAAAAAAAAAAAACAGATTAAAATGTGAATTGCAAAAATTGCTTTACACTATAAAACATATTATCTATCTAATAACAATTTACGCAAATCGGTTTTAAACTTCTTCAAATTATCAATTTGTCTTACACTATTTGGTAACTTATTGTATAATTAATCCTTATATACTTTGGACTCTTCTCATAAGTCAATAAATTAAGCACTAGACTTAGTAAATTATTTTGGCCACGAGTATCACAGTTGTGATTAAAATTATTCAAGGTGAAACAATCTAAGATTATTTTAACAGATAGTACTACCTGAAAAATATAGATACAAGCTTTTTGGTAGTAACTGCAGTTCTTTAAAATACATTCGGCAAGCCGTGCGCCTTGACACTCCTACTATATTTCTTATCGCATATTTCTGTAATTTAAAAACTCTATGAATGTGATGAGAACCTCAAGAAGTTATACTACAAGAAACTCTAGAAGAGAATTGAGCATGATAATAGGATGGTAAAACACATATATTTGTAATATTCTGCATCTGTACAGCTTGAAACATATAAATGACAGCTTTTTACAAAGTTTATTAATATGAATTTCTCAATTAAAAGCATTATCGATATAAAGTCCTATGAATTTAGCCGAGGAGACTTCCTCCAAGGATTTTCTATTTATTTTAAGAAGATGCGATTCTGTGTAATTTAAACACCGAGGTACAAATTGAACAAACACAGTTTTCTTTTCATTTATTAACAATTGCTTGTTTTTATATTTAGACACAAAAAAGACTAGTTTAAGCTCTTAAATTAAATTTTGCAGGTTAACATTTGAATTTAATAGAGAATTGTCATTCGCAAACATCTTCCATCAACAATATCAGGCAAATCGTTTACAAAAATAATAAAAAGGAGAGGTCCCAAAACAGAACCCTATGGAACACCACTAGAAATATATAATTGTTTCGATTTAATTCCATCTACTTCAATATAATGTTTGCGATTTAATAGGTATGAACTCAACCAGTCACCAAGTTTTCTACGAAAACTATATTTATTTAGTTTTTCTAAGAGCAACGCGTGATCTACCAGAACAAAAGCCTTGCGTGCATAAAAACGCCAAAGCATATTTTGTTGTTATTTAAACTATCATATAATTCATTAAGGAAACTAAGCATTGCCGACTGAGTTGACCTACCTTTTCGAAATTGAACTGAATCATTCTATTGAAAAGTACCTTTTCTAAAATTTGTGAAATACATGACAGCGAAATGGGTCTGTAATTTTAATTATCAACCTTTCTGTATAATGGAACTTTTGCGATTCTAAAAAAATTCTGGAAACACGCCTTCTGACAGAGACCAATTTATCAAAAATAATAAAGGTTCTATGATGTAATTAATGACTGATTTTAACATTACCAAAAGATTTTGATTTTTTAAAATTAGTTATAATGTTAAATATTAAATTTTTTTCCCACCGCACCGGTTCAACAAATATAGTAGGATATAGTTTATTTATATGAACATTTTCCAGATTTACGGTGTTTTTAGCTAAATTTATTGGTACGTTAGTATAATACTGGTTAAAATTATTCACTATGTCTTGTATATTATGGAAGTTTTTTCACACATTATAATTTCATTTATATTGTTTGATTTGTTTTTATTTATTCCTAAGTCAATATTTATGATAGTCCAAAATGCCTTGGATTTTTTTAGAGGCTTTGTTGTAAACTTTGTCGTTACATAAACGTATTGCAGTTTTAATAACTTTATCATATATTTTTTATATGATTTATGGCAATTTCTATCCTCATGTCTTTTTGTTTCTGTCACTATTCGATACAATAATTTATTTTTTGGCAAGATGTTTTTATACCTTGTGTTTTTTTTAATGTCGTGAACGGAAAACTTCCTCAACACAACAATCTAAATTGGTAATCATTAAAGTCATAATTTACAGCTTTCGCGTTGTACACATATTCCACATGCTGAATAAAAGCAGAAATTGGCGAACGTTCTTCGAGAAACAGCTATGCGAGTTCAGAAGTGCAGTGACGTTAATGAACTGCATTTTGAATAACTGTTATAATGTTTTGTGTTCATTTTTTGTATTCCAAAGCCACCTTATGTGTAACAAGGTAATTATAACAAAATTGTATCTTATTTTCTTTTAGCTGTAATTTTGTATTTATCGCACACATTTCAATACGACATATGAATAAATTCTTTTTTAATAGTACTAATAAATGGCACCACGGTACCAATATGGTTCCATTTGAAAAAATTGAGTTTTCCCCTAAAAACCATTTTGATGAACTTTATTTGCTCATAAATCACGTAATTTAGTATTTTTGACGGGATTTCGATTTTTCTAACATTACACGGGTCATTTAGAATAAATCGGAACCGCCATGGCAGACTAAATTGAAAACTAAAAATTATATTATAAAAAATATTGACGTTTGAAATGTCACTTATTTGGTATCGTTGGATTCAGAAAATTATGCAGAATTCAAAAATGCAATTATATATTACCACTTACTTTTCTATATAATCACCAAAGTTAATTTCTATAATTTATTGCAGATTTGAAAAATCTGGTGACCACAGATAAAATATCATAATTTTTCTTTCTTTACAGAACCAATAAACCCAAAAAAAAATCCAAACAATTTAAGCACAAGAAGGGTTCAAAAAACAAAGAAATTAAATTATCTATCTACTGTTTCAATAAAAAAAATGTGTGTACCAGTTGCTTTTTTCGGTATATCTATTCCTACCATATCGGATATGTCCATCAAATTGGAAGTGGAACATAGACTCATTCCGTCTGCTAAGCGGTTAACGCTGCCATCATAAGAGTCATAAAAGCTCAGCGATTGTAGCAATAAAATTACAACAGTGAGGGGTTCATGCTTTTGCTTTGTGTATTTTCTGTATAGTATGTAACCTTTTATGCTGAGTCACTACGAACCTAAATGTATCCCACTGTCACTTTGTAATTTTAATTTAACATAAAAATTTGGTAACCACATATGCAGGGCATGGTCTTTTTAGGTGTTTCGCTGCGGCGCATCACATTGATGAGTAAGTAGTAAATATGATTAGTTATGAGCAAATATGATTAAGGGTTCAAAACTGTAAATTAATTTGTCTTTGTTCCAGCAGTTCTATTATTGGGCTCACGATGATGCATAGCAGTTCTCACAAATAAATAAAATTGTCACTTGTAAACAAGTGTATGGCATAAATAATTGTAAAAAATATGTAGTAAATTAATGCATGATAAAATAAAACCTTAATTCTATAAATGGGAAAAGCACCCATCGTAAAAAACCCGCTGTAGATCCTTCTGAAATTAGAGTGCGTATTGTACCGAAGTGATTTTGTTTATAGAATTAAATTAGGTAACTAGGTGCTATTTGTCTGTTTCGAAAGATATTTTAAACATTGTAGTACTGCGCCCTTAATAGTCGTATTGTCAGTTGCTTATTAATAATAGTATAATTGTTAATTATCAGATAGGTCATGTCAATCTGTTTGTATAGACATTCCGAATATGCCGAGTTGCAGGCTGTACGTGGACCACGAAACGCGAAGCGCGCATATTGCCCCCCGGCACTCTTGCGCCCACTCTACCGTGAACGATCCCGAGACTGGAAACAATCAAATCAGTTCCCGTCTGGCCGCCAACCGAAGCACCGCGCCGACTAGCACAGTAAGTAATATAGGTATATAGGTATTTAAATTTAATGCGTAAACAGGTGACGTAGTTGCAATATTCCGCGCATGACTACCGCGTCCTCCTACTTCTGCTTTTGGCAGTGTTTAGTAGCGTGAGGATTTTTCAGACAAGTCAGTTACCGTTTAGCTACTGACTGAAGAACCACGCCGACCAGCATAGTAAGTAATCTTGTTGTGAGTATAAAGGTATAGGTTTTACTTAAATTGAATTCGGGTGACGTATTGCTATATTCCGCGCATGACTACCGCGTCTCATCCTACTTCTGCTTTTGGCAGAGTTTAGTAGCTTGAGGATTTTTCAGAGCATTCAGGACAGTACGTTGCTGCCGCCCGTACCGACCAGACGTGCCGACACCGACCGCTCCAGAGAGGAATCAGCCCACGATACGGAAGTAGGTAGCAAGGTTTGATAAAGGTTTGGTAAATACTCGGTATTACTTGGCTGGTGAGTACTTTTCGGACCTTATTTAGAGTTTGTGAACCGCGAGCGCTAAGACGTATCCGCCTCATATCCTTCCATAGAATGGGAGAGCGGCCGAAGGTTGGAATCAGAACCGCGTTATACCGCGTGCCCTCCAGGCCACCTGAGCACGTAAAAATTCTGCAGGGTGATTTGGAGGTACTATCATTTGCCACCGCGTGTCCTCTAGGCCACCTGAGCACGTAAAAGTTTTGCAGGGTGACTTAGAGGTACTTTCGTAACCGCGTGTCCGTCAGGCCACCTGAGCACGTAAAAATTCTGCAGGGTGACTTGGAGGTATCGTCCGTAACCGCGGATCCGCCGGGCTACCTGAGCACGTCATATTCTGAAGGGTACTTGGAGTTTGACCTTACCGTAGTCGTCTTAAATTTGCTACTGTTAGGCTTGCCACTCCTTTCCCCCCAAACGTTACCGCGTTATACCGCGTGTCCTCCAGGCCACCTGAGCACGTCATATTCTGCAGGGTGTCTTGGCGGTACTAGATTTGGCATATCATAAGTCCGGAACCAGCCATCAGCCAAGCGATAGTAAATAACCGCCATAGATAGTCATAGTGTGCTTGTATTGGCGCTTGCTTCCTCTCCTGGTATCCGTCCGCCGTCTGCTTATGGCCGATTAATTATTGCTGGTTACCTTTTTCACCGCTTAATCACCGTAGTACCGTGTCGCATCGCTTATCCGCCCGCTTACTGTCCCCGCTCGCCTAGGATTAAGACCGTTTAGAGTATAAGTTGTAGTTACTAAGGTGTATATAAAGTGTAAATAATAATTAGTGTGTAGAATAAATGTAAATATATTGAATAAGAGTCGTTTCATTATCTGTAGTGTGTAAGTTACCTTTTCTCGACCCCTGGTTTATCCGTTTCTTCACTGTAGTTGCCCGGCCTCTATCGTCCCGCCGATAGAGTAAAGTGGTGTTTCTGCACTCTAAACAGAAACTGGCGCCCGAGATATCCGTATCTTGAGCACCGCCGTAGTGTTGGGCGTCAAACTGACACTTCTGCTCTTGGGTAGTGCAGCGAAGTACGTCACAGTATGTTAAGCACGCTTAATTTTTAATTTAAAATATTTTAGTTTATCATACCCAATTGTTATATATTATTAAAAGTTTTATTTTGTTAATTTAGATAATTTTAAAAAGAAATTTCAAACAAAAAGGTAACAAACAAAAAAGAAGGAAATATGAGAAAATTTTGATTTTGTTGGGTTGGTCCCAGAATAGTCTAAATGGATTGTCGAAAAATAGGCAATGCTTGATATAGTAATTTGTGTTTAATTTTAAACTGCGCGATATATCCTCTAATTTAAGTTATGTTGGCTGTTAGCGGATTACCATTCAATTTAAATTGTTAAAATGTTTTCGACATTTCCTTGATGTAATCTGTTAGTGGTGTTATGTCGTTATAACGTGCATATAGGTCTCTAACGGAGGTATCTGTCAGAGTTCGAAATGGGGCGTAGGAATTTATTTTCAAAGACCGATAATTTATGTAATGTCGTGGCCAACGCACTGCACCACGTCGCACAGTGGGCCAAAATTAATATTTAGCAGGACAAAACCTAAATTTGTAAGAATTAATTTTCTTTTATTAGTATTGTGACGCACCCATCTTTTCTACACAAGAGTAGAAGTGTCACTTTGACGCCCAACACTACGGCGGTGCTCACGGTATGGATATCTCGGACGCCAGTTTCTGTTTAGAGTGCAGAAACACCACTTTTCTCTATCGGCGGGACGATAGAGGCCGGGCAACTACAGTGAAGAAACGGATAAGCCTGGGGTCGGGAAAAGGTAACTTACACACTACAGTTAATGAAACGACTCTCATTCAATATATTTACATTTATTCTACACACTAATTACTATTTACACTATATATACATCTTCATATTTACAACTTATTCTACAAGCGGTGCGACACGATAATACGGTGATTAAACAGTGAAAAAGGTGACCAGCAATAATGAATCGGCCATAAGCAGACGGCGGGCGGATACCAGGAGGGGAAGCAAGCGTTAATACAAGCACACTATGACTATGACTATCTATGGCGGTTAATTACTATGACTTGGCTGATGGATGGTTCCGGACTTATGATATGCCGAATCCGGTACCTAAAAGTCACCCTGCAGAATATGACGTGCTCAGGTAGCCTGGAGGACACGCAGTTACAAATTATAGTACCTCCAAGTCACCCTGCAGAATATGACATGCTCAGGTAGCCTGGAGGACACGCAGTTAACGCGGTGATGGTTCCAACCTTCAGCCGCTCTCCCGTTCTACACTCGGACGGAAGGGTATGAGGCGGATACGTCTTTTCGCTCGCGGACCCCACGGACGGGGCGGTCGCGTTTTACAAACTCTGAACAATGTCCGGAAAATACACACCAGCCAAGTAATACTTTCTATTTACCAAACCTTTATTTATCAAACCTTGATACCTACTTCCGTATCCTGGGCTGCTTCCTCTCTGGAGCGGTCGGTGTCGGCACGTCTGGTCGGTACTGGTGGCAGCAACGTACTGTTCTGGACGCTCTGAAAAATCCTCAAGCTACTAAACTCTGCCAAAAGCAGAAGTAGGAGGAGACGCGGTAGTCATGCGCGGAATATGGCAATACGTCACCTTTTACGGACTTAGAAAATATCCCGAATTAAATTTAAATACCTATACCTTTATACTCACAACGAGATTACTTACTATGCTGGTCGGCGTGGTTCTTCGGTCGGCAGTCAGACGGAAACTAACTTGTCTGAAAAATCCTCAAGCTACTAAACACTGCCAAAAGCAGAAGTAGGAGGACGCGGTAGTCATGCGCGAAATATTGCAACTACGTCACCTTTTACGGACTTCGCAATTAAATTGAAATACCTATATTCCTCTATACTCACAAGATTACTTACTGTGCTGGTCGGCGTGGTGCTCCTGTCACCGGCCAGACGGAAACTGACTTGTTTGATTCCAGTCTCGGGGTCCTTCACGGTTGGGCGGGCACAGGAGTGCCGGGGATAATATGCGCGATTCGCGTTTCGCGATTCACGTACTGCCTGCAGCTCGGCATATTTGGAATGTTTATACAAACGGATCACTACTACCTATCTTATAAATAACAATTATACTATTATTAATGAGCAACTGACAATACCACTATTAAGGGCGCGGTATTACAATGTTTAAAATATCTTTTGAATCAGACAAATATCACCTAGTTAAATTCTATAAAATAGTCACTTCGTTACAGTATCTACAGAAATATGAGAATTCCTAAAAATAAATCATTTAGGAATAGTGAGTAAGTACAGAACACTAATAATGCGCGACCATTCTGTTTATCAGTTGCTTTTGTATTGTATAGAAGTGGTGTTGTGTTCTCGATTGTTTTTGAGGGTGTAAAATCTTTCCTGTAGGAATTTTTTTGTTAAAGGTATGCTACTTTTCCCTTTTTTGTTTAACATTTTTCAATATAGTTATTTTTGATATTACCATATTCAAAAAAAAAATGCCGTTATTTTTAAATTACATATTTACTTAGGTCTATAAAAAATTGCACGCATTTGCATACTGTAATTTGAAGTTTTTGGTGAAGCTTATACAATAACTGTTAGTGCCCGGTAGTGCCCTTTAGGGATATATAGGGATAACTTGTTTTTATTTGAGCTTTCTTTTGCCCTGAGTATTAGTGTATTGTTCTATTTACAGAGACAATGTCTGTTACCAGACGACAGTTATTTGAATTTTTAAAAGACAAGGGCAATCTCATGACCGTATTGTGGAGTTAAATTCAGAATAAGCTAATTATATTTATAAGCAAACTGACTTCTAAAAACTCAAATAACTCTCTTCTAGTAATAGATATTTTCTCTGTAAATAGAACAATATGCTAATACTCAAGGCAAAAGAAAGCTAAAATAAAAACAAGTTATCCCTATATTAAGGCTGGGAATTTTCCAGATTTTAGTATTCGAATATTCGTTCGAAAAAATATTCGAATATTCGAACTATTCGGATATTCTAATAATTCGAATATTCGAATACTCGAATAATTCGAATAATCCGGATCCTCGAATATTCGTTATTAATAGGTATGAATACTAGTGAATAGTGAATACTCTATTTGAGTATTTGGTTGGATAGACCACAATAGTAGTCGTGACGTAATCCACTAAGCAGGCAATTTGATTTGCTTTCCATACCCACAATAGGGTATGTCTCCTGTACATGTGCTTTAAGGGTCAGAATTATTTAGTTAGTATTTTATTTTAGAATTGAGGCGCTATTGTTAACATTTAACTATTGAAGCTGAAATAAAACGAAAACAGAGCTAGTTTATTATACTTCTGTGTCATAACTATTTTTTCTTTTCGATAAAAACAAAAGTGCTCTAAAATTAGAATGTTTTTAAAAAAGACGCAGATTGTGAAGGTAAAACAAATACATGAAAAGTCAATATGTTAATATTTACAGGTTTTCTAAAATTTAAAATTTAATTTTAACCCCTGCCTTAGTACAGTAAGAATAAGGTCGAGGCGAGAAAGAGATGGAATAGTTTGACTGGGAGTAAAACGTGCCACTAATGTGGTCTATATATATATATATTTGGATTTTAGAATAGGTACCTACCTATACTATCTACCTACTTTGGTTGGATTCATACTGCATACCTATTCGTACATAATTTAATAATATATTTTAATATTCAAATTTACTCAAATATAATCAAATATTCGAATACTCAAATAAAATCAAATATTCGAATACTCGAATATATTCGAGTATTCGAGTATTCGAATATTTCGAATATTCGAATAATTTCCAATTAGAATAATATGTATTCGAATACTCGAATTATTCGTATTCGATTTCCAGCCTTACCCTATATGTCCCTAATGGGCACTACCGGGCACCAACAGTTATTGTATAAGTTTCATTAAAAATCTTAAATTACAGTGTGTAAATGCGTGCAATTTTTTTATAAACCTAAGTAAAAATGTAATTTAAAAATAACGGCACTTTATTGTTCATATTCTGAATAAGATAATATCAAAAATAACTGTATTAAAAATGTTAAATAAAAAAGGAGAAAAGTAGCATACCTTTAACAAAAAGATTCCTACAAGAAAGGTTTTACACCCTACCCTTAAAAAACAATCGAGAACACAACACCGCTTCTATACAATACAAAAGCAAATAATAAACTGAGAATGCTCGCGCATTAATAATGTTCTTTCCTTGCTCACTATTCCTAAATTATTTGTTTTTAGGAATTCTCATATTAATTTCGTTATGCACTGACCATTTCTGTATATACTAATAAAGGAGTTTTTCTCAAAATTAACTCTTACGAATTTAGGTTTTGCCCTGCTAAAAATTAATTCGGGTATTTTACAAAAAATCTTCCTAATTCCTATTTGCGTGTAGAAATCCTTAGATCTCAGGAATAAATCCTTGACTTGGCAACACTGAATTATCTGTCGGTTAGTGTGAAATTGATGAATTCTATTGGCCAACAAGTCATTAACTGACAGATAATTTAGCTAACCATGCATTGAAAAATCTAAGTACCTTTGGTATTATATTTAATATGATTTTCACGACCACTTAGTAATCACATAAATTCCATTTTGCAAGGTCATTAATGACCCAATTTTGATTTTGTAAAGGCAATTCAAAGCTCTATCGGATAAGAATAAAAAAATATACAGGGCTATTTAAAATGAAAAAGTTACAAGTACTTCCAGTTAAATCGGCAGTGTATTTTTGGGTTCGGTTAAGCCAAAAAAATGTATTTTTATGCCAAATATCTTGTATCCTAATTTCAAATTTTTATCTTGAAAAATAAAGAAAATGTGTGGGGTACCTGGTGTCGTGGGCATCCTGTATAACTTCAGAGCCAAATAATACATATAGTTTCATAAGGTCAATCAAATTATTTGAATTTAGGTAAATATCGGGAATTATTTTACTGCCACATTTTCCATCAATTTTACCAAAACATTTATTTATAATTTTCAATATTATTTTCATATCGTGCAAACTTTAGTAAAAATCATGCTTCGAAACAATTTTTTAAAGAATGTTAAATAAATAACCTCTATTATAATTTTAAGAAAAAAAAGTGGATGATTTAATTAGACGCTTACCTGATTCCATGTTATATAAAAGAAGACTGATTAGTTGCGACCTGGAGACAGAGGCGTTCATCTTTTTCTTTTTATTTTTAGTAGACTTCTTTCTAGACGCTGACGAAGTATTTTTAATTGCTTGTCGCGGGGTCTTTGCTGCAGATGAGGTTGACGCATTTTGAGGAAAATCAGAATTATCATCCTCTGAATCGCTGCTCCCACGGTCATCATCAGATCCTTGTTGATTTCTTGCTGAAATAAAAAACAATTTAAGTTCCTATTAATTTACCATTTTACAGAAATTAGTGAAAATTAAATTTTTTGCTGTTTGAAATTTAATTTTAATTTATGTCAAGAAAACATTGTGACTACAAATAGTACAAGTGTTTCTAATTTTACTTTTTTTTTTTAAGTTATTTCAGTAAAATAAAAGTAACGCTATTGATAAATAAACGATGTAGGTTATAAGCAGTAAAGAATCTATTAGATTTTATGAGAAATAATAATAATAATAAGTTTACTCACAAAATAAGAAATTACATACTGAGGTTACATATTTAGAAATATATTAAATATTAATGTAATAATGTTTAATGTTTATTACATTAAGGTTTACAAGTTTCCTTAATTTGGATTCTTTAAATGTGCTGGCTACCCTGATGACGCTATGGCAAGCAGAAACACGTGTCGGTAGATATTTTAAAGTTTTTTTAAAGTGAGTGTCAACTGGTGAGTACCTTGTGTTTTATTTATTTTTGGTTTTACTAGACAGAATAGTTGAAATTAAAAATAACATTATGGAGTCAGTTGTACTGAACATAATGTGCATATTATCTTTTTTGTAATCCAAGTTTCAGCGTTTTGGCAAATAGCTGGGAAAATAATTGTTTAACAAGATATATGTTATACTTAACTCTGATAAGATTTGTAAAAGTTAGTAAATATTATGAATAAACTACAAAATAGGAAATACAATGTGTAATGTAACGATTTTGGACCGCTTTTACCTACATCGTTACTCACAGAAGATAGTTTTGTTTATAAGTACAGAATAAACATTTTGATTTTGAGCGTGGAGGACAGATTATTATGTTACTGTTCAGTAAAGGAAAAAAATTAAATAAAAATGTGAGAAATATGGAAATTTCATGTTCATGTTCATAAATACTACCTTTAACTAACTTAGTATAAAACGAGAGTATAAAATATAAACACATACAGAAGAACACAGATATACCCCAATCATCTGTAAACGTACACATATACACACGCGTATACACCAACACACACAAACACCTATTAGACATATAGCGGGTGTAACAGGATCAAGGTACACCCCTTTTCACCTTTAGTTTTGAAGATAATTGATTGAAATTTGGGATATCCTATATACATAATAAGCGGCACTTTTTGACATACAAGTGATTTTTTTTCACTTCCTGTTTAGCCGTAAGTGACACTAACTTTCGATTCTTAAATGGAACACCCCATATATTATTGCATTTTTTGAGTTCTGCATAATTTTCTGTATCCAATGATACCAAATAAGTGACAATTCAAACGTCAATATTTTTTTATAATATAATTTTTATTTAGTTTTCCATTTAAGTGTGCCACGACGGTTCCGATTTATTCTAAATGACCCGTGTAATGCTAGAAAAATCGAAATCCTGTCAAAAATACTAAATTACGTGATTTATGAGCAAATAAAGTTCATCAAAATGGTTTTTAGGGAAAAATTCAATATTTTCAAATGGAACCATATTGACACCGTGGTACCATTTATTAGTACTATTAATAAGGAATATATTCATATGTCGTATTAAAATGTGCGATAAATACAAACAAAATTACAGCTAAAAGAAAATAAGAAAATACAATTTTGTTCTCTTCAAAACTAAAGGAGAAAAGGGAGGTGTACCCTGATCCTGTTACACCCAGTATACGATAAAAATATGCATATAGGTCATATATACACACTATATTGTATATATTTTTTTAGTTCTTTTTTTAAGTTTCATGTTAATATGAAATAGTTTTTGTTGCATATAAGAACATGTATTGTCATTCGAGATAATTCTCGAATGACAATAGAATCCATCTTTTTTATTTTGTTTTTAAACATATATTAAGTTTACTTGTTTATAGGTTGTACATCATTAAAATTAAATATTTATATAAAACTATTTGTCCTATATATTTTGACATTTTTGGTATTTAAACAGAATTTATTTATGTCTAGTTTGGTAATATTTTTGAAGTAATGTTTTTGTTGTTAAAATTAAATATTAAAATTTTTAATACGAACTGTTGTCTAATATACACATTTCTTTATAGAGGTTGTAACTGGAAAAAGCAAGTTTCTTTCTAAATATTATTTTCAATATCCATTTTTGGATAACCTCTAATTTATTAAAGTATGTGTTTACAGCCACACCCCATGCGAAAATTCCATAGGACAACTGGGATTTCACTAAAGAAGTGTATAATATTTTCTGCTGTTTTATTTCTAGGATTGGTTATAGAAGTTTAAATTTAGAAAGTAATGCTCTCAATCTTTTGACCAGAGTGTCAATATGCAAGTTCCATCGAAGACGGAACAAATTATACATCATAAAGTAGGAATTGTAAATAAATAATTTATAGATAAATTGTACATAGTATGGGCTTCAGAACAGTTTCCTGAGGAACACCATACTTGACAACTTTCCTAGAACTCATACCATTGCCAATTTTTACACACTGTTCTTTAGCAAAAAGGTAGTTTTTAATAAATTATTGTCCTTCACCATGAATTCTGTGGTTTTTTAACAATATTGCCAGTTGAATATAACCAACTGTATCAATTATTAATATAAAGATAGAGTTATTGGGGTTCAAAAACAAAATAAAGTAGGTTTAGTACTACATCCCAAAAAAAAAAAAACAACTATGCAGCTATGGACATGCATTTCGGAGTTATTGCTTATCATCAGCGACGAGTAGTTAAGGAATTGGATCTAGGATGGGAGAGATCAAAAACAAAAACTAACATGAGAAGGAGCAATGACTCTGAAACTCGAATTGACGCAAATTATGTACTTTGTCTTGCTTGCATATTCTTAATTTTAAATCAAGGTCAAAAATAGATTAAGAAATTTCTTGAATTTAGTCTCATCCTAAATGAAATATGTTTTGTTATTTTTTTCTACGATGAACAATGAAAATTAAGTGGAATATCTCGAGAGGCCCATGTGAAACAGACAACTCATACGTTACGTTTTAAAAAGTATCATTGTATCGTATGTGATACGAATTTCCTTTTTGGTTTACCAATGGATATTTAAAAGTGTTTGGAATAATGGTCAATACATAAATCCACGGTATACTTTCATGATAATAATTACTTAAACCGCAATAAAGACAGCAGTAAAACAAATTAACATGGCGTTTAGATGCTTCGATTTTATCGAGATAAATAAAATGCAAATGAACTGTTTCCATCGTTTTATTCGAAACAATTGTGTGGTGTTACTAAGCATTGTCAGCAACATAAACAAAATGCACATTAAAGTACTTTACATTTAAAATAACCCGAAACAAAAGGTAAAGCTCTAGTGTCTGGAGTGTCAGCGGCGAATAAATAATGAATTATAAAGCTTATCTGAATATAGCAACTGTGCCATTTATGGAAAATCCCTGCGAGTTTCAGCTCGGCCAGTTTTTGCTCTATTGTCTTTTAAAATAGTAAACGTCGATATTAAAATGAATAATGAACCGATATCGGTCGTCGTTGGCGGCATTCATAAACAAAGGGCGCCATTGATTTGTTTATCACAGTAGGCTGTGATTATTCCCCTGTCTGTGTGTACCGTATTCTTGGTACTGAACAAGTGTTTTTATTCGTTAGGTGATGTTTTTTTGCTGAAGATTAATTCAGAGAAAGAACACCTATTGCTGTAAGTGTGAAGAAATTATAAAATACTGAAATCCATAACTTTGCTGTTCGAACGGCAATAAGATTTCTTTAAAATTTATATTCGGTAAAAATCTAACACAGTAGTATTTTGACACACTGTTTCGTTTAATGAAATAAGCAACATTAAATCAAAGAACTCGATAAAGTGAAGGTTATGGCACCAAGGAAAGTTTGTGTTTTAAACTATCTCGGAAACCATTTCACATACAACAATGTTAAATATCGCTAAAAAAGGAATTACGATTGGAAGTTTACGGTTTTGCAGTAATTCGATCGAGAAACAAAACAATTTATTTACTTATTTATTTATAGTTACAACTACCCAACAGAATCTAATTACAGGGCAGGAAATTACAAAACATAAACGATACTAATTAACTTGGTATAAATAACCGACGTATAGTTTGAAACACATGACGTATAAAGGTGAAATTTTAACAGATTTGTTCTGGGAACTGATAAAGAAAATAAACTACTAGAACCAGTTTGGAAAGCTGAAACATGGAGAGAGAAACAACTAAGTAATTCTGGACAGTCAATTTGGTTATTTAAAATTTTATATAAGGTTACCATTGAATAATATTTTCGTCGAGTATTCAAGTCATTCATGTGAAATCTTTGTAATAACATATTGTTGAAAATGCCTTGAGGGGGTTAAACACTGTCCGACGTATACCATAGAAACTTTCGTCTGTACTTTCTCAATATGAATTTTATGTAGTATCCCGGATTCTAGACTAGCATATTCCAATTTAGATCTAACGGAAGCATTAAAGAGCAGTTTCCATAAGCTGCTTGCTGTTTCTTATTAAAAAACCAAGATTTCTATAAGCACTCGCTACCATATCATTGATGTGGTCAGTAAAAGTTAATCTGCAGTCAAAGATTACTCCCAAATCTTTAAACTTATAACATCTAGTTATATAAGCCTCGTTAATTGAATGTGTGAATTCAATTGCCTGCATTTTTCTCGTAAAACTCATGCAATTGCACTTACTGGCACTGAGACGTAATAAATTTGTTTTGCACCAAAGATTCAATTTATTTAAATCTTCCTGCAGACTAATACAGTCCCCAAAGTTGGAAATTGACGAATATTGTTTCAGATCATCTGCATATAACAGACCAGTACAACTAAGTTCACAGAAGATATCATTTATGAAAATAATGAACAAAAGTGGCCCTAGAACGGATCCTGGCGGAATTCCTGAAGTCCAGATTTAAAACCCTGGTACTGCACATATAGACTTCTGTTCAAATAGGAATAAAAAAACTTAAGGAATCCATCACTAAGTCCTACATCGCATAGTTTATGCAGCAATAATCCATAGTCAAGTCTGTCAATATTTTAAATAGCTTACAATAATAATATATATCATATCAAAATGATGAGAACAATTTAGGACATACAAAGAATAACAGTGAAAAGAAATTACATCGTCAGCTATATTAAATGTTTATGGCTATATTTCTCATATTTTAAACAGATTCATATCCTACCGTAAATATAATACGTTGTGATTTATTTGAAAAATATGAGCTTCAAACGAATCTCTGACGCGGAACATTTAGTAATAAGGCCTTTTCTAATGGAACACGGAAATTATCTTTCACCTTAATGGTAAAGAAAATATTCTCTGATATATTACATAAGAAACGTTCATTTACACCTAACATTATTTTTAAAATATATTTGTTGAGACAGTTTCGTATGAAAAATATCTAAAAACAAATCATTGTTTTTTTTTAATAAAATAACTAAACATGACAATACAAACATGCTTATAACACACAATGTTTATTGAATGTTTACAATTAGACAAGCCTTTCGCCTTATTTTAATTAGGACACTTTTAGTTGTTATTGAAAATGGGATGTACGTGATGGTCCAGACAAGTTGTCACGTAATCCTATAAAATATGATGTTTTCTCAACAGTTTTTATATTGGAGTTTTGCAGTAAAAAAGAAATCGTCGATTGCGTCTTTAATATCACAACTACTTGTTCGGTTTGTGTCTCTTAAAAACAACAGATCTCCAGGATCAGTGCGGCTTTTCACGGAATTATAGACGTGTGTTATTTTTATGGAAATAATGTTTTGATTTGCTAGTATGCGAGAAATTAGTGTGTTTTGAGGAATCGAGACTGGAAAAATACACATTGACATTGGTGTCTCCTAACATAAATAAACCAATTTTCGAATTTTGGAATTTTTATTTTGAAATGAATGCCTTAATTCAAATTTCAGGTGATCACTACTCTAACTGAATTTTAGGGTAGTACGTATTTCGGTAGTTAAAATTCACCAGGGTGCTTTTAAGACAGTCTTAAATGAGGACTGACCTTGCTATGGGAAAAAAAAACAATATTTAATACAAAACTTTTTTTGTAAGGAAATGAATTTTATAAAAGATTTACATTCTCCTAAATTACGAAAAATTAGAAAATTTTAAATATTCAGATTTTTACAAATTATATTCATTTTAAAAATAAGAAATTACGGAATTTTTAAATGTTTCCATATTTAATAAAAGCTATTATATTTGTAATTTGTGACACCATGTAGATAGTGCAGTCTGCCTTTATAACTTTTAAGGATCAGATTTTTAAAAGGAACAACGGAATAAAATTTTGTTAACGAATAATTATTAGACTACTGCGATAATATTAAATTTTATGAACATCATAATTATGAAACTCTAAGAGAGTTTCTGGCCAATATTATAACGGAAGTGGATCGTAAAATGACACCAGATATTTCAACTATAACTAACATAATATAATTTGAGATTAAACTGATTAGACCGACTTCTAAGGCTCGTTACTTTGTGTGTCAGTTAACAGTTAACTAGCAAGTACAATATTTTCATAAAAATCGATTAAATTATGATACAAAAGTTTCAAATAAAAGTTAGCTCAGATATAAAATATTTCTTATCATAACTACCTCAAAAATAAATGCAAAAAAACATACAGAAATTAAAAAACCCGCATTCTAAAAGTGCAAGTTAACTAACACACGAAGTACCGGCCCCCAAGTACAAGTTTAATTTAGGTTGGCTATTTTTTAAAGATTTTTGACAAATATTTAGGCTATGTTGAAAAGATAATAATATACAGAGTGATTCGCTTTTAATACCGAAAATAACAGTCAATAGATCTCGACGAAATAAGGTCACTTTGTGGTATACATTTTTTTCTGCAAGGTCTTCGTTTTCGAGATACAGGGTGTTAAAAAAGAAATTTTTTTGAGGTTCTAATTTTTTTCTTTCCTAAATTAAATACCATGATTTGCATATTTGCTGCTACTTTTTCCTCCAAGGTCAAAATAAGCAAACCTGGTATTTAATTTTCTTTTGCCGTGTTATCGTTAGAGATAGTGAGGCAGCGATAAAAGACGTAAATTCCAGGGTTGACGCTAGGTGATGTGCCACCACGTAAATATTTCATGCATATATGACACAATATCTTATCTTGTGGTTATTTTAGGGAGTTCAGCATTCAAAGTTAATAGAAAGAGGGCTAAAAGTAAATATAATACTAACACTAATACTAACACACACTTTAACGATCACAGGAGTAAAAGTATATTGTCTCGTCGACTGAGGTTTTTTTAAAACGATATTTAAGTTCCACGAGATTCTTCAGAATTGTTTTGACCTATATCCATACAAATATTTTAATTATCTTCTCACTTATTGTAGCTATATTTTCCATGTCAGTTTTATTGCATGTACTAGTTAACCAATACACTTTGAATGCTATTTTCTCCAATTTAACCTTTTCATTTTAAATGCTTAGACATTTCAACGAAAGATGCACAAATTATCCAAAGCATTGCGGGTGTCAACTGGTTTTGCGAGAACTGTAATGTAGTTGTAAATTTTATTTTACAATTTAAAAAAATTTTAGCGAGTTCAAAGACTCTGTCCTGGAAGAACTTAATTCGTTTAGGAGGAAGTTAAATAATGAAGAGTGTGAGAAAGAAGCTAACAAAAATGAGTTAAACTTTGCAAAAGTAGTAAAAGGTGAGGCCATTGTGATAAAACCGAAAACAAATCAAGAGAGCAGCAAAATCAATGAAATCATCAGGAAAAATTTGAAACCGGCAGAAACAGAAATAGGGATTACACACATGAGAAACGTACGGGACAGTGGTGTGTTAATAAAATGTAAGATGATATAATAAACGGAGTCAAAATAGCAGCTGAAAAAAAGTGAGGTAAAAATTATCGAATAAATATACCAGAACAAAAGAATCCTTGTATAAAAATATTAGATATGGAGGATAAATACAGTGACGAAGAATTAATAAAAAACATAAGAAAACAAAATGCTCATTTACGTCATGAAAATATGGAATTAAAAGTAGTAGTTATAAGAAAGAATGAGAACCCGGTAGATGGCAATTATAGAGTGTAATCCAGCCGCATTTACAGCTATCATGGAGGAATGAAATGTATGTACAGGACGGTCCCAGTCCTGTCGAGGTTTTGAGTATGTATGAGTTTTTCGTTGTTTTAAGTGCAGTGGTTTCAACCACAAACCAGAAGAATGCAAAAGTGATT
This sequence comes from Rhamnusium bicolor, assembly GCA_029963845.1. Classification (NCBI taxonomy): domain Eukaryota; kingdom Metazoa; phylum Arthropoda; class Insecta; order Coleoptera; family Cerambycidae; genus Rhamnusium; species Rhamnusium bicolor. The sequence continues at coordinate 175,248 of JANEYF010000266.1, read as the reverse complement.
TATGTTTTAACTGTGGTGATAGTGGCCATAGTAGTGACAAATGCACAAGTGAGAGGAAAAAATTTTTCAACTGTGAAGAAGCACACACAAAAATAAATACCAAATTTGATGTAAATCAATTTTTGACTACTCATGTCCAGTTCTGCAAAGGAAAATTTACATTGAAAAACAAAAAATTAGAAGCAACACAGATGAATAGCAATTTTCAAGGATAGATTGTGATGCAATAAGCGTAAAAATATTTCATCAAAATTTACAACGTTTAAGAAATAAGGTAGATTTATTAAAGGTAGAGTTGTGCAAAAATGATATTGACGTTGCATGCATTTCAGAACCGGATGAAAATAAATCTGTCGGGATAAAAAATGTTAGTTTAGCCAGTATTTCTTGTTGGTCAAAACTTAATAATGGCGGTGTTGCTATATATACTAAAAATTCCTTAAATATTCAAGTCTCTGAAATTAAAAATTTTACCAATTGGTCAAAAGAAAAAGTGTTCGAAGTGTGTGGAATTCAATTAGAATTTTAAAATAGCCAAAAACTTTATATTTCTTGTTTAGACAGATCTCCTTCATCAAATGTCAATGTATTTCTTACACAATTAGACTCAATGTTAAAAAATTATTGCAACAAGAAAAATCAAATTGTTTTATGTGGCGACTTTAATATTAACTTTTTATCTAATACAGAAGACCGCAATAAATTGGTGGATACTTTAAATGCATACAAAGTCAATCCCATCATAAATGAACCAACCAGATATGATGTAAACTCATCGAGTGTAATAGATTATATTTGCGTAGATTTAGCTATTGAGCAGTGTTGCACATCACACATGGTTTCTTTTAATGGCATATCAGATCATTCATCACAAATGATAAATATAAAATACAAATTTGAAATAAGGACTGAACACCCTCACCATAAAAGAAATTTCAGTGAAAACAACTACAAATTATTTTTTAATTAATCAAATAAAGAAACATGGTATGGAATATATCATTCTAACACAGTTGATGAAGGTTTGAAACCTTTTTCAGAAATTTTTAAATATTATTATGAATGGTCTTTTCTTTTTGTAAAGAAACATAACAAAAAGCATTGGTTAACAAACGGTCTAAGAATTTCTGCAAAAAAAAATTAAATATCTATATGAAACAAAACTTACAACAAAACATATTTCGGATATCGAACGATATAAAAAGTATAAAAAAGTATATAAAAAAGCTTAGCAGCTGCCAAAAAATCACAGAATGATAAATTGTATATGAAATCTGACAATAAAAGTAAAACCATATGGAATATTTTAAATTCACATACAGGAAGGATCCAAAAAATTAGTGAAAATACTATAAAGAGTATTTTACAAAATGATAAAAAAGATAATAGATCCTGTTAAAATTGCAAATAATTTCAATGAATTTTTCGTAAAAACACCTGTACAATTACATTAAAAGCTACTAAACTGTGATACTGAAAATAATAAATTTAAAAGTAAAAAAAAACTATCCAACTATGTTCTTAGAACCAGTCACAGGAAACATGATTTACAACGCAATAATGGATATGAAAAATTCAAATGCAACGGACTATGATGATATATCTTCAAACACTCTAAGGAAAGCCGTCAATTTTATAGTATATCCGCTTATTTTTCTAATAAAATTTTCCCAAGAATCTGGAACATTTCCTAGAATATACAAAATAGCTAAAGTGGTACCTTTATATAAAAAAGGAGACAAGACTAATATTGAAAACTATTGTCCAATATCTGGTATGTATGTATGTATGTATGTATGTGTGTATGTATGTAGCATTGGCGTTATAATTCACGCTAATTCAGTAAGTATTTGCTATTCAGTTCAAAATAATATTTTATTGCTTAATACTGTTACATCTCAGTGATAAATATTTTTTTCTTAGTGTCGTCTCCGATGTCACCTGAACAATGCTATACTACCCACTAATACTTTTGCAAAAATTTAACGAGACGTTTTAAAAAAGTTAAACCCTATTATCTTTAATTTTGCACTGTTTACGTATCTATGTGTTCTTCACATGGACGTTTTATAAATACTACTTATTTATAGTGTATTCCAATGACTTCCAAGTCATTAATTTTCAACATGAGGCACTGAGCGTAAACATGTGATACGCCTATATCTATGAATTGCTACTGGACACTCGACAATAACGAGCCCCATCGGTCAGTGAGTAATTATTTTTTTATAGCTGCAAGCCGTCCGTGATAAAAACTGTTAATTTTTTGTTACATTTTTTATAAGGAAAACAGATTTATTGCATAGGCCCTAAGAATAATTTATCATTACGTATTGTTTGGGAATGTTTCTTTCATTAGGTGTTTACAATATAATACTATATATATATGTAAAGGTCGCCTTTGGAATTTATCGCTATCTCCCCAGTTATTATGTTCTGTAACGAATATTCCTGTAGGTACGTTTAATAAGCAAAGTGCATTTGATAAACTAACAGCCTCTGAACTTAACATGCAAAATAAAACACGAAAAATTTATAAGAATGTCAACCGAAATAGAATGGAAATCAAGCCTAGTTATCAATTGTTAGAAAAAGGGAAGGGGAGATTATCAGTGGTCAAGATCTGATATTACATAAATGCGTCGAAAACTTTGAAGAGAGACTAAACATAAGAAACCAGGCAGAGGCAGATGAAGCAAGCATACAGCCTGAAGACATAGAAGACGAGAGAGAGGAAGATAACATCCCAACAGAAGAAGTAGTAAACGAGGCAATAAGAAGACTAAAAAACCACAAATCTCCGGGTATGGATGGTATACCCTCTGAGCTTCTGAAATATGGAGTAAATGAACTAAATGACCACATATGCAAGTTAGTACCATTATTTGGAGACAGGTAAAACTCCTGGATGACTGGAACATAGGTATAATAATATATAAAAAAGGAGACCAAATGTCATATGACATCTATCGAGGAATTACCCTCCTAAACACACTCTATAATCGCTTAGTAACATATAGTGAAGATATAACAGGCAAATATCAAAGTGGATTTCGTAAAGAAAAGTCAACAACCCACTAGATATTTCTCCTTAGACAGGTGCTAGAAAATACTTACGAATATGGGATTGACATTTACCACTTATTCATACATTTCAGAAGCGCCTATGATAGCATAGATAAAAAGTCACTTTATAATGCCATGATAGAATTTAATATTGCAATGCACCTAATAAAATTAGTGAAGGAAACCCTCTCTAAAGTCGAATACAAAGTTAAGGTACAAAACAACATGTCAAGATCCTTGCAAGAACACATACAGGACTACGACAAGGAGATAGTGATCAAAAAGGGATCTAATACAAACCTTCAAAGTATTAGATGCAGCTGCGAGGAAAGTGGGGATACAGGTTAATATAGCTAACACAAAGTATATGTAAGTTTCTAATAGTAACAATTTAGCGCCACCCGAGGATCTAGTGATAGAAACATACACATTTGAGGGGGTAAGAAAATTTATATATCTTGGATCTCCAATAAACGAAAATAACATAATAAGTGCAGAAATCATGAGAAAAACATACCTGGCTAACAGTGCATATTTTGGGTTACACAAGCTTCTAACATCAAGCATAGTAACAAAAAAAAAAACCAAGGTAATTATATATAAACCCTTATTAAACCTGGACGATGACAAAAAGCGATGAAGAGCTGCTGGGCTGCATTGAACGAAAGATACTTCGTCACATATATAGAGGTGTGCAGGAGAACGGGACGTAGTGTAGGCCTATAATTTCGAACTCTACGGCTTCTACGAAGAACTTGATATCGTCCGATCCATCAAAGTCAACAGACAGAGGTGGCTTGGATGAACGAAAGGGAATCCCCAAAACGAATCTATCACCAAACACCCGGCTGGAACTCGAAAGGGAGGTGGACCCAGTGCCAGATTCAAGAACCAAGTAGAAGATAATCTAAGAACGCTGAGAGTCAAAAATTGGAAAGCCAAGGCAAAGAATAGGAAGGAATGGGAACTAATATTAGAACAGGCCAAGACACTGGGTTGTAGAGCCAAAGATGATGACGAACAGCCTCCGAAGTTTGGCACAATAGTTATAGATCACCCTGTATATTATCTTTGACCAAAGTAACCAAGGACAACTAGAGATATTTTAAAGAGTGGGGATATCAACGGCACGTAACATTTTTAAACTTTCATGTAATTTACTTTTGACTACTTATGCATAAATAAAATACGCAAATTTTAAGAAGTCTATGGACTATTATAGTCCTTTATAGGTCTTTACAACATACATTCAGAAAATTTTTGCATATCTATCCCTTGTGTCCGTACAAGCTTTGGTGGGATTCTTGGAGAAAACAATTGTCAATTTCATCAATTTCGGTTTAATATTGTATTAGTCTTATATTTGCACACTTATTTAGCAATTAGTTAATGGGTCTTTCAGTGCAACAAAAAAAATATTTCAAAAACTGTTGTTTTTGTTTTTCTGATGACAAAAAAACTGTTTTTGGTTCATATTAATAACTTTAAAAATAAAAGAGTTATATCAGATCGAAATGTTATCAAGATAAAATGACCACACTGTACACGTAAAACACCAATATAAAACATCTATATACATATTTATGGAAAAAGTTTTCTAGGTTCATATTCATTTTATTTTCGTAAAGATCACATATCTCGAGAATTTGTGTATGGATGATGAGTCTGCCTTCCAGTAACTTTTATAAACTTTCATGATCGGTTCATGTTGGTGTTATTTAGTGAAGTTCGTACGATATGTCAACCAAACTTCCTAAGACTTTAAAGTACACAAAAGGACAAGTAGGATGACATTCTAATTCAGACAAAGTTGACAATCTTCAAAAGATTTCCCCACCATTAATCTTTGGCATGTGTTCGAGATCGTTTACATAGACTCTTGCACCCCAATTTCCGTCGTATAAAAGTTTTTGCGCCTAACAAGCATCGTCACAATACAAGTAAAAGTGAATTTTGCGGCAGGAGACAAAAGATAAATGATTTTAGTGAAAGGCAATCCAAGCCTTGTCATTGAATTAATCTGGGCCTTCTCTGCTCCTGACAATGTCTGTGTACAACTTCATAGCTAGAAATCAGGACCGCATTGACATTTTTGTATTGCCCTAAAATAAATCAAAGAGTAGCGACGCAATAGTTGCCCAAAACAAACACTGGATATACTTCAAACACACATTAAACTATCAGGATTATAATTAGTTTTTTAAATACAAGTATTTATAATTTTCCCAAAAAAAATTTTGGACCTTACAAACAGCAAAATTTAGATGTAAATGAACGTATGCCAAATACATCCCTTTTATGGATATCAGTAGATTTACCCAGAATGTGTTCAAGAGCTATGTAAATTTGTTGATGGTAATTTTGGAGTTACTAATGATGAACGTATCAATTTTGCGACGTCGGTCGCGTCGTTTCTGCGGTTCTAAAAGTTTTCCGAATTAATAGTTTGTTTTCAGTGTTTGCTAGTCAAAATTGTAGTATTCTTCCAAATTACTGATACTTATTTTAAATTGCTATAAATTCCTGTTCACTGCATACCCTAATTTACATATATTAATTCTCAATACTGGCGTAAAAGTTTACAACAGTGTATACTAATAAACAGATAATTAAAACATTAATACAACTAACAATAAGTGAATGTTTTATATCATTCAAGTTACACATAAATTCTAACAAAAAATTAAATATTACATAAGACCGCCCTAGTTCTTGAACTAGACGGAACAAGTTAAACGAAACAAGATAAATTTTGTAGCCTACATGTGAAAAACACCGCTACAGATAGATAGAAAAACACTGAGATAAAGCCACAAAAATACGCCACCACAGATAAAATAGCACACCTGATGCACTATTGTCATCTCAATTAGGACTGTGTTAATTACTGTTATTAAGAGGGCTAATCGAACCAGTGTTTGTAAGGTAATTTTTCAAAATTTATTTCTTCCATACGGTTTGGTCAAATTACACCAAATTTGGAGGATCAGTAGTTGAAAGTGTACTAGAGGGTACATGTATATCTATTTTAATTAATTTTCACTTTATGTAGGGAAAATTTACACTGTAAATATAAGTGAAATTTGGACGTGATTAGCTCCTGAATTATGATATCCATCGGTAAAATTCGAGGTAAAATTCATACATGTCGTCTAGAATGAATCTTCATAATTATGCTCAGCAAGTTTCAAACTTTTATTCCGTACTATTTGGTTAAAAAGAATTTTCTAAATAAGTATCTTTGTCACTACAAATGGAGCAAGGAAATGTTACCTCTATCGGGAATCGCACCTCAATGAAGTCGGTAAATAAAACGTCCAGTGAAGGTATAGTCAAGAGCAAAATTATTCAGCGGCGCATGTATAAAAACTTTCTAGAGAGTGACACAGCTATCCGAAGCTTTTTCCTGACTAGGCCCCTTAACAACAGTAATAATAAAATAATAATTGTAGCTCAACCCTACGTATTAACGTGAAGTTAAACATAATTCGCTACTGTCACTCCTTCAATAGAATCCCTGGCGTAGAATTAAAAATGGCGGTACTTACAGGTGTTGTTGACGATGAAACGTTAGACTTCTCCACAGGAGATAAATTTTACCTTCATATCACCAAAGCTTAGCACTTCCCTGAGCGTACCAAACACTATAAAACTAAACAATACTGATTTTATATTAATCAATAATCATATACAAGGTAAAACAATTCAGGTACAAAAAAAAATCAGCACATTTGTGCTTAAACAGATATCCTATCCCGACCTCTTACGGCCGGGTTCTTAAACTATCACGCTACTTCTGGCTCTTTCGCACCCTCTGGATATAGACGTACTCATTAAAATCATAGAGCTATAGACAACCTACATTATAATTGTACAGGTCAGAAATTGCATAGCTAACAGGGTCAAATAAACTTTAATTTTCTTTTATACCAAACATGGGGCTATTAAAAAGTGGACCGTTACAAATGGTAATCTTTACTTATTTTATTATATTGATAAAGGGAACTGCGGAAATTTTGCTTCGTAGATAGGGACCTTTGTTGTCTCAGCACGTCCTAAGTTACTATTTATCAAAAGCCGTAAGACAACATTCTTCGGCTTCTTGAACACAGAATTGCTCACGTTCACAGTAGAATCTAAGTTAAAGTAACTAGGCTTTCTAACAGCTCTAGCTCTAATGATTGCTTCTAGAAACTTTAATTATGAATCAATGTGATTCCCAATGGTTTTTTCCTAACTGCTAATGTCGAATAATCTATACAACTTCGACAACATATTTTGTGAGAATTTGTTGGGCAGTGGCTAGCTTTGTATTTGTTTAATTTGACTTGCAACGATCTTATTGATGCCCTGTGTATTATTTACCATACATACTTCTATTTAGTATTAACAGTAGCAATATGGCATGTACTAATTTTCATTAATTACATATTCAATCTAGATTCTAAAGACTAGACATGGTGGGACTGAATTACATATTAGTGCGACTCTGTAAAAATACCCCTGTTGATTATTACATTCAGCAAGCTGTATGGGAATGCCCAAGCGTTCTTCAAAACCCCTCGAGAAAAATGTAGACGCCCCCCATCCGGCTTAAGTGGAAATAAATTACGCACGACAGCCGGTTGGCTTGCTCTATCTCCCCATTTTATACAAACTTTTATGTTTGGATGTAATTTATACTCATAAATTATTGACTTACGTTTAATTTGAGTTAAATAGAGGGCCCGTCTGTTGTGATACCCTCGACGTGCGGGATGCATTAACAAAGGCAAAGGCCAAATCAATAGTAAGAAAAATTGAAACTGCAAATGAAATATTAAAACGATATTTTGAGAACAATTGAAATGCTTAAGTTGATTTCTGCTCCTTTTGTAATAGGTCATTTTTAATTGTTATTTAGAGCAAGTAAAATCTGATGAAGATTTTAACAGAAATAGTTAATGAGTCGAAAGTCAGCAACAAAGAAAATTAAAATTGCAAATGAAATATTAACAGACGTAATTGATAATTTGCGTCTTCGGGATTTATTTTCCTCTTGCTAAATTCAGTTTAACTGGAGGTTTGATAATCTAACCATATAAAAGTAAGTTTTAAATATAATTATTAATGAAGCTAATAAAATACGTTGACTAATATACTGGGCATTCCACGTAATTTTACTAAATATATGAAAGCGGGACACCCCCATAAAATTTGTATTTAATGTCCGATTTTGACTAACATTTTTTAAATTGTAGAATGCAAAAAACTGTCACATTTTTTTAAATAAAAAACCAAAACCTACTGCGAAATTTTTTTAGGGGTGAAATTTAAAGCAATCGTATTAACGATTTTTTTACACCACTGGATTAAGCAACCTCTGAAATGGGCCTGCATTAAATTTCATAAAAAAATTGCATGTTCTGTAGCCAAATTAAAAATCACATTGTTCTTATGAATTTATTTTTTTTGGTCATATAAACCAAGTAACGCTAACGCGCTGCAGAAAAATGGATTCACACAGTATACAATACAGACGTCACATAAACTAACTAGACCTAAAACCCAAGAGGACCCTGAGAAACCGATAACAATCTTATTTGTCGTACGTAAAAGAGACAACAAACAAAACAAGCAAACTGCTACGTAAACACAAAATCGAAACAATATTCAAAACAGACAGGAAAATCAGCACAATTCTCAGTAATCCAGAGACCAAAATTGCCCTAGAAAATCAAGGAGTATATGAAATACCATATCAGGACTGCAATAAGTCATACATAGGACAGACCAACAGAGGGATAAATGTAAGAAAAGAGGAACATGCCAATGCAGTATGAAAAGACGAAAAAACTTCATCCCTAGCACATCATCTCAAAACCACAGGTACCAGATCGACTTCAAAACCATTAAAACAGTAGCCAATATTGAACATTACACCTCAAGAATCATCAGAGAAGCCATTGAAATAGAAAAAAAGACCAGACGACACACAGAGGCTACCTAGTGCATGGAAACCAGCTATAGCAGACAGACACATTACCGAGAACACGCAACTGAGAGGTACAACACTACAACGAATGTCGAAAAATGTGTGACGTAACGACTGACTCTATGACAGCGAGACCAATCACGCCGCTGTCGAAACCAAGCATGCGCAACTAACGCAACGAGATCGTTATATCAGTTCGAGTAATGAGAAACTACCTCGGAACCATAACACTGGTCTGCAACGAAATCCTCCTTTAAAAAATTATGCTATAAGTATGAAGATTTTAATGCTCTGAATCTATTCCCGTTGGCCGATTTTTTCTATCACGTCTAGATTTTTTTATATGAATTTTTTTTTTAAATTTCATAAATTTTGTTTTTTTTTTAATAAAATTTTTTTTTTTGTCAACATCAAGAACAGTATACATACATACAAAATAAGTTTTAGCGAGTTGTAAGAGAAAGAAAGTAAAGTCACAGCGAATACTGCGCATGCGCATATCTACTACCATAAAAATCACTGTCAATACTTTCTTTCTTTCTCTTACAACTCGCTAAAACTTATTTTGTATGTATGTATACTGTTCTTGATGTTGACAAAAAAAAAAAAATTAAAAAAAAAACAAAATTTATGAAATTTAAAAAAAAATTCATATAAAAAAATCTAGACGTGATAGAAAAAATCGGCCAACGGGAATAGATTCAGAGCATTAAAATCTTCATACTTATAGCATAATTTTTTAAAGGAGGATTTCGTTGCAGACCAGTGTTATTAATGAAACTAATAAAATACGTTGAGTAATATACTGGGCATTCCACGTAATTCTAGTAAATATATGAAAGCGGGACACCCCCATAAAATTTGTATTTAACGTCCGATTTTGACTAACAATTTTTAAATTGTAGAACGCAAAAATTGCACTTTAAGACAAACGGTTATATATATTTTTAAAAAACCAAAACCCACTGCGTAATTTTTTAGGGGTGAAATTTAAAGGAATCGTATTAGCGATTCTTACACCACTGGATTAAGCACCCTCTAAAATGGGCCTGCATTAAATTTCATAAAAAAAATTGCATATTCTTATGAATTTATTTTTTTTGGTCATATAAACCAAGTAACGCTCAAGCGCTGCAGAAAAATGGATTCAAACAGTGTACAATACAGAAGTCACAAAAACCATCTAGACCTAAAACCCAAGAGGACTCTGAGTAACCGATAACAGTCTTATTTGCCGTACGTAAAAGAGACACCAAACAAAACAAGCACACTGCTACGTCAACACAAAATCGAAAATAGACAGGAAAATCAGTACAATTCTCTGTAATCCAGAGACCAAAATTGACCTAGAAAATCAAGGAGTACATGAAATACCATATCAGGACTGCAATAAGTCATACATAGGACAGACCAACATACGGATAAATGTAAGAAAAGAGGAACATGCCAATGCAGTATAAAGAGACGGAAGAATTTCATCCCTGGCACATCATGTCAAAACCACAGGGCACCAGATCGACTTCAAAACCACTAAAACGGTAGCCAATATTGAACATTACACGTCAAGAATCATCAGAGAAGCCATTGAAATAGAAAAAAATACCAGATGACACACAGAGGCTACCTAGTGCATGGAAACCAGCTACAGAAGACAGACACATTACCGAGAACACGCAACTGAGAAGTGCAGCACTACAACAAATGTCGAAAAATGTGTGACGTAACGACTGACTCATGACAGCGAGACCTGTCACGCTGTCGAAACCAAGCATGCGCAACTAACGCAACGAAACCTCGGAAGATACAGTAAGCAACGAGAACTTGAAGATGACAGATGTAACTCTGCTGAAACGTCGTTTAAGCGACGTGATTATTGTCACAATACTCCTAAGGCTGTTATGTTCACACTGCCATAATTCAACAATTATCAGCCACAAGAAATATCACGCACATCTCGGTGTTTAACACTGAACTGAGTCATGTCACTTACGCGCAGAACTATTGCGCCTGTCAGATTATCGTTCGCGAGTAGGGTCAATTACTTCATAGACGCCACATTGACAGTTAGGACACAAAAATACAAAATACATTTGGCATAGTTCAGATAAATCACCCTGCATACACACGTGATTTACGGATTTACGTTGACCACCTCATGAAAATATTGCCTTTAGGTAATTTTTCAATAAATACTAATTTTCCTCAAAAATGTGCAAAAGAGATAACACGATATTGGTTTTACCCTGATCTAACGAAACAAAACTTATAAAGATATTTTAATGGATTTGCTAGAAATCTACACGCTAATGTCCTCTATGTTGTTATAAAACTTTAATTATTTGAGAAATTAATGGGGCTCTTGCAAGAATTATGCCAATATTACCTTTGGTTATTTGGGTTGATAAGGGTACAAGGTAAAGTTAAATAATAACGTATTTATACAATAGACCCCAGATAATTAATTAAATATAACTTTCAGGTTTCAGAGAGAGGACAATGTTTAAATTAGTACGCGGTATCAATTAAAAACACCCTGGCTACCTTTTAACTGTAAGGTTTGTTGAATATTTAAGTAATTCAAGCGTGTAACAGTGTGTAATTACAAACAAGAAGCCATGCTGTGACGTAGGCGTAACATTACAGTTCGGTTTATTAAAATACATTTCGAAATGAATTTATATTCTTTCCTTGGGTAAATTATATACATTCTTGATAAATATAAAGCAGTCGTTATAACACTAAATACGATTTCAACAAAATACTGAGCAGAGAAAAAAAAATACCAACATTACTTAAAGAAATACAAAAGGAAAAATGTATTTATGACTGTCATTTACTAGCGTTGATTTTTCATCTGTACAGGGTTATCCAACGAAAAGGCCCACCCCTATATTTTGTTATTTTTCGAATATACAGGCATTCCCATGAAAGCGCGACAAACCAAACTTACATTTTTTTAAAATGGAATACCTTATGTTTTGTTACATGTTTGAAATCTGTGTTCTTTTGTGATTTCAGATATGTAGATATACTGTATCTTATCTTTTACTGTTTTTCATTTATTGCAAATTTTATGCTAGCAACATCTGCCAGGTTATCAAGCCAGGTTATCATGTTAGCCATGGATGAAAAACACTTCATTTGTGACATTCATGCCTTACAGAATAATTTAATAAATTCAAAATGAAAACTGCATAATAATTATTATTATAACTGCATACATACTAAACCAAATAAAATGTTACCCGTTGAAGGGTATTTGTTATTTTTTATAAATAGTGAATATATCGTATCAGTCTCATAAAATAAATGTTTTCACAAATAATATGACACAAAACTACGCAGTCTGCTTTTTAAATTTATTAAATTATTTTGTAAAGCATACGTATAAAATTAATTGTTTTTGATCGATGTTCTCCATTAACTTTACTTCAGGATTATTTAACCAACAGAGCACAAAAAGCAAAAATTAATGGAAGTTTTAGCGAACCATTAATAGTTAACATGGGCGTCTTTCAAGGGACGTTGTTGGGACCTATTTTGCTTTTAGTGTACATTAATAACATATCGCTATTAAAAAATATAAAAGGTCGCATAGTTTCGTACGCTGATGAACTAGCCTTCTTTAAACGTTAGCAAAACAACAATTGTAACATTTCAAGATCAACCTCAAAAAAAACTATATTACAATTCATGACAGACTATGTAAAAGTAGATTGTGATTGGACGGGTCATATAGAATACCTCGCAAATAAACTCAGAAGGCTGATTTTTAAATTTTATCGGTTAAGAGATATTCTTAACAGAAAAAACATGATTATGGTGCTTCAGCCGAATCTGTAATGAGATACTGTATTATTGTATGGGGTGGATTATATAATACATCGTTAAATAACCTGAGTGTACTACAAAAAACATTAATTGAAACAATGTTTAAGAAATTGATATTCTATACAAGGAATCTGGAATATTTACCATAAGAGAAATATATATTTACTAGTGTCTGCGATGGATGCACAAAATATCTATGCCTTTTATATATCACCGTTCTAAAACAAGAATAGTGGTAAATCAATGAGTTGAGGTACCGTACAAAATCACATAGCCAAAGATTTTTCATCTATTTAATATCTTTATATATCTTTATAATATGATGCCTGCAACTTTAAAAAATATATCAAATTAAAATAAATTTAAAAAGCAAATAAAGATTTTTGTAAGTGAAAATTTTAATAGACAATTTGATTTTTTTGTAGATATTTATATATGAAAAGCCGTGTATATGTGATTTGTATATTGTAGTATGATCCTTGAATGCGTGTATATATTGAAGTATTACGTTTCTGATTATCTAAGTTATTATTATACTTTACTCTTTTAACATCTTAACCTACCAGCTGATGCTAATTTATTTATTGCGCTTCATAGGTTCTACATTGTCGCCACAATGTTTCTTTTTCCTCCGTGTTCCATTACTTACTTTAGTTTTTATTTTTGTTTTGTTTAACAGTATTGTTAAGAACTAAAATCTCTATTAAAATATTATTTGCTCCATACTGTCTTTATCAATCATATTTACTTATTTAAAAAATTTAAGATATTTGATGTTTCTAAATTTAAAGCTGTGACCACTTTTGTACTGACCCTGTATAACATTTAAATTTTTTAAATTATTTTTAAATAATCTATGGCTATGCTGATTACTAGGGCTGTCAAAAATGTTCCGTGGGACAGTGGCGTACGCGAAATTAACTAATACGAGAAACAATAAACTGTTACAATTTATAACAATGTATGTAAAACTTACCCTCTTAACTAGCTTGATGAACTAGCTTGCTCATCACAAACTGGAGAAGATGTGTAGCCATTTTGCAGCATCAGGTTACAGTGGCGGCTGGTGAAATTTAGGCTATGTCATATCTCAGTATTGGAGCATGGGACCCAAGCGATACTTAAAGGCGTAACTATCAGGACTAAATGAAGAAGTTTTGCAGAAAAAAAAATTGCGCTTGAAATTTGCGAAAAAAAGTTGGAAAAATTAGTGCCCCCCCAGGTTATTTTTTAAACGATTTGTAAAATATTTGTGAAACATTTTTTTTCAGAATCAGGTGGAAAATATAAGTTCACATTTCAAATTTCATCGAGAAATATTGGTTTTCTATAAAGTTACACCGTTTTGAAGTTTGCAAAGTGAAAAATGAATCTAAAATAAAATTTCAAAACGATGTAACTTTATAGAAAACCAATATTTTTCGATGAAATTTGAAACGTGAACTTATATTTTCCACCTGATTCTGAAAAAAAATGTTTCACAAATAATTTATAAATCGTTTAAAAAAATAACCTGGGGGGGCACTAATTTTTCCAACTTTTTTCGCAAATTTCAAGCGCAATTTTTTTCTGCAAAACTTCTTCATTTAGTCCTGATAGTTACGCCTTTAAGTATCGCTTGGGTCCCATGCTCCAATACTGAGATATGACATAGCCTAAATTTCACCAGCCGCCACTGATCAGGTATGTTTCTATGGTTGTCTCCATGAGTGATGTTCGCTTTGGTGAAAATATATTCTTATATTTTGAAAACGACCGTTCGACATCTACTGATGTAATACACGCATACGTAAAATAGTCTTTGAACGCACTTAACGAATCTGGGGCTGCACCATCACATACTTGTCTTAATTTGGTAAAACCGGTGTCTTTATTTAACACACTTGCGAACTTTTCTTTAACGCGCTCATTTGCTGCGTCACCTTATAGCGTGTAGCAGTAGATTTACTTCGTCCACTATTTGCAGTGACTCCGCTAACGACAACGCACTGTTTTCTAATTTTTTTATGCTTTCATGCAATGGTTCTTCGCAATATTTTTTAAAGATGTTTCAACGGAAATATCTTCGAATTTTGTCTGGCTTTCCTTAATAGCTGCAGCCTCATCTGCATTGAATTTTAGTATCACAGCTTTTATTTGTTGGAAATATTCAGCATAATAAAAAACTGCCTGCAACCTGTTCCTCAACGTGTAAGAATCGGCTGTGGTGGTTCAGGAATACCGGGACACTTGCTATGAAATGCACGGAGACGTTTAGGAGATTTAAGGAACACTTTTTTTTGTACTTGCTATTAATGCATCCACCTCTGGAAAGCCTTTTCGAATAGTTTCTGCCACAAGATGTAAAGCATGCACTTTACACGTAACATGTATAAACGTACAAACTTGTACTTGCGAAGAACGGCCTACCGAACGCATTGTCACGGCGCCATCAGTCACAAACATCACCACTTGACTTTTTGATAGTTCAAATTTTTCCAACGTCTCCAGCACCACCCTGGCAATTGTTTCGCTAGTACACTGACTTAGTCTTTTGCTAGCTAGTAACAGTGGAACTGTCGGTTTAAGAGGGTCCAGTACTCGTACTATAACATTTAAAATAGATTTCTTTTTACAACCTGTTATCTCATCAACAGATAACCACAGCCGTGTATTTTTTTAATTCACATTTCATCTTATTTACCATGTCTACGTATACAGTTGGTACATGGTTACATAACGTTGTGCAAGTTGGTAACTTCACTTGGGCATTGTATTTATTCAAGAACTCTCGAAATGGTTGTTTATAGAGTATATGCAGCGGAACAACACAGGCAATCAGCATTAATAGTATATCAAACATAAACTGTGTTGTCGAAGGCTCGCCTTTTTTATTTTTATGGTGTACACTATTTACGTGAAGTCCACAATCACACTTATCACAGCACATCAAATCTTTCTCGCACACTTTACAAATAATTTAAGCACCATCATAGAATAAATCCGGGAATTCATCTATGAATTTATTCACTTTGGCAGCAAACGGCAGTTTTCTACCCCTGCGTACGTCTGCCATGCTTTATTATTAAATTGATATCAACAATACAGTACAACAAATAAAATAAAAACACAAAAACAATATGCAATACGCCCAAGTGACAACGTGTATACAACTCGAAAGCTAATAATAGACTGGACTGGAGAAAGAGTTTCGCGGTCCAGGTGAATGCAGGCGACAGTAAGTACATCTGTACTCTACGACCATGATACACAGAAACGATTTGCAGCTTTACTGATTACTTCCACAGTAAAAGATATTTAGATTCTTGTATGGATTATTCACCGGAAGAATTTCTTTAAGGGTTTGCAGGTGTTAATATTTTGGTAAAAATATTAATATCTCGAAAACTATACATTTTAGGTATAAGGTTTGTTATATAAAGTAACCTTAAAATTTTGTAACCTATCAGTACCATAAACAAATATGGGTGTTCCATTTAAAATAACAAAATTGATATTTGCTTCCGGTATAACCGGAAGTGATAGAACTGTCTAAGTATTTTAGTTGGAAAGATCATAAACTCTTTCCTACACATACGTAATTTTATAAAAAATTGTTCGGTAGTTTACGAGAGATGGATCGTGTAAGCTCTCACTTGGACACCCTGTATTATAAATAAAAAGGGAGCTAATCGAATATTAAATATTGATTGTATAAATTTCTCTTAATGTTCTCGTTTGTTAACAGTGGGCGAATTGTACGAAAAAAAATTGTTTTCGTCTAGAAGTAGAAAGCGAGAAAACACGCACGGTTATTTATGCCGATCATTTGTTCTTTTCTTATTACTCGCTGGAGACTGTCGTCGTCGAGGAATTTTCACCCGCCCTCTTTTGTCATATCAGCTGGAGCTTAAAATATCAATTTTGTGTCAACCCTTATATCAGTCGAACAATTTCTTTCTGTATGATTGACTTGCTCGTCGGTTTTATGGGGAAGTGGGTGCAGCAGAGATTACAATACACACAACGTGAATATGTTTACTCTTTTCACAACAGTTTTATTGCTTTATCATTGTTATGATAAAGGGGCAGGAATAAAATTTGTCGCAACATTGGAATATAAGTTTTATATCTAGAGAATTGTCAGTTCTCCTACGATGTACAAAGTAGAATAAAATGTGGAAGCGTTGAAACATTAAAATTTTAACACTACCAGGTGTTACAAATTAATACACTAAGCCACTGTACACGATACATGCACGTATATACCGTAACTCTGAAATAAATCGAATAATAAATTATAGTTTAAAAGACTAAAAAATACGATTTAATAGCGAACCGAACTAAAAATTAAAAAATAAGAATGAAGCGATTGACAAAAAAATTCATTTTATTGTAAAAAGCGTGGGGTGCTTGATATCAGTTGTTATAAATATTTTATTGGTAGCTATTAATAAAAGTAGAGTTATCATAAAAATATAGTAAAAAAGCTTTTTACAATAAAATGAATTTTTTTGTCAATCACTTCATTCTTATTTTTTACATTTTAGTTCGGTTTGCTATTAAAGCCTGTTTTTTTAGTTTTTTAAACTATAACTTATTTTTTTATTTTTTAGTCATGAAACGAAAACAATTTTTTAATTAAAATTTTTTCAAAATTTATTCGAATTTATTTCGGAATTTTTTTTTATTTTCTTCCTCAAATACCTAATTGTTGTATTGCTATTGTTGAATTGCTGTATATTTTGACAAAACAAAAGAATTAAATGCTTTCAAAAAAAACATTCTTATCGATCGTAAATTGGTAACTAGTTCATCTTTTATTTCAAGTATAAGTATGAGTTACGGTATTCAATTAGTGGTTAACTTTCTGCCAACTTATCATGGATGCGATATTTTGGCGAATGCGCCGATCACACAACTATGACATCCGCTTACAAAATTTTTTTTTAAGAGAAATGCGTCGATACGCTATCAAATTATTGTATTATCATTGGTCCTTAATACGTCTGCAAATTTTCAATTTAATCGGACGTCTTGAAGTTGGTGAAAATTACGTTGAAAGATTCCGTTATTTTGCCAATCTCACAACTTTGACATCCACTTAGATTTTTTTTTAATGAATGCGTCGATACGCATTTAAATTATTGTATTGTCATCGGTCCTTAATACGTGTGCAAATTTTCAATTTAATCAGACCTCTTGAAGTCGGTGAAAACTACGTTGAAAGATTCCGTTACATAGATAGATACATACACAGATACATACAGGTGAAGCTAATATAAAGCGTGTTAAAAAAAACTAAACTCTGAGAGGATACAAGGTTATTCTTTATAAATTACCCACCCCTTATCATCGTAATTATTGCATAGAGAAAAAAGTTTTAAATAAAAGTTGTGTGGTTATAACTGAATTTTGTTAAAATGCTCTCAAAAGTACAGTAGCGTTCAGATTTTAGGGAATACAAAAAATAATATATTTTGTAAATGGGATACCCTGTATATTATTAAGTTTTTGGAATGATACTTTGTTACCCCTATCATATACCGTTTTTGAGTTATTAAACGTCGAATATTTTAGTTAAACTAGTTACTGTAAATATGGAAAAGTTAACATTATTAAAGTGAGCTATGAAAATGACAACTATTATGTTTGATAAGTGACATTATTTTAATGAAATAATCAAAATTATATATATATATATATATATATATATATATATATATATATATATATATATATATATATATATATATATATATATATATATATATATATAATATTGAATAAGTAAAAAAAAAAAGTTATGTAAAACCATATTAGTTGTGAAGCATTGGGAATTATAGAAGTTATCTTGGATATCCTAGTCAGGTGGGATCCTCCTAACATTTATTTATTTATTTGTTTTTTTTAACTCAGCGCGTAGCATCTGTTGTATGCTTAATAGAACGACGTAAATAAAAATTTCTTGCAAATGTATATGAGGGCGGTCAATAATATTTCATTACCAAAATTTCATGACCTGAAAGCGTGCATCGAAAGGCATTCAAACTTGGAGCAAGAGCACTCTGTTATATGATTAATAGAACGACGTAAACAAAATTTCTTCAAATGTATACGAGGGAGCTCATTAATATTTCAACACCAAAATTTCATGACCATTAACTCTATGATAATAGTTCAATATATATTGCGAATAAACGCGAAGTTTCCATTTCATCACTAGAATATAATAATACTACAAATTCACTTTGGATTCCTATTTATCTAAAAACTACGCGAACGGGCCAACCAACTGAAAAATCAACAAATTCACATATCAATATAGAAAGAATATAGACCAAACTGGTGTTGTAAAAATGTCCTTTTACACAAACCGAAGCTTTATAGTTTCCATTAATGAACACAAAAGCTATCATGGATTTTTGTAGGTAATTGCGAGTTCACATAACCAATTCCAAAAGGTAATGATTGTACATAGTTTAGGTCATAGTAAACACGCGGCTTAATCCGAGTTTCATTTCGATATTAGGGTAGGGCTACAAATTAATTAAAACATGTGTAATATGCATTACATTCGAAATTAATTCTGACCATAGCCCGATGGTATGAGACTTCTAAACAATTTATTTACATACAAATACGAAAGACTAAAGTTTGTGACTACAGCTTTAACAGAATTTGAAACGAGCAACTTGCAACTCAACCAACAGAGATGAATCGTAAAGCAAAAAATATATCCGATGTTTATTTGAGAAATAAATTAATAAACGACAAATCGATATCTGATGGCTGGCTGATACAATAATTTAGTTTTTCGACTAATTTGTAGAAATCGTGTTTACTGAAATACTTAACAATAGAACAAAATTGAAAAACATAATTCAAAACTAATTTTTAATCAGTTTTAAGTTTCTAGAACCTCGATTTGTTGATAAATCAAACCGTTGGATCCGTTCTTTTTTACCATGCTTAGAAAAAAAGTACTACAGGGAAAGAAGAAAAACAGTGCAAAGTTTTAAAACAGAGACATTTTTTTCTTATGTGGGAAAAATCTTTCAGATTAATGTGTTTTATCGGGACAGATTGGAAATTTTGTCATCTACTTTGAAATTTTGTCATCTGCTGCAGTAGTTACGAGGATATACAGGCGATTCAGAAAAAAAAACTAGAATATGAGAGGGTGTGTAAACCATTCTCATATTTTTTCTAATTTTCAGGCAAATAAAGAAAGTAATAAAAGTATCCTTAAAATACCCAAGTTATCGATACCCCTAATAACAGAAACTAACTTCCTCATAATCGATAAGAAAGCGATCGTAATTTACGAAATTCATACCTACAGAGCAACAAAAAATTATTGCATGTTTTTGAATAATGTTGAAATGTAATAATTGATGTGTACCCATGTTCAGCGGTTTTATTTTAAGGCAACGTTTTGATTAAGACTTTAGTAGAAGAGACTGCCACTTGGAAATAAAAGACGTTCTGTTCGTTATTCACACAAATCAACCAAACTTCAATGATTAAACCATCACTCCAACAGAAATTAAAACAAAAATTCCATTTTAGAAGAAAACTTAGTATGTTTGGTTACCCCCACAGAGAGCGGGAAAAAGTGTCATTATTAGGATCGAAGTAATTTCGAAAAAAAATATGGCAGTTGCATGGCTCTGTGTGTCGGTGATGAAGTTAAAGTAAAGAATGTTAAAAATGCTCTCTCTGATTTTCGACACAAGCTCTGGCACTTTTTGCAACAGACATTTTCGAAAACGTCAACATTTTGGCGAGTGCTATACGGAGCATTTTGCACACTCGCTTGCATCTTCGATCGTATTGATTGGTGTTGAATAAACCAGTGTTTCATGTGCACCATAAACAAAAATTGCAAGGAGTTAGGTCATAGGGCAGGCCATTTGATTGGTCCGGTTCTTCCGAACTACCTTTCCGGAAATTTGTCAGTAAGCAGTTGCATGAGGAATGTCCACACGCATGTGTTATTTAGATTAAAAATCCCTTGTCGAGTTTGTGTACCTCGCATTATTGGTCAATAACCCCAAATGATTCAACACGGAAGTAAAACGTATGGCCAACGATGTTATTTCGGCCTAGCTTAGATCACAAAATGTATCTTGAAGCACGAAGAGCAAATACTTATTAGAAGACGCTTATTAGACCAGTGTTAACATACGGCTCCGAAACATAACCCCTCACTGATGAAGCTAACCTAGGATGTTTTAAAAGGAAAATTTTGAGAAAAATTTACTAAGTTGTGAATGAAAATGCGCTGTGGAGAACAAGATACTGCAAAAACAGTAAAACTTGGACGTCTGAGATGGGTGGGTCATGTTATGAAAATGGAATTGAGCGAACCAACTAGAAAAACATAGCTCGACAAACCGGTAGGACAGCGTAGAGTACAGCCCCGAATAAGATTCTTTGACAATGCCGATACTCCTTTAAAGAATATAGGAATGAAAGCTTGAAGAAAGCGTGCGTTGAACACAGATAGGTGGTAGGCTGAGGTCCATAATAGGCAGTAACGTCAATTAAAAAAAAATGAGAACGACGTTCTCTTATGGTATAATTGTTATGTATTACTTGAATATCTGAGTTACTTTGGGATTATTGTATTGCTGCTGGGCCTATGAGTTTCCGGAATTCAACGGTAGAATGAAATTACTTATGTCCTGAAAATTATGGTGATAATAAAAAGTTGCCTCAAGTCAGCTTGCCCAATACTAGGTTGAGCAGGAAGTGGAATGCCAGGGTAAGCCGAGCGAAAGTGTTTAGTATGTTTCGTGGTGATAACAAAAAGTTTCCTCAAGTTAGCTTGCCCAATACTAGGTTGAGGAGAAAGTGCAATGCCAGGGAAAGCCGAGCAAAAGTCTTTCAATATGTTTCGTGTCTGATGAAATCTATCTTGTTGAAATGAATGCATTCACCGCTGAATAATTCCGTCGATTTCTTCGGCTACTAGATAAATGCATCGACTATGCGGGTTACATGTCCCGTTATAATCTATCGGTGCCAATCGTCTAATTGAAATTTATATTTGGCAAATGGTAGTAATTTTGGTAAAAAATTCCTCAAATAAAATGGTGTAAAATATATATTTTTTTGATGAAGTTAGACATACGAACGAAATATTCTTACATGAAACTACCATAACTTTTTTATAATATTGTATGAAGAATTTAATTTTCTTGAAGATATATGAAAAAAAAATGAATTAATTCATAGTCCATGTATTAAAAGATTTTAATCTACGTAGTAATAATCGAAAAAAAAAACTAAGAATTAATTTTAACGTGCTATATCTGCTCTTCAATGATAAAGAAATAAATACCACATTGACTTTTCTTTTAAGGGATTGTGATTTATTCATTGGGTCCTGTCTAAAGCAACATACAAGTGGTTACGATTCGCTGCCTTCAGGAATATCTCTATTTGTTTTGTATTTAATTAAACCCTATTTATTTGTTTCATATGAACAAGTTGCCACATGTAACGTGTTTTGTTCCCGTTAATGAAAAAACCTTTCATTTTGCATGTTTCGCTCCGGCGACTCTGTTATGGTTTGACGGACCCTGACATAATCAATTAAAGGAAGGTGTGCGTCCAACAAAACGCCATTGTCCTGCAACAGCAGACCACTACCAATTATCCTTGTATAATTGGGAGCAGCTATGTCTGTTACACGTCCAGACGTTTTGTTTCACTTCTATTGTTAGACTCGCCACTAAATTTTGTAAAATGTACATATATATATATATATATATATATATATATATATATATATATATATATATATATATATATATATATATATATATATATATATATATATATATATATATATATATATATATATACGGGTGTAACAGAATCAGGGTACACCTCCTTTTCTCCTCTAGTTTTAAAGATAATTGATTGAAGTCTGGGATGTCCTATATTTCGCTAGAAGTGACACAAACTTTCGATTTTTAAATAGAACACCCTGTATATTATTGCATTCTACAATTCTGCATAATTTTCTGAATCCAACGATACCAAACAAGTGACATTTCAAACGTCAACATTTTTTATAACATAATTTTTAGTTTTCTATTTAAGTGTGCCATGACGGTTCCGATTTATTCTAAATCACCCGTGTAATGCTAGAAAAATCGAAATCCCGTCAAAAATACTAAATTACGTGATTTATGACCAAATAAATTTCATAAAAATGGTTTTTGGGGAAAAACTCAGTTTTTTCAAATGGAACCATATTGGTACCGTGGTACCATTTATTAGTACTATTAATATTTATTCAGATGTCGTATTAACTTTTGCGATAAATACAAACAAAATTACAGCTAAAAGAAAATAAGAAAATACAATTTTGTTCTAATTACCTTGTTATACATAAGGTGGCTTTGGAATACAAAAAATGAACACAAAATATTACAACAGTTGTGCAAAATGCTGTCCATTAACGTCAATGCACTTCTGAACTCGCATAGCTCTTTCTCGAAGAACGTTCGCCAATTGCTGGGCCGTTATGCTATTAATTGCGCGTCTTACTCGTAGCTCCAAGTCTTCACGGGTTGTAACGGCGGTTTCGTAGACATTTTTTTTAAATGACCCCAAACAAAGAAATTAAGGGGTGTTAAATCAGGTGATCTTGAAGGCCACCTCACAGGACTATTTGTCAAAATTACGTTTTCTCCAAATCTCCGTTGAAGGTAATCATTTACCATCCTTGAATAATGGGGAGGAGCGCCGTCTTGTTGGAAATACATTTCCTGTCGTAAATGGAAAAGTAATTCAGCTAAACTGTCCTCAATTTCATTTTGCAGAAATCCCAAGTATCTGGCACCAAGGGTCCTTCAAATATTATTGGACCAATGATTTTCTTACTGATTATCCCAAGCCAAATATTGAAACCGAACCGCACTTGAATGTTACCCTGCCGTAATAAATTTTGATTTTCTTGTGACCGATATTTTGTATTTGGTCGGTTAAATAATCCCGAATTTGTAAACCTACACCCGTCCGAAAATATAATCATTCCCAAAAAATCATTGTTTGGCTGCACGTTATTCTGCAAAATCCAATTGCAATATTCCATCCTAGATTCGTAATCATTTTCGTACCAGTGCTGGTGCAATTGGTATTTAAAAGATTTATAGTGGTATTTGTGCAAAATTCGGCTTACTGTTTGGTGACTGATTTTCAATTCATACCCAATTTGCCTTAAAGAAACAGTCGTATCAACTTCTACTCGAGCCAAAACATTAATTTCCGTTCCTTCGTCAAGAATGAAATTTTCTTCGGGATCATTGTAGGGCTCACTTCGGAATTGATTTTCAAGACGATTAAAATAATTTCTCGCTGGACATTGTCTATCAGGATATCATTCGGCATAAAGGTCTCCAGCCGCAATGGCATTTTTTCTACATTCCCCATAAATAATTAATTAACATGTCCACTTTTTCATCTCATGTATAAATTTGCGGCATTTTGAACACAATTAACAAGAATTTTAAACAATCTTTAAAGACACAATAAAAACATCGGTAAACCAACAAATGTTTGACAAGCTAAATATTTCACTGTTTTCAAAGCCACCTTAGTTGGTTACTTCTTAACATTTAATTAGAGCAAAATTGTATGTTCTTATTTTCTTTTAGCTGTAATTTTTTTTGTATTTATCGCACATATTAATACGACAATAAATAAATTCCTTATTAATCCGAATTGCATTACTGCACTCACTTAAGTGTGTATTGTTATTACGGTTCTATTTAGAATGACGTTTTTCATTAATTGTATGGGTACATCAATTATACACAAAACAACTTTTGTTGAGAACAGTTTCTCTAAGAAATATATCACATCGAAAAAGACGCATGATAATTCTTTAATAATTTTTACAAGATTCGAAAATAGTTTTATACAAGACTTTCTTTTATAATTACCGTTTTCGACGCCTCTGTGTCGTTATACTCTCCTGAGGACTCACCGCTAATTCATCACCACCAGGTTGCAGTGACTAATGATGTGCCTAGGGGGCATTATGTAAGCCAGAGTCAGGTTCACACTGTTCAGTGTTCATATAACACCATATTACAATTCGGAGATTTGTTTTTATTCCCTTTGTTTTAGAATTATGTCAAGAATAAAAATAGTCTCTCCCTCACTTTATCTTTCTGTTAAAAATTAGTTACATCAAACATCCCTCAAGGGTCAATTTTGACTTCGATAATTGTGATGTGTGTATGATCTTATCGAGGGATAATAATTTATCTCACTGGTTTAATTATCAATGCAAATTATAAAAAACTGTATTAATAACTGAAATAGTGTATGTATTTGCATTGGTAACATTTTCAAAAGTTGATCATGGTCCAAATAAGCACATTTGTGAGTTTATAACGCCAACAAATTTCAAAGTAATATTCAGAATAATTTTTGGAATATTCTAAAAGAAAAAAACAATTTTCTTTAGAAATTAACACACCGTATCTCAAAAACTAAACCGTTCCGGATCCATGTTTATAGGAAGATTTCGTCTTTTTTTTAAGCGAGGAATTCTCACTTTTGTATCATAACTAAGCCTGGCCAAGGTCATTAATCCTACAGAGACGTACTGGGTATGCATCATATCATAATACTTGAATAAGGATAATAATAAAAACAAAAATATTTTATATATTGTGATGTATGTTTTTGTACTATTTCGTTCGCTTTAAATTCTTTTTTTATGTATTTCCTTATATTTTGTAAGCTTAGTGCTGCACATTATTATTAAACTGTTAAATGATGTTCACACATGTACATTGTATATCTAAGTGATAACTAATAATAAATAAATAAATAAATAAAATAAATGGAAATAAATTTTATTAATACTGGTACACTTTATAAAAATATGTACAAAACTCACCTTCTTAAGCAGATTTATGAAGTAGTTTGGTTGTCGTTATCACAAACTGGAGCACTTCTATAATAACTGTGTAGCATCAGATATGTTTCTACAGTTGTCTCAGTAAGCGATGTTCGCTGTGGTGAAAAAATATGTTTGTATTTTGAAAAAGACCGTTCGACATCTACGGAAGTAATACAGGCATAAGTAAAACACTCTGTGAACTCACTTAACGCAGCTGTAGATGCACCATCACAAATTTGTCTTAATTTGGTAAAATCAGGATCTTTCCGTAATACACTCTCGAATTTTTCAATAACGGGCTTATTCTTTGCGTCATTTATAGTCTGTAGCTGTGTATTGTATTTACGTCGTCTACTATCTGCAGCGATTCCACTAACGACAACGAAGTATTTTGCAATTCTTCTATTGCGTCGTGTAGTCCTCTATAATTGTTATAAATAGTTTTTAAATCTGTTTCAAGGGAAACATCTTGAAAGCTTGTCTGGCTTTCCTTAATAGCTGCAGCCTCGTTAGGATTGAACTGTAGCATCACAGCTTTTATTTGTTGAAAATATTCAGCATAATAAAAAGCTGCCTTCAACCACGTTCCCCAACGTGTAAGAATCGGCTCTGGTGGTTCCAGAATACCAGGACACAGTGTGTGAAATGCTCGAAGCCGTTTAGGAGATTTGAGAAATACTTTTTTTATATTTCCTATTAATGCATCTATCTCTGGAAAACATTTTCGAATCGTTTCTGCTACAAGATGGAACGCATGCACTTTACACGTAACATGTAAAAACCTACAATCGTCTCTTTGGAGAAAACGGCCCACCAAACGCATTGTCGCAGCACCGTCGGTCACAAACATCAACACTTGACTTGTTGACAGTTCAAATTTTTCGAAAGTCTCCAACACCACCCGCGAATTGTTTCGTCAGTACACGCAGTTAGTCTTTTGCTAGCTAGTAAAAGTGGAAATGTTGGTTTAACAGGGTCGAGTACACGTACTATAATATTTGAAATAGATTTTTTTTAAAATCTGTCGTCTCGTCAACACATAACCACAACTGTGTATTTTTTAATGCACATTTAATCCTATTTACAATGTCTTCACGAACACTTGGTATATATCTACGTAACGATGAACGACTTGGTAAAATCACCTGGGGACTGTATTTATTTCAGAACTCCCGAAATGCTGGTTTATCCAATATGCGCAGGGGAACATCACAGGCAATCAGAATTAACAGTAAATCAAACATAAACTGAGGTTCCAAAGAAGTCACGCCATTTTTTTTTATTTTTATGCCGGTTACTATTGACATGAATTTTGCAGCCGTATTTATTCCAGCACAGTCTTGATCACAAACTTTACAAATTATTTTACATTCATTATAGAATAAATCTGGAAATTCATCGATAAATTTATTCACTTTATCAGCGTACGGTCGTTTTCTACTCTTTACGTTCAACATTATTTATTATTTATTAGTACT
Organism: Rhamnusium bicolor; assembly: GCA_029963845.1. NCBI lineage: Eukaryota > Metazoa > Arthropoda > Insecta > Coleoptera > Cerambycidae > Rhamnusium > Rhamnusium bicolor. Next base: position 147,986 of record JANEYF010000266.1, on the reverse strand, counting down.
CTATGCATCGACCGACAGATAACAACTGAAGTGTGTCGTGTCATCGTTATCGTAAACAAGCGCGCGATGGCATTGGTATTGCGCCCGACCCTGAATCTACCATCGCTTGGCCAGGCTTAATCATAACTAGAGCATGTATCTCGGTTTACTTAACAGATTGCCTGCAAATTCTACAACCTGCTGTTGTTATAACAAGGTGTATGAAAAACATTTGATGTTACAGTGCTCGGTATGTAAGAAAAAATTTAAAAACACTTGCGTTGATATAACATCAGCTGAAGTTAGGACCATTAATGCTAATAAAGGATACGATTGGTCTTGCATAAATTGTAGTGCTTTTGGAGATGATCTGAAAGCGCCAAAATCATTAATTATTAGCTTGCAGGAAGATATTCAATCATTAAAAGCTGAAAGCGCCAATAAAAAAGGCACACTGAATAATGTCGAATTTCAGGAAGTTATTCAGGAAGTTACTGAGCGGAACAAGCGTAAAACAATCTCATATTTTTCGGAGTAAATGAACAAAACCAGGAACATTCTCAAGAGTGAAAAATTGAAAAAGACAAAACTATTATTACGAAATTCTTATTGTCAGTTGACTCAGAAGTTAACATCGAATACATAAAACCTATAAGATTAGGCAAATATTCAGATCAAAAATCTAGACCACTGAAAATAACGTTGGCAGATGAACAAGCTGTGCGAAAAGTTATAAATAAAGGAAGATTTCGTCCTTTTCTTTCTTTTCTAAATGAGGAATTCTTACTTTTGTATCATAACTTTATTTGCATTTCATATTAGATTTAACATCAAAATTTGCTGTCACTCGTCTACCAATAATTAATAATGAAAAATGGTATATCAACAAAAAATATTTGTATTTGTTTGCATAATTTTAATAATTCCAACATAACATGCTACAAAACTAAAATAAAATTATTGATAATCCAAAAACATACAAGGATAAATAATGTGGCTAATTCACACGGTAATATTGCTATTTAATTTTAAATATTTTCAAATTGACTGAAACGACCTGGAGCATTTTTACTGCAAATATTGAAATTGTGTTGGGAATATCAAAGGGAAAACCCATTTTAATGAATTTTAAATGTATGAAGCGAAAAGCAAATATTGGAACCGACAAATTAATTTAAAACTTTTGTTAAAATTGAAATAAATAAGGTACACAAATGTAAATAAAACTTTAGACACGGTTCCCTTGCTAAACGTGGAACTTACCAGTGGTCGGATTTTTACATACTACCTGATTATTTCTGTGGTAATGCGGCAATAGCAGGAAATGCGTAGCGAGGCAGAGGGGAAACTTTGCGAATTGGTAACTGAGATGTAGTACCAGAGGACTGTCGTGGTGTATGGATCGATAGTCGTGCCCATTAAGCCGCCATCTTTCTTTTATTATATTAACACTACTGTAGTACTTGATATAGTTCACTGATATTGATATTAGTTGTGATTATTACTGATCCATGTTAATTGTTCCGTTTGTAATCATTTGCACTCTTCCACTAAAGGGCTGAATTATTGATATTTAAGAAAAAGTTAATACTAAATCATGCTGTATTTTGGTATACAATAAAAGATTTAACCTTTTAAGAAAGAAAATATTTTACATTTCAAATAAATTTCATAAAAATATTTTCACAATGAAAGAAAGAATTTTTCTTAGAAGCAAAGTTTCACTGAGAAAATTGGAAATGAGTATTATATTAGTTGAGCACTGAACATTTTTAATTATATGTATAATAATAATACTTTTATTTGGCTAATGAATTATAAGAACAAAAAATTAAATTAAATACAGATAAAGATTAAGTACAATTTATAAAAAAATTGTTTACAAAAATAAATTAAACGTGAAACTTGATTATTAATTTTGGTAATTCAGTATCCATCAACTTATTGTGCGTTAATGGGCAATATGAATTTTGTTCCTTAATTTATAATTACACAGATTAATAAACTTTTTAATTATTTAGCATTTACTGTTATTAAAATGTTTTCAAAATATCAGCATAGCAACTCGAGTCTGTGTTTATGTGACAGGGCGCCATCTTACTCAACAATTTTAAATAATATCTGGAGTAAAGTGGGAAAAATTCAATGGCGTTAAAACAGGACAGCGGGTGTGACACTGTTTTGGATCTCTATGATCCATCGCTCAGGAAAAGTTCTGCCTAAAACATGCATGCTGTACTGAAGAAGTACCCGTTCCTGTTGAAATGTAATATCTCTGTCACATTCTTTTCTGACCCCTTGATAATTAGATAAGCTTCAGTAAAACTTAAAGTTGCTACGAACAATATAGAAAGGGAAATGTGAAATGTGAATCTCGAAAGGTAGCAATGACAATGAAACTAATCTTAGTTTTAAGTCTAGTGTGTAACATTATATTTCTTTAGTTTTATTGAAATATTTTGAATAAAGGACGAATAGACATTCTTATTCGTTTCTTTATATGGGGAGGAGGGTCAAACAAAATGAAAAACTTTATTAAATTATGTCGATGTTTCGATCATGTAATTTGGTCATTCTCATTAAAATAGTTTTCTTTGTCACATTTCGAAATTCCTCGAAATATATAGATTAGTTTGTGAAAAACACGATAGGCTAAAGTGCAGACAACATGTTGCAAGTGCAAGCCATAAACAAAATCGTAGGTATTAAGCCACTGTACTATAAATTATTCCAAATATTATTTAAAATTTTCCGCGCAAATCATCTGATGTTTTCACCCCCACTATCTATCAGGAAAGTAGTCCTCACTATTGCGCTCTCTCTCTCTTTCTCTTTATTCTCCGAACAGATGAGGAGGAATCAATTGTTTTATTGCCGTTATTTCCTCACGTATTCCACTATACTTATATCGAGATTATGTCGTTGTTATGAAAATGGAAGTGAGCAACTGACACCTTGATTGCAGCAGATCGATGATGGTAGTTTCCTACCATCATCGATTTCTTTGAATTCAGCGTACTATTATTACTATCTTCTGGCTGTTTTGTGATGAAACTGCTGTTGATATTAAAATGAAATGTGAAACAATGAAGCTGAACTGGGATCCTAATTGGCAAAATTAGGCTATTTTTTCCGTATGCAGTGTTCGGCTATAATTTGTGTAGAAAATTATATATGATACGTAGTTTAGATTAATGATGTAAATAAATTAAAAACCAAAAAAAATTAATACCTATCTAATAAATTTTGTTTTTGTTTCAACATAAATATGTTACAGTCAAATGTTGCTAAATGTATACGTTTCCCGCTAAATGTTTACATTTACCGGTTAATGTAGAAAGAAATTTAAAAATTAGATATTCTGCCCACTATCACTGGTAAATGTGCAGAGTTACCATGCGCTTTGGGAAAAGTAAACAAATGATGTACATTTTGTGATGTAACTAATTTTCCTTGTCCTAAAATGTCCCTTTCGTAATTTTGGATGTTATGAGGGTCACAGTTCAAGGTCAGTGTGTTACGCTCTGAGGAGGTAAATAATAAAGATTACAAAAAAAAAAAAAAGAAACAAGAAAATAAACAGTTTGGACGAAACTGTGCGTAACAAAAGTTACCCAAGACTAGCTCAGTCTCATCAATAAAAAAAATACATATATGCACGTGGGTTCAACAAAAAAAAAACTTACCACTGTATGTCCGGGGCGTCACTAGCAAAAACAAGAAACGCAACCTTGCTAGGAGGCTCCCACCTGGTATGGAGTCCAAACTACTTTTTTTGTAAGGGAAAATATTGTTGAAGAAATTAAATCTCTATAAGATAAACTATTTTGCGTGAATTTGACAATTTATTCAACCATTCATGAGTTTAAATATTCTAATCGGACAAATAAGTATATTTTATGGATAAAAGATTTTTTTTTGCAAAAAAAAGATTATATTATAGGTTGTGAATGTGTACAATATTCACAACCGTTAGTGTAATATGGGGGGGGGGGGGGATGCCCTTCAGTGATCATATCCGGTTTACAGTAAATCTATTATTATGAGATAAAAAGAAATATACATACAATATGGATATGTACGTTGTACGTATATATAATCCATATGTAGAAATTGTTTAACTTAAGGCAAAAAAAGTCAATTTTACAACTGGCAAAATAAATATTTTTCCTCTTATTCATTCAACTCGACATAATATCTAGATATGTATTTTTCTGTGGAGTGAATAAAAAAAGAGATTAAACTGTGGAAGCCGAATTACTTCCTAACACTTGATTAAACAACTAAAGCTAAAAGCAAGGCTTATCTGATTTTTTTTGTTGTGGTTTGCAATAATTTTTGAGTGCAGTATTTAAGGGATGATTTCTTTATGCGGGTGGACGGCTCGTGGTAAAACCAGGTCGTAAAATGTGGGAATATTGAATTCCGTTATTACCATTACAGAGGGTAACTCACAAACTCCAAATTCCAATTCTCAAATCAACAGTTTATTCTTCAAGTCCTCCAAAACTGTAGCTTGATAATAATGCGGCAGGGTGAAAATACCGGAAAATATATAATAAATCCAAGAAAAATAAATCTCAGAAATTCCAGAAACAAAAAAGATCCAATTAAAAAAAGGCCCTGAAATAACACGAATTATAAGGTATAGTTATATAATAAAATAAAATATACATACTCAAGGATGGATGGCGGCTTAGTCGTGGCCCAGGACATACAAAGCTGGGATATAGTCGACAGCACCCTAATGAAAATCATTACAATAAATATGTGAACACGAGGTCTAATGAAAAAAAATATTACTTACAGATATAACAGCAAGTTGTGGAATCCGAATAAGTCGTAAATTGTGTGGATGACACACAGAACCAAATAACACAACTTAAATTTGTGAATTTCCAAAGAATTCCGAAAATTGGGGTGCTAAATGGCACGTTTAAATTAGAAATATCAAAAGACAACTCTACTGTTCAAAAATTGAGTTAACTGATGGTTTTTTTCTTTTCTTAAAAAAAAAGAGTAGTATATCTTCTACGAAAGAAATTAATTATTGTGAATATGGATAGGAAGAAAACATTTTCCTTGAATTTAATGTTATACCAATATAAATTAGGATAATTACTGATAAATAAATCGTTAATAATTGATTAATTATTAATTAGTAATAATTATTAACTTTTAAAATTTAAACGTGCTAGTACAATATCTTGCGCATATTCTCACATTCCTAGTAGTGTTGCCAATTGATGAAAGAAATAACCCATTCTAAATATATCTAAACCTGGAGAATTAATAAAAATATACCCTATTATTAACAATTAAGAGAGATGTTAATAGTCGTAATAATCCTAACTCAATTACTAAGATGAATTTAATAATGGAATTATCAGAATTAACCCTTTCGGTCACCGCGTCTTCTATAGAGGACGTCATATTGCTCATTTTTTTTTACGGCTCGGTACGCTTTCCTCGAAGTTTTATCAATTTGTCTGGTTAACTCTAACATTATAAATTAAGAATGTATATATGTGCTGCCATCTAAACGCGACTGGAAAAAAATAGATTTTATGGAACATTTCAACTTCCGTAAAATTAGCGGTAACTGCAATAGCTGATCAAATGAATTTTATTTCGGTGACTTGCCGCTTTTGAATTCGTGTGTTGATTTTTACTGGTGTTTGTTAGTGCTTCTTATTGACTGTGTAATTTTTTATTTTGGTTTTTTTCTGTACCGTGACCTTTATTTTTGTTCATAAGTGTGTGTCCCTTACAAGGGACATTGTGACTCGCCGTAAGAATACTGTAAGGTAAACATAACCTCACTTTTTTTCTTATTCCTCTAAATTATATTTTTCTTAGCTATTTAGTAATAAAATGTCAAATAAGAGGGCCCTAACGGACCAAGAGCTATTTGAGGCCTTTCAGCAGGGTCTCTTTGATATAGATTACCTGAGCAGCGATGATGATGATGGATGGGATTGTGACCCCAAAGCCGCAGTTCAGGGTAGATACCAATTACCATTTTATTTAATTTTTGAAAGCTAATGTTCTATTTTAGAAGCTGACGAGAAGGAACCGTTTGAATCAGTTTTGGAGCCCATTCAGGACCAAAGCGAAGAGGAAGAAGGCGAAGAGGCTGTTGAAGAACCTGTTTTCTCAAACATGCCTAGTAAATCAGGCCAAAACTGTTTTTTGTTATATCACACTTAATTATTATATTATTTTTGTAATTTTATTGATTTTCATTTACATATCACCTTTAAATAATATTTTCTAAGTTTGAACCCCAGTCACAATGTCCCCTGTAGAGGACAAAATTTTTTTCGAAAACGGAGGGATATTTTTTTTTTGCAATAAAGACCAAAAATTAAGAAAAAAATCAAGTAATTTGTATGCCAAGTTTCAAAATTCTGTCATAAAAACTGAAAATTCGTGACCGAAAGGGTTAAATTATTAATTTTAGACGTATTCTTGAAGATCACGTTAGCTCTAAGGCAGGTAAATAAAATTTGACAGCAAGCCTATTGAAATATACATGCTGAACGTAAATAAAATAGATGCAAAATTAATTTGAAACGACATATGTTAAAATGGTAAATTTAATCATTAAAAAAAGTAATATGTAATAATAATCTAAAATCCAGGAAGGTCTACTCTAGCTTATACATAATTACATTATAAATTAGTAGTGCAGTAAAAATAAATTATGACCTAGGCAAAATTACAACACAAATGATTCTTTTTGCATTATACTGTGTAAAGTGTCTTTTTTAACATATTCAAAATCCCCATTAATGCCGGCTCAGGAAGTCAGTGAAAATCCAAGATGGCGGCTGAATTTTTTTTTATTAAAAAAATTTATAACTTTGTATAACTTTGTATTTATAATGTATAACTTGGCAAAAATATTTAAAATATAAAGATAAAAGTATAAAAAAATAACCATTGACTTTACTTAATTTCTTTTTCAAAATGGCGGCCATTTAAATAATTAGGTATTTGTGACAGCACCTTCAGAATATTCCATATTAGAAAGCAATCAGTTTTCAAACATGTTGTTGAAGATCAATACTTTTGTAAACTTGCACTATCGTTCAGCTCAACAAACCTTAATCCCAGTCAGGTTGAAGAATTTGGAAAGAAGATAATGGTATGTATTTTTGGTGGAAATCCAGATGATACACTAAATACACTTAGGTATAGAACTATTATTGATAAAGTATCGAAGGCAAAATGTTTCGTTCAGCCACAGAACCTTCCCCCAACGGAAACAGCTGTCAAGTACCATAGCCTCCGTGCATATTTGCAAATTTGTATATGGAAGCAAATGCAAGAAGGCTTGAACCCAACAGAGTGGGGATGGAGTATATACATGAAAATATGTATGTACCGAAAAAAATGGATTTGCCACCAGCACCTGAAACTATATTACGCATAGTAAGATATAACTGCAAAACCGGCTGTGGTGCCATGAAATGTAGTTGCCGAAAGAATGGTTTGGAATGTACCAGTTTATGTGGTCAGTGTCAAGAAACAAATTGTGAAGATAGTCCGCAGCGAATAGAAGATGAAGAAATAGAGTGTAGAGATGAAGATTATTATGAATTGTGAAAAAACAGCCAAATCATTTTAATTTTTGTTCAATAAAGGAAAATAACCCATACTTTGAAATAATGGTTTTTTGTTCTTGTGAGTCTAATGTGTAATAAAGTTTTCTCTAATGTATAATAGGCAATTTGAGTGATTCAATACCTATCTTACCTATTCAATACCTATTTTATGCTTTTATCTTTGTATTTTAAACATTTTTGCCAAGTTACACCTTATAAATACAAAGTTATACACAGTTATAAATTTTGTAATGAAAAATACAAAATTCAGCCGCCATCTTGGATTTTGACTGATTTCCTGCGCCGGGATTAATGGGGATTTTGAATATGTTAAAATAGACACTTTTCACAATAGAATGCAAAAAGAATCATATGTGTTGCAATTTTGCCCAGGTCAAGGGAATTTTTACACCATATTGACTGCACTGTAGATGAATTGACCCGTTAATATTTAATTCCGTATTTATTATATACAATGTGAACCTAGTAACTAAATGGATTAACTTCCATTAGTGATCGAAAATAAAATGATGAACAAGGGAAGTGTAACGGAATAATGACATTTTACAGGTAATTTTAGACCTTCATGTTAGTAGAACAAAATCTTGTACTTATACCTCGGCTTGCTGGTTAATGTGAACATTTCACAATTTACTTGGCAAATGTGCATAAAATATTGGTTAAAGTGGATTATTTATACATTTACCGAGTAGGAAATTGTGTACATTTATTGGATATGTTTACATTTACCGTATATAACATGGGTTTAAATAACATAGTAAATGTCAGCGAAATGAAGCGAGCGATCTCTGCCACCCCGAAGAAATTATTGCCGAACCCTACTGCTAGAAGCTTTTTTTTGGAAATAGTGTATTCAGTTTTTGGTAAGTGTGATATACTAAGAAAATAGTAAATAAATTATCGGCTACTTGAAAGCAATTCCAAGAAACGTAAAATTGTTACAGATATTATAGTAATAGTATTAAATTGCGCATAAAAATCCCCATCATGTTTTGGCCGCCATCTCGGAAGATGACGTCCGGAACATTAAATACATAAGTAATCCCTTGTGTAGCAGGGGGCAATTATTTGGATATAATGGACACATACTATGGTCGCCCGCAGGATACTTTCTAGGAGGAGCAGTTTATCCTACAGCGGGTATTCCGCTTTCGAAAAATCAATATGTACGATTAAGACAGCGTATGAATAAGCCAAGAAAATTAAACTTATACATATACATATACAGTGATGTGAAAACCGAAAGCAATATGCTTCAAAATTGAATAATTTTAATTTTTTTTTAAGTACAGCTGATACCCGAGCGCGCGCCACTTTAATTTCTCTTGAAAAGGGGAGGAATTTTCTTTTTAGTAAATATCATGCAATTTAGTATCGTCAGTAGATGATTATTTTTTTGCTCGTTTTTGATAGATGTTTTTATTTGACTTCCTATTAACACAGGAAGCATAAATTTGAAATGTCATCGATATGCTGGAGAAGAATATATAATATATCACGCCGATAGCTAAACTTGCGGAGTATCAGAGATAATTCAGAGAGCTACTTTCTAGTTATCGGAGATGCGAAAATGCATAAATTGTTGAAATTTGTTAATTTGCTTCTTTTGTAAAATAAAATAAAAGCTATTAACACTTATACTATAACTATTATATTAAATAGTGGGTATGATATCATCAGTATTGAATTTTCTTGATTCCTATATTTTATTTCCAAATCAAAACACACAGTATGTAGGTACCCTTTAGTGCTTTTTACCGGCGCGGCGGCAAGTTTTAAAGCTCAATTTTCCTGTGATATTTTATGTAAGGTCTTATTCCCCATTGTGAGACCGGTTTTCTTTTTCTGCAAAGTTCGACCCGCAGCCAAGCATTGTTCAGCCAACATCAATGCCTGCAAAACATACTCTGGCTATTCGACTCCAGTGTTCAGCAGGGGAAGTAGACTTACCCTCCACACGGGGATAATATCCCATTTTTTGCTGTATTATTTATTTGCACACTTTCAGATTTTTATTACATGTTATCCCGGTTTAATGACCTGCTTGACATGTTTTTCTCGTTTTTTCTCGAAGGAGCCCAGTTAAATGCGTTTTTTGTTGAACTGATGATTTAATAAGGGGCGTGCCGCAAATGTTTTTAGGGTGGGATTTTAAATAAATTAGGTATTGTGAAAGACAGATTATATTTGCGGTTATATGCAGCATTTATTGTGTTCATTTGTTACCGCAAAAGCACTCCAAGCTTTTTACTGCTGAATTTGATAAAACATGTCACAAATTATTAGCTTTATTTGCACCTAATTCAAGACGTGGGGCATGTTATTAAATGAAATTATAGGACACTTACCACAAACGAGTAAATATATCTATTAACTAAAATAAATTGATATATTAATAAAAGGTGGTCAAAGTATTGCTACTATACAGATTGAGCAAAATTTAATATTGGCAGTTTACATTTAACAATGAGTGCGAAAAAGACAATATAATGCTAATAATTACAAGTATAAAATAAGGATAGAAACGGTCAAGAAATCAAATTACTTGGGTAGGATATGAGTACGATCCCACACACTTCCAAATTAGCGGAGGGCGTGGCTAGCATCTCTCCTTATTTTATACTTATAATAATTATCAGCATTGTAGTGTCTTCGTCGCGCTCACTGTTAAATTTAAAATACCAAAATGAAAATATGCTCAAATTGTAATAGTTGTACATCGTGTGTGGATTAAAAATGCACTTTTTGACGTATTTATTTTTATGTAAATTATTTACTACAATTACGATTCAGTAACAGGTACAACAATAGTGCTAATAGTTAAAACAAAAATTGCATTTATAGTAAGGATTTGCATCACTGTATTATTTGAAATTAAAAACATTTTCCTAATATTAAGAATTTTTATTATACAGGGTGTCCCAACCAAAAGTAGGCACCCTGAATAACTTTGGATAAAAATTTTTTGAAAAATTGGTGAAACACGTCGACCTTGTTTCCAAGGAGGACATATTTTAATGTAATACTTGTATACCTATCATCATCCCTCTACCCTACACGGCCACCCCCCTCAAAAAATTCAAATTGCAAAGGGGGTCTTTTGAAAGGTCTTTCAATTCTCTACATAACTGTATTTTTTTAAACTTTTATCGATTCGTTCCTGAGAAATAATTGTTTCATTATTTTAGGTTTGGGAAACAAAAATAAAAGAAGCAGTTTAAATTATCGTATGTATTGTTCAAAATGACCCCCACCGACTTCCATACAGTAGTATAATCTGTCTTGAAATTCTGTACCAACATTTCTGAAACATTATTTCTAATAAAGTAAACACTAAGAGTCGCGTGCCACAAGGTAGTATTCTTGGTCCAATCTTATTTTCAATTTTCCTGATTGATTTACCAAAAATATTCAGAAACTGCCAAATACACATGTATGCAAACGACATTCAAATATATATATTGGGACTAAAATCAACAATATAAGTGATAGAATTAACATTCTGAATTTTGAATTAAATGAATTTTCATCTTGGCGTAGTAAAAATGGAGAAAGAATTAACCCCAATAAATCGGTGGCTCTCTGTATAGGAAATAATAGATTAATAAATCATGTCAACCTTGAAAATATACTAATAAATGACACTCAAATTCAATGGGTATAGTCCGCAAAAAATTTGGGTTTGTATATGGACAATTCACTAAACTTTAACGAACAGGTCACAAACATATTTAAACAGTGTTTTATGGTGCTAAAATCTATATACCAGTTTAAATTTCTATTGCCAGAAGAATTAAAATTAAAAATAGTTAAATTCTTAATTTACCCTAAAATTGAATATTGTTGCATTGTTTACTATAATTTCCTTACATTATGAAATAAAAACAAATTACAGAGAATACAAAATGCATATTTTCGATTTATTTGAATAACAAGTTTCCAAGAACATATCACTCCACACATAAACAGGCTCCATGAACTTAAAATCGATAACAGAACTAAATTATTATATGTCCAATTTGTATACAAAATAGTGAATAATAATACTCCTGAGTACTTAGCAGAACTGCTATCAAAAAGATCTGAAGTACGCAATATAAATATAACAATTAATAATTATAATATACCTCATCATTCTACCAGAAAGTTTGAGGGTAGTTTTTCATACTGTGCACCTAATGGATTAAATGAATACTTAGATTTAATATCACTATCTTATAATATGTATAAAAGTAAAATCAAGACTATTTTGCTAGATTCTCAGTTATAAATAAATAATATATTGCGTTTACTATAAATTTAATGTACGTTCGTAGATTAGTTCTAGTTAATAAGGTATAGTTTTAGTTTATGCGTTTAAATAAATCTTAATTTTTAATAAACTGTAGTGGGGTGAGATGAAAACCAACTCTGTTGATCTCACTACCATTTGTGTAAAAATGTACTTTTTTTCACAATAAATTCATTTATTATTACTCTTATTATTATTAAAATAACAACAACAGATTATTTAATTTTGATGATTTTAAAAATGTATATTGTAAAGTTACGGATGATACAGATCAATTTGATCTATTGATTTGCATCATACTGATCTTGTGGGTTTGTTCTTCGTAACAAGATTTCAACAACCTATTCCAGGTTGACCTCTTAAGGAAATAGAATTTTAAAAATAAATATCGTTAGGGGAAGAATTGTTATCGACCGTATCAATATTATTAAGGTAAATATCTAATTTCTTTGTTAATATAGTAACAAAAGTCTTGCGACTTTCTTAAATTATACCTGCAAAATAATGTAATCTTATTTGTTATTATCATACTCATCATTTGTGACTTGCCATTAAACTTATCCAAAAATTTTCTATAACCCCTAATCCTTTTCATTAAACGTAAACTAGAGTGAAGAGTGTCACATAATTTTTATAATGCTACTTCTCATTTAAACATTACAATTTTCATAGACGTTTTAAATTTATTATTGAAATACAACTAACGAGTTTGTATCGTACGCATTTCTTAAAAACCAAGAAGTAAATTTGCTTTGAGATTAAAAGCAGTACAATATCCAACTAAACAATGCGAGGACATAAATCTGACAAGACAAACATATCTAAGCCTTGACAGCTCTACAATAATATAACCGTAAATCTCTGTTAAGTCCTGTATTACGTTAAATAGATCGAAATAAAATACTATAAGAAAACATCGGGATTAAACCCAACGATCGACTGTAAAAGAAAATTGTTTGTTGCTGTCATCCAAAACAAAACATGAGAAAAGCCTACCACACCAAACTGAAAATCGATACCAAAATTAGCTCTTACTTAAACGAGACAATAAAACTTGTCAGATACAGAGGAGATCAACATAATCTGAAGTGTGTCGCAACTTCCCCTTTTGCAATTTAAGAAACAAATGCACCAAGAAAATGCAAATATAATGTAGGCCATGGATCAATGTCGAATTTACCATTTATTTAAGCCTTCTAAATTCCAGCTCATTTATCTTTTTATATTTAAGTTAATGTCATTTAGGTGTGTTCTTTGAGTGCATTTGTCATTTTTTAAACCATCAGTCTCCGCTGGAATGCCGAAACAAACATGCGTGTGCTTTTGATTACCACTGTACAAAGACTAGATTACAATATTATCATAATTTTAATAATCATAAACATTATTATGTTGAAAATATTTAAACCAAACACCGATAGTACAGTATTTGCGATAATTTTCTAATATACAGGGTGGGGCAATAGTGCGTCTGACTCGATATCTAGAGTTCTATAATAGCTAGAAACTTGATTTAAAAATATAAATAAGCTAGACAAAAAAGTCAATAACCGGAAATTATTTTCAAATATACAGGGTGAGCCAAGATGATCCTACAGGGTCAACTAACATTTTTTTAAATGGAATGCCATGTATATCAGAATATTTTTTGAAACATCCTTGTGGCATCCTTCCACTCCCGTATTATTATGGACTCTCTCGTAACCACTTGGTTGTAATGATTTTTTTTTGTTGAAATTATGCCATTTATAATTATTGTTGAATTCTGCAGTTATTGTTCAATAAATTGAAAATGGTCACAAGCAGCCATAGAAATGTATGTACAAAAAATGTTCGTTTTTCAATCCTACATCACATTGTCCAAAAATATATAGGGTGTTCCATTTGAAAAATTCGAGAAAATTCAGTTCAAAAAGTTGTATATTTAAAAATCCTTTATGGCCACTTTATGTATACTTTTAGGAAGTGAAAATGGAGTGTCATCACACAGATGTTTTATAACTGGTACTAACAAATTTTTTCTTAAAATCGATAGATGTGATTGTAGTGATATTTTTAATACACACGGGTATAATTTCAACAAAAAAAAATCATTACCTCCAAGTGGTTGGGAGAAAGTCAATAGTTAATAGTACAGGAGTGAAAGGAAGCCACAAAGAAGTTTCAAGAAATGGTTTGATATACATGGCATTTCATTTAAAATAATGTTACCTGACCCTGTAGAATCGTCTTGGCTCACCCTGTATAATCGAAAACAATTTGCGGTTATAGACTTTTTTGTCTAGTTTACTTACGTTTTTAAATCAAGTTTCTAGCGATCATAGAACTCGAGATATCGAAGTCGGACGCACTATTGCCCCACCCTGTATATGGTTATTTCTGCAGAACATTATACACATTCCATACTGATGGATGACTTTTTTTTAATATGGACGTTGCAGTACTACAAGTACTTTATTTAAAAATGTGGCCAATTATATAATAAAACGATTACAGCATTTATAAAGCTGCTATGACACAGATTCATTATATATCTACTTTACGAAATTACTTGCTGTGGCATGCTGAAGCATATTAGTTTATAATATAGCATTTATAAAATAATTGTGTTGTATACAGGGTGTAACCGTTTATAAATACAGAATAATCGATAGTTTTTTGAAAAATACGTGTTTTTTACGAAAATTTTCTAATATATTTATTAGGTTTGATGGTATCTGAAAAAATAATGAAAAACGTGTTAGAAATATGACCACTGGCGTAGATAGACGAAACACAAACCCCCTTTTTCTTTAAAACTTTTACGCCTATGCATGTTTAAAAAAATAAACCATATTTGAATTAATTCCAATTACTGGAAGACTATCGAAAATATCAAAAACTTTCAAGAGACGGTTTTCTCAAAAGAAATTTGGAATAATTTAAAAATAGTTTAATTTTTTAAAACATCCATAGACATAGAAGTTTTAAAGGAAACATGGATTCGATATATCTGCGACATAAACATTTATCCAATAAAAATTTGAACGCCTAATATTTCAGAAACTAAGCGCTTATGAAAAAATGGTCATAATATAAAAAACATTTATTTTTCAAAAATCCATCGACTAATCAATTTTCTGTGTTTAAAACGGTTACACCCTGTATAATGTACACGAACTATCCTATACGAATATTTGATTGTATAAAGTATGTATTAGCCGTTCTACAGCGTTTATAAAACATTTTTGCTATAGCAAGTATAATAGAGCCTTTTTTACAACTATTTTGCCTCTGTCTAAAGTAAACATAAGTATATTTTCATATATTACAGCACTTATAAACCTTTATACAGCTTATTTGTTGCTTAGCGGTTGATTGCATACTAGAAGTACACCACTTTGCGCGCTAATTGAAACCATTACTTTATACAATATGATGTTTCAAAACTGAAACTTTTCACCATAACCATTTGTTTATATCATGTTTTTATTTTGAAATAAGTAGGTATGAAAATGGAAAACAATTTTTCTGTGAAAATTGCTACTTCATTTTACTATTTTAAATTTTCCAAGGCCCATTTTGGTAAATCTTATTATTGTAAACAGTTTAAAATACAATGAAAAAATGCACGACTTCTACTTGTACGCAATAAGTAGTTATCGCAGAAAAATATATTAATATATCGTTAGACTTTCAATTTCTTAATACATCTGACTTTTTTTAAAATGCAGTTGTAAAATTAGTCTCTACAAGCTTCTGCTCGTCTTATTTTGTCGTTATATGCAAAATTCTTTTATAATTCTACCATTGGAATTTTCTTTAGGCCTATTAATATTACACCTTTTATAAATCAAGGAGCTAGTTTTAAATGTCACTAAAGAATTCCTTTGCAACCGATACAATAATATAGCACGAACAGAATTGACCTTTTACTGACACGAAAGCATTAAAAATGTACTTACATCGCTTTGATGTAGACTTGGACGCCTTGGCCCTTTTCTTCCTTAATTCCTTCTTGTCCTGTACCAGTCCCATAACCAGCATCTTCTCTATAACTCTATTTTTCGGTCTCGATATTTCCAATCTAGCCATAATACAATCCAGTGGGTCTATAATAGAACAATTTTATTAGAATCAAATTTAGAAGTAGTGTTACATTTTTATCCCTTACCGACAGCATCTTTAAATTGCTCGTACAATTCCTGTAATTGCGTTTCTTCTTCGGCGCCCCAGCTTTGAGGGATTTTCGTTCTTGCACCGGACTTTTTCCGGCCTTTGTACTCGGTAAGAAGGCACATTTCCTTGAGCTTTTTCAATACTCCTCGCCTCGTTCTAGTGTTGTCAATGAGATTATTAACGATCCAGTCGACCATGTCTATAAATGAAACGTCATTCAAACGTGATGTGCACAAAGGGAATTTAAAATTGTTTCAAGGGACATTAAAATGAGTCCGCCGTATTCCTTACAAACTAGATTAAGTGATATTTTTTCCTCAACTCTGAACAGATGTACGGCGTGTAGTAAAAAAACAAACGTATAGTGTTCTATAACATTGTATGGTATAGTTGATACATATTTTATGTATTATTGTAATGGTTGTTGCCGATACTGCATTATATTCAGACTGACATAAAAATTAATAAAAAAATATTCATTTTCCTTACAAAAAAAACTTCTTGTGATTAATCAATTGTTTCCATGATATTAATTTATTCGAATCGGTATACCGCCTGTGTGACTGTCCGTGAGTCTATGAGTCTGTATAACTTTAGTCTGTGATGTGATGATTTTATAAAACAAATGAAACCTATCCAGAAAACATATTTACTGAATGTTTAGTGATCTGCTACATATATTCTTATCGGTTTCATTAGTGGGAATAGTAAAATAATTGTAAAAAAAAGTAGAAGCTATTTTTTTTAATTCAGTCGCTATGTCTCGCTTCATTTTGCTATAATTTTAGCATCCTTAGGACTGGCTAATACGAGTTTTCCCCATTATTTTCATTAAAAATAAAAATATGAATATCAAACAAAAAGTGGTACTAGATCAACTTGTAACAATCTGTATCTTGAAAAATAAACATTTACTGATGTTTATTGCAACTTTTTTCTTATTTTGGTGACTAAATCTTTAGAACACTCTGTACACAATTTCTTAATTTAACGTGCTCAAAAAAGAAGAAAAAACTCTTTTTTTAAATTTCTAGCTTTCAAAACTTTATTGTTTCTTCATCAGGAATTCTACAAAAATTATTCAATTGCAAACTATAATAATAACGTGAAAAGGTACTTACTAAAGTGAGGTTATAAATGAAGCAATGAACATTAGTAACAGGAAAACTAGTTACTTACATTATAAAAAACATTTGAACTAAAGGTTAATGAAGAAAATAATTAATTTGTTGATTGTTGAAAAATCAAAACTAGAATAATTAAAACAATCTGAGGCCACTACATGCTATCTATCACTCTACAAAAAGCAAGGGAATGTTGTGTAAAACAACACTGAAAAACTCTGCTTCTTGTGAGAGAGGGGGACATATATCTGCCTGCTATTGAAATGTGCTATACTGGGTGTTTTCTCTATTATGGTTATTTGCATAAGAATGTAGTGAATACGTGTAAATCACGTTGTGACCTTCTATGTCTGTTCTGGAGTTCATCGCTTGTGTTTCATTAAAAATGTGACACATTTCCAAAAAACTTCTCTTACCCAAGTTTTTTTCATAATCCAAAATTTTAACTTCATTGTGATTAATATTGTGATTTTGTAACAATGTATGTTTTGCTAACATGCATGATTCTTTGTTATGTCTGACGTCACTCCTATGTGATGTAATTCTATCCTTTACTTGTCTACAAGTTTGGCCTATGTATTGTATGTAATGCATCCCTTGTGAAGATTGTGAAAAAAAAATACATAGGCCAAACTTGTAGAAAAGTAAAAGATAGAATTACATCACATAGGAGTGACGTCAGACATAACAAAGAATCATGCATGTTAGCAAAATATGCATTACTACAAAATCACAATATTAATTATAATGACGTTAAAATTTTGGATTATGAAAAAATTGCGTAAGAGAAGTTTTTTTGGAAAAATATCACATTTTTAATGAAACACAAGCGATGAACTCCAGAACAGACATAGAAGGTCTCAGGGTGATTTACACGTATTTACTACATTCTTATGCAAATAACCATAATAGAAAAAAACATCCATTATAGCACATTTCAATAGCAGGCAGATATTTATCTTATAAGTTGACAAATAATCCACTAATGTCTCCTCTCTCTCACAAGGAGCAGAGTTTTTCAGTGTTTTTTTACACAACATTCCTTTGGTTTTTGTAGAGTGATAGATAGCATGTAGTGGTCTCAGATTGTTTTAATTATTCTAGTTTTGATTTTTCAACAATCAACAAATTAATTATTTTCGTCTTTAACCTTCAGTTAAAATGTTTCTTATAATGTAAGTAACTAGTTTTCCTGTTACTAATGTTCATTGCTTTATTTATAACCTCAGTTTAGTAAGTCCCTTTTCACTTTATTATTACAGTTTGTAACTGAATAATTTTTGTAGAATTCCTGATGAAGAAACAATAAAGTTTCGAAAGCTAGAAATTTAAGAAAGAGTTTTCTTCTTTTTTGACAACGTGACTGCATTCTCTGGTTAAATTAAAAATTTTTGCTTATATATATATATATATATATATATATATATATATATATATATATATATATATATATATATATATATATATATATATATATATATATATATATATATATATATACATATGTATATATGTAACTTATTTTTATCCTACTTAATTTTTATTAGATTTCTTGTAATGCTGCGTTACTTACCATCTTCCACTTGTCCGTGTTGATGTTCCATAAATAGACGTCGCAGTTCATCTTCTTGCTCTTCTGTCCACATACGCGCTGCAGCGGATGATCTGAAAAGAATTACATGATAATTGGCGCATTGCTAAAAATCGCGGACCAAATACAGTAATTCATTATATTTCAATAGCGGTTCTATGAAAAAGGACCACAACGCGTAAGAAACAATTTTTTACAGGATAAAAGTTCAAGCAATGGCGGAAGGTGGATTTAGGTTATGCCATATCTCAGTATTGGAGCATGGAACCCAAGCAATATTTTAAGGCAGGACTACCAGTACTGAATGAAGACGAAGTTTTGCAGAAAAAAAATTGAGAAAAAAACTTACAAAAATACGCTGCCGACCCAGATTACTTCTAGACCATTAGTAAAATAATTATTGCAAACTATTTTTTCCTTAAACAGAAGGAACATTTATCACTCCGTTTTTTTTTTTGGTTCAACAATATTTTGATTCTTTATTTTGAAATTTATACAATGAAGAACTTAAATTTCAAAATGTCATAACTTTACAATCAAAATTTTCGAAAACTAAAAAAACGGGGTGATAAATTTTCCCTGATTACGAAAAAAAAATATAGTTTGCAAATATTTTACCAATGGTCTAGAAGTAATCTGGGTCGGCAGCGCATTTTTTGTAACTTTTTTTTCTCAATTTTCTTTTCAATTTCTTTTTCTGTAAACCTTCTTTATTCAGTACTGATAGTTGTACCTTAAGATTTCATGCTCCAATATTGAGATATGGTATAGGATAAATCCACCAACCGCCACTGAGTTCAAGTGACATTAATTTATGACAATTTCCTCAATATTATTTTATTCACTCATACGTTACATTCTTCGTGATTCAACGGATTCCATATACATGGCCAGGTGATAAAAAATATTTAAATGTAAAACAGCAATCATGAATGGTTGCATAATAACAATAATAACATGCGTAATAACTTTGAACCTTTCGATGTTAGAAATTCAAGTTGCTGTAAAAAAGCTAATGAACAAAATTACATCCGGCCCAGACCTTATACCATCTTTTTGGTGAAATATTGTGCCAATGCATTCATAGCTTTTTATTCTGTTTAATATTTCAATAAAACATCAATTTTTCCCAACCGATGGAATATGGCAAAGGCGTTTCCGATTTTTAAAGCAGACGATATGTTAAATATAAGCAATTAAAGGCAAATTTCTCTTTTGTGTAATTTTGCTAAAGTTCTTGAAATCATTTTATATAATCGCATCTACATGTCCACTAAAAACATATTATCAATAAATCAGCATGGCTTTGTATCTAACAGATTAACTATTACTAACTTAGTAATATTCAGTCAAACAGTTTCTAATATTCCAGATGAACGAGGACAGGTAGACACTTTGTATACCGATTTTACCAAAGCCCTTGATCACATCGACCATCAATTACCCTTAGAAATTAGCAAAGTATGGATTTAATTTATATCTATTAAATGACTTTCAATCATATTTAACAGGCAGACAACAATTTATATTTTACAATTGATATAAATCGTCAATATACTTAGCCACTTTCGGAGTGCCGCAAGGTTCTAACCTTACTATTTCAATTATTTATTGATGATTTACGCATTGAATTGAAGTGCGACAAATTAATCTTTGCAGATGATTTAAAAATCTTTAAGAGCATAAATCCCGTAAACGATTGTATATATCTTCAAGAAAACTTTAATATAATGTAAGGTAGTGTATCATACAAAAACGAAAAATTGCTTTAACTACAACTACAGCATTAATGACACTGGTTTAGAGAGCATACAAACAATTAAAGATATTGATATATATATTTTGATTCTGAACTGAGTTTTGTCGAACATATACATATCTAATCTAAAGAAGCAACCAAAATGTTAGGATTTATCATAAGAAACTCATTTACTAATTCAAATTGTTTAACATCATTATATTATCCTTATGTATGATCAAAATTTGATCCATAATCTGGAGCCCTTACTATCTAGTTCACAAAGGCGCGTTTGTTCAAAGAAAATTTTTAATTTTTTTTTCATTTGAATTTCTTCACTCCAAGAATTAGGGATGGGCGATATATCGATAACTGCTATAAGTAACTAGTTACTGGGCGGTAACTATTTGCTACTGAGTACTACATAGAATTTACCAGTTACTGGTTACTAGTTATCAGAGACAACCGAATAAAATTTACTCCTGTCTCTATGCTGGTTATCTAGCTGTATTCAGCGTACCGATTATCGATAGTTCTGTCACATTCTGTACCTTACCTACGTATGCGTTTCTATTCTACAATATTTGTTTTGTGAGAATATTTATTCTTTACTTTTGAAGATTTGTTTGTTAATTGCTTTAAGAGAAATTATTTTTGTTATTTTATTCTGAGAACACTTGATTAGTTCCTGTTTCGTTCGACGTTATGTATTTATTTTAACAGAATATTTCTAACTTGTTTTTAATTCATTTATAAATTATTTCGAATTTTTCAATTTTTATTTCACCTTCTTCATCGCGTTTCTTTTAAAGGCTATTTTAAAATTAAATTTGTTAACCAATTTGTAGTACCAATTTATAAAAGTGACGAAATTCAGATGCTGCTTGAACCAATCACTAATTAATTTTTCAGTTAGAACCACGTTAACTAAACTGAATATTGCACATAGTACATTCAGATTCAGTTAACGTCATTAAATTAACTATTAAATGTAACGGTTATGGAGCGGTAACTGTAACGGTTATAACTAGTTACGACAAAACAACTGCCAAGGGCATCACTACCAAGAATGAATTCTCGACAAAATCCCACATTTTACTCTAAACGAGCCAATACCAATATGTTGCTAAATCACCAATACATTGCATGTGCTATTATTTTAACAAATTAAGTCAACATTGTGATGTAAACCTTTGCCCAGAAAATCAGTTGGTAAAATATGCAAACTTTTAGTACATAATTTTAGCTTACTGTTTCCTTTATTGATTGTTTTTTTGCGTGTTATGTAGATACACGTTATTTTTCTCATCGTTATTTATATTATTTTATCTTTTTCAATAATTAGTTCTTATTTTGTTTTTCTTAACTATTACTATCTCACTATCTTTTTTTTAAATTTAATTTTCATTTCTTTCGAAACATTTATTTTACCTTTATATTTAATATGTTATTAAATATTATAAAATGTTTCGTAGTATTTAATTGGGTGTTACCTGTTGGGCAAATGAAGCATGTTATAATAATAATTATTATTATTATTATTTTCGGTTTCCCGTCGCTGGACAGTCCCCCCCGTGGCCTCCGACGCCTCACGAGAGTCGCGCCAGCACATTAACCAAAGCCACGCCCAACATCCCGCAGAGTTAGTGATTGTAGATTCCGGAATCGTGTGCCCTAAGCAGACGGAGAGAACCCAGAATGACCGCCTTCTGCATTTTTTTTCGGATTATCCGATGCCGGACAGTCCTCCCGTGACCTCCGACGCCTCACGGGAGTCGCGCCGGCGTATTAACTACAGGCACTCTCCACATCCCGCAGGGTTAGTGACTGTAGATACCAGAATCATGTGCCCTAAGCGGACGTAGAGAACCCAGAATGACCGCTATTGTTATTATTATTATTGTTATATTAAATTTGCCATTTTGCTTATTAATACAGTCTGTAACTGATTTCACTGAGAAAGAAAATCCCGTGAACTTGAACATTGGTATTCACTTAGAATTTAACTTCCTAATTAACGTATTAAAAGTCCTGACGAATCGGAGTGTTACCTTCGCCGTCATCCTGAAAAAATAGTGCCCAAAATTAGCATTTTGCGGATGGCAGTACAAAAAAGTGTAGTATGCGAAATTAAAGTAAGCAATTTTCTTTATAAAAATTTCAAATTACAAATTATTTCATTTTACTTGGTAGTGAAATTTGCTTGTTTTAATTTCGCTTATACACTTTTTCTATGCTACTAAATCACATTCGTATTACCAATTTTTAGCATTATGGAAATTTTGTTGATTCTGAGTCCTGACTAACTCGATTATATTTACTTACTGATTATCGTAGCTACCATAACCAATTT
The DNA here is from genome assembly GCA_029963845.1 of Rhamnusium bicolor. Classification (NCBI taxonomy): domain Eukaryota; kingdom Metazoa; phylum Arthropoda; class Insecta; order Coleoptera; family Cerambycidae; genus Rhamnusium; species Rhamnusium bicolor. The sequence goes on along the minus strand of JANEYF010000266.1, from coordinate 125,121 downwards.
CAATTTCATAAGCCTCTCGCTTTGATTTCCAAAATAGAGCTTCCATAAATATTTTTTTGTTAGTATCAACAACTTTAAAAAATTGGCGCATAATGTAAGTTGCAAATTTTACCAGCTCCTGAAAAAAAGTTTTAATAAAAAAATGAGATAATATTTATGATTAACGTATATTAAAACTAGTTATACGAAGAGATCCAGTGAGGTTAAATTAAAATAATTAAGCAGGAAAGTACAAAAAAAAATTAACAGTAGTTATTTTTTTATATAAATCAGAGCAAATACTAGACAATTGAAATGTAATCTTTACTTATAATAATAATATACTGTACAGGGTGGGCAAATTTCGATGTTCGTATAGGATAATAACTCGGTAACTGTAAGAGGTACAAACAAATAGAAGACACATTCTCTTATCTCTTTTTTTTTTAGACAAATTCCATTTTCCGAATTTGAGACACGTGTCAGTATCTTGGTTGTTTGTAAAGTTATGAAAAAACAACTTTTACATTCCTCAGGCACTTTTTTCTGTATAATACAGTGGCGTCGAGAAAATTAAAAAAAGGTGCAATTTCGAATTATGGCATAAAGTTTAATATTTTTAAATGGGAATTATAGTTGGCTATGGTTTAGTTAAAAAGGAAAATTTTTTCTCTTTCAAACTATATATCATATTATGTGGGGTCGCTTTTGATGTGTAAGTATTTAATAGCGAAAATAATCTTTTAATTATTAGATTACCTACTTTTGCGTTTTTTTATATTTATTCCAAGTAGGTGTGTGTCATCCATGACGGTGTTTATCCGTTTGTCAGTAAATTGCATATTAATAATTTTGTTTCAGTCATAACTGCACCCCATTTAATGGTAAAAGTGAAGATGTCTTACGAAAATTACGAGAAATTTGATAGGCTAGAATGCTTTATTCAAAGTAATAACAATTGCATCCGAAATATATTTCAATTGCAATCCAGAAAAAAAGACAACCTACTAAAGCAATTTTTAAGAGATTAAAAGAAAATCTCATTAATTGTGGGTCCTTCAACAAGCCAAGACCAAAAAATTACAACATTGATGATGCTGAAGAAACTTCTATAACTGTAATTGGAATGGCGGTTGCAAATCCTTCAATTTCAAGTCGTCAAATTGAAGCTGATTTTGGGATTTTAAGACGTCGAGCTTTGGGTATTTTGAAGACACACAAATTCAGGCCTTATACAATGAGGAAACAACATCACCTGCAACCAACTGATCTTCAGCTTCGATTGGAGTTTTGCATATGGTATCGTCAAAAAAGTCAACAAGATCCATTCTTCTCTAAAAATGTAGTTTGGACAGATGAAGCCTACATTAGCAGTGCAGGAATCTTCAACAGGCATAACGAGCACTATTGGTCTGATATGAACTCTCACCGTACCGTTGACGTGAGAACTCATGGACGCTTTGGTTTTAGTGTTTGGTGTAATCTGCGTGGCAATCGTGTATTAACATATCACATATATGAAGAAAATCTTAATGGCCAACGGTACTACGAAATCTAAAACCAGAAAATTATTGAGGAATTTAAGGGCAATCTACCCTTAATTGAGGCAAGAAATCAGTTTGTCCAACAAGATGGTGCACCACCTCATAATATCAAGACCGCTTCAGAATTATTAAATAGGTACCAATTTTGGAAATAACTGGATGGGAAGTAACGGACCAGTGAGGTGGCCACCACGATCACCTGACTTAATACCATTGGAAAGAAAACCAGTACCGACATAAATGAACTCAGACAAAATTTTATAGATTGTGTGAATTCCATTTCAAATCTTCATATTTATAATGCAGTTCAGAGTGTTATGAAGAGGTGTAATTTATGTATTAAACATAACGGACATCAGTTTGAACATTTACTTTAATTTGAATTTTTATCTTGTAATTTTAATGTATTATAAAATTAGATATAAATATCTTATTTTTTGGTCTTGGCTTGTTGAACGACCCACAATTAATGAGATTTTCTTTTAACCTCTTAAAAATAGCTTTATTAGGTCATTTTCTTTCTGGATAGCGATTGAAATATACTTCGGATGCAATATCACAATACTTGTTTTATTACTTTGTATAAAGCATTCTAGCATATCATATTTCTCGTAGTCTTCGTAAGACATCTTCACTTTTACGATTAAATGTGGTGTAATTATGACGGAAACAAAATTATTAATATGCAATTTACTGATAAACGGATAAACACTGTCATGGATGATACCCGCCTACTTGGAATAAATATAAAAGAACGTAAAAAGTAATCTATTAAAAGATTATTTTCGCTATTAAATACTTACACATCATAAGCAACCCCACATTATGATATATAGTTTGAAACTATGATTCCTATTTAAAAAAATACAACTTCATGTCATAACTCGAAATTGCACCTTTTTTTTAAATTTTCTCAGTGCCACTGTATTATACAGAAAAAAGTGCCTGAAGAATGTAAAAGTTGTTTTTTCATAACTTTACAAACGACCAACGCATGTGTCTAAAAGTCGAAAAATCGAACTTTTGTTTATAACTCGAAAAAAAAAAAACGATAGCAAATTTTTGTATTCGCCAGTGAATTTGTCTTAAAAAAAAAGAGATCGAGAATGAGTCTTCCATTTTTTTATATCTCTTACAGTTACCGAGTTACCCTATACAAACATCGAAATTTGCCCACCCTGTACAGTAAAATGACTACTTTAGATTTAATCACTTTGTGGACGCTAATTAGCTAGTTTTCCGAAATTAAAACTGTATTTTTTAAGATGAATTATTTATTACTTTTAATACTACTACTTATACGATACACGATTATTACTGATATCATTCTCTTAAAACATATCAAAGACAAAATGGATACACTGCTGAAATACACTTTGCAATTGTAAAAAAAACTTACTTTGTGCTGCGGTAAGTCCTTCACTGCAAATATTTTTTGAAAAGTTTTAAATATACTGAGTTGAAATACCATAACGTACATTTTACAGTCAAATGCTATTCTATGCAACAGTTTAACGATACAGTGATTAGTGTTTACTGAGTTCGTGTCAAAATATTTTAAGGCTAACCCGCAGGCACGCACAATTTTAGGATGCGGTAATCTGAAATAAAAAACACAATCATTGATAGATGAAACATATACCTTAAAGAGATATAACATTTTAACAGAAAACATATGAAATTATTTTTGAAAATTTGAATTGATGACACAAATGAAATAATATAAAATATGTTATTACAAAAAAGACCCAATTATAAAAATTTTTGGACACAAAAATATTTTAAAATATTCCGAAAGAGTAATGGAGTTTCTTATTTTTATTTACATGTGTTTCTGGGAAAATAATTAGTAAAATTTACCTCTTTACAAAATCATCAAATTTAAGATCATCTTCTGAATATTGAGGACCTTCTTCCTCGTCATCATATTCATCTGAAAACAAAAAATATATCGATACTCCATGGTGGTAACTATATAAGTAAAATGAGATAATATGTTTTGTATTGAATTTATAGGAAGGCCACGATGGTATTAATATAATTGTATAAAACGGAAAACATTAATTTACAAGTCACACTTTATCTACAGTATGTCTCAGTAAACACAAATACGTTTTTATAACGTATTCTCAACTTGTCATTGGTTGATAATTCGTGTTATGTTAGAGAATGAACCGTTCATTTACTGTTGGAAAAATAACGGTCTATCATAACGTTAAAAATACATTACTTTTTCACGAAAAATTTTAGCAGTTCTTTTGACAACGTTTACTGAACGTTATTTAAAGCGATTAAATAAAACTGTTCTCTAAAACGTTCATAAAACGTCCATATCAACTGAAGAGTCCATTGCGGTCGACAGAAACGTTTTTAAAAGGTTTTGGAATTACGTATACTAGTAACACATTTTAAAAAATCTGACATATTTGTTTCACATATACTAATATTAAACGTTTATAATTTCGTTATCTGAAACGTGTAAAACCGCGACATTTTTAATCTGTTTGTACGTAAAAAATGACACGTTTTTCAAATGGTGTTTGGACATTATAAACGTCTTTCTAACGTGTTGTGTTTACTGGGGCGGAATGAATTATTAAACACGGGTGTCTTAAATGGCAACATTGCAATGTAAACCACAAGTAGACAAGCCGTCGCTGGTCAGTTTAACGTTAACAGAGCAGAGAATTCATTTTCCACTTAGACGTCATGCGGGCAACAGTGCACACATGGTATTTTGTAACAAATCATGGTACTTTTAAAAAAATTTCTATTGGCCGAGAAGTCACTAACTGACGGCTAATTAAACTAACTGAGCATTGAAAAAACGGGTCTTACCGTTGTAACAGACACTGACAGAAATCAGCAAAAGACTATTATTTATTTCGACATGGGCAATTAGCGATAAAAATTGTGCGACTGGCAACACTGCATTACACATTTATCGTATTTAAGTACGCTGCGAAAAAATAGCTTACACTCGAACAACTCACTTCGGAGACATTCGAGCGGTATCGGCATCATGAAGTTGGAAACCTAATGCATTGCAACTTTATAACTTAACGCATTTTAAAACATTTGTTTTGACACACATCGAGTTCATAAGCGCCGCCGAAAAAAGAGATTAGGAGCAATAAAAAATAAATAATTTATTTTATTATTTTATGTTTCTTGTAATGGAAGCTGTGCTTCCCTAGATTCCATGGAGAACACGCCACTGAAATAAATGCATTGCCGGTTATTTACATATACGCCGGCTCACATCTGAGACTAGGGTTGGTGCAAAAAGAACCGAACCGTTCTTGAGAACGCGTTCTCAGCTGACCGTTCAGTTAACTTGTTCTCGAAAATAAAATATACCTGTTACGATTCACACGCGACGGTACGGTAAGGAATAAACAAGCTCGGCTCTCAGTTCACTCAAGGCAAGCAGTTCTCTAGTCATTCCCGGTTCTCCGTGGATTCGGCGTTCTCAATTCTTCGAAATACGATATGTAGTACTTTGTAGGTTGTATTAGGTGATGAGTTCTCATCGAACTTCTCAAATTGCAAAAGATTTGCAACTAAAAATAATATACCCGTATCTTTTTAAATGAATTTAGGTTAATTAAATTATAATTGTGGATTTTTAATTGCTTTTTATATTGAATTGTTATAAAATTTCAAAATATTTGGTAATATTGGTTTATATTTATATTATCATGTGTATCATGTTTTTTGTCAAAGAAAACAAACTAATAAATCAGATATTATTATTCAAGAAAATTAACACAACATAACAGAACCAAATTAATAAAATTATAAGTATGTATCCATTTAAAAAGTTAGGAATACTAAATAAATAAAATAAAATTCTGAAAAGTAATAATAAATATGAGACCGACAAAGAGAAGTGACTCGGTTGAGCACTGAACGACGGGAATGACGAGATGAGTGGGAGAGCTAAAGCGTTTGCGCTGCATGTAATCTGTCTGAACGCCCTGAACTGTAACAGGTATTAAGAACGGTTCCCAAAAATGAACTGAACCGTTCTCACCTGTTCCGTAAAATTACCAGTTCAGTACCACCTCTATCTGAGACCACTACGGAATTTGACCCAGTCTAGTTATTAGTTATTTGTGAATAGTAACTAAATATCACTCACCCGCTAATTTCTGACTTTCAAGTGACAGTTCACTTATTGAAATAAACTCAATACGTTCTGTGAATGAGATATACAATTTCAATTATGTAATCTATGTATAGATTTTATAACTAGTATCAAAATATCCTTATTGAGTTTCAAATTCTCCTCTTGCAAAGCACGACCTGTAGAGAACTACTGATACTATGCAGGGTGGGCAAATTACGATGTTTGTATAGGGTAACTCAGTAGCTGTAAGAGATACAAAAAAATGGAAGACACATTGTGATTTTGCATCCGAAATATATTTCAATCGCTATCCAGAAAGAAGACAACCTAATAAAGCTATTTTTAGGAGTTTAAAAGAAAATCTCATTAATTGTGGGTTCTTCAACAAGCCAACATCAAAAATTCGGATATTTATATCTAATTTTATAATACATTACAATTACAAAATAAAAATTCAAATTAAAGTAAATGTTCAAACTGCTGACCGTTATGTTCGATACATAAATTACACCTCTTCATAACACTCTAAACTGCATTATAAATATGAAGATATGAAATGGAATTCACACAGTCCTAAAAATTTTGTCCGAGTTCCTTTATGTCGGTACTGGTTTTCTTGTATAATTTGTCTTTATGTGGCCCTAAAAGAAAACATCCAGTGGCGATAAGTCATGTGATCGTGGTGGCTACCTCACTGGTCCATTACTTCCCATCCAGTTATATCCAAAATTGGTATTTAATAATTCTGAAACGGTCTTGATATTATGAGGTGGTGTGCCATTTTGTTGGAAGAACTGATTTCTTGCCTCAATTAAGGGTAGATTGTCCATCAATTCCTCAATAATCTTCTGGTTTAAGATTTCGTAGTATCGTTGGCCATTATGATTTTCTTGATATATGTGATATGTTAAAGCACGATTGCCACGTAGAGCACACTAAACACTAAAACTAAAGCATCCCTGAGATTGCACGTCAACGGTACGGTGAGGGTTCATATCAGACCAATAGTGCTCGTTATGCCTGTTGAAAATTCCTGCATTGCTAATGTAGGCTTTATCTGATCAAACTACATTTCTAGAGATGAATGGATCTTGTTGGCTTTTTTGACGATGCCATATGCAAAACTCCAATCGTCGCTGAAGATCAGTTGGTTGCAGGTGATGTTGTTTCCTTATTGTATAAGGCCCGAATCTGTGTGTCTTCAAAATACCCAAAGCTCGACGTCTTGAAATCCCAGAATCAGCTTCAATTTGACGACTTGATATTGAAGGATTTGCAACCGTCTTGGTCTTGGCTTGTTGAAGGACCCACAATTAATGAGATTTTCTTTTAACCTCTTATAAATAGCTTTATTAGGTTGTTTGCTGGATAGCGATTGAAACATATTTCGGATGCAATATCACAATTGTTATTATTTTGAATAAAGCATTCTAACATATCATATTTCTCGTAATTTTCGTAAGACATCTTCACTTTTACGATTAAATGGGGTTTAATTATGACGGAAACAAAATCAAAAATTTGCAATTTACTGACAAACAGATAAACACTGTCATAGATGACACACGCCTACTTGGAATAAATATAAAAAACCGCAAAAGATAATCTACTTTTTAACAAACCGCTTTCAAATTACAAAAATTAATATTTTTTCGCCTCCTTTAGAAAATAAATTTGGAGTACCCCAAGGCAGTGTACTAGGTCCAATTCTTTTTATCATTTATTTAAATGATTTTGTTAAATGTACATTATGTGATTTTGTAAACTTATTTGCTGACGATACACTTATAGACGTTGTAGATGCAAATTTAGATGCGGCCGTGGAAAAAAATGAACCATGAACTTATTAAGATTGAAGAATACCTAAACACTAACAAACTAAAATTAAATATTGATAAAACTAAAGCTATAATTATAACAACAACTTATAAATATAATAATATTAATTTAAATAATATCAACCTCAAATTTCAACAATTAAATATAGAAATTGTCAGAAAAGTTAAATATTTGGGATTTTTTCTTGATAACCATTTGAACTTTAAAGAACACTTCAAATACATAAAAAATAAAATATTAAAAAAACTCTTTTTTTTCTGAAGAGCATCGAAAAACTTGTCTTTAATGACAAATATTATAGTTTATAAATCTATTATTCAACCTCATTTTGATTATTGTTCTAGTATCTTATACTTATTTGATAATAATTCAATACAACAATTACAAAAACTACAAAACAGAGGAATGCGCATTATTCTGAGATGTAACAAGTATACTCCAATAAACTTAATGTTAGAAACACTACAATGGATGTCAGTGAATACTCGTTTTAAATATTTTACAATGATCTTTATATACAAAATTATAAATAATCAGTTGCCACCTTATTTTCACCAGTTTATTACATATACCAGTGAAGTGCATGATTATGAAACCAGAGTTAGAAGACTATTATTCCTAAAAAAAGTAAAATCAAGTAAAGCACAAAAAACTTTATTTTAAAAAGGTGTAAATGAATATAACTTGTTACCTAATAGTATAAAGAATTCTGTATCGGTCAATGTCTTCAAACGAAAACTAATTGATCATTTAAAATACTACTGAAGTCTTTTCGATGAACCTAAATATTTGATTTTTAAGTACGAATTTCAGTTATTTATTGTTTATAGCCATATTCAATATTTGAATTGTACAACCTACCCAATTTAATTGTTTAAAGAGAATGTATATTTCTTTGCCATTTAAAGTACAGTATTTTTTTATGTTTATGTTTATTCTTATGTTTATCTAAGTCTCACTTTTAATATTGTTAAAATTTTGATAAACACAATTAAGTGTTTTTAGTTTATGTTACTATACGCTGTATTTGTATTTTTATTTTATATTAGGCTTGCCTATTTAATAAATTAATTACTTACTTACTAAAAGCATATTTTCGCTATTAAATACTTACGCATCAAAACACACACATATAATATATAGTTTGAAAGAGAAACAAATTTCCTGTTTAACTAAACCATAGCCAACTATGATTCCCATTTAAAAAAATACAACTTTATGCCATAATTCGAAATTGCACCTTTCTTTTAAATTTTCTCGGCGCCACTGTATTATACAGAAAAAAAGTGCCTCAAAAATGTAAAAGTTGTTTTTTTCATAATTTTACAAACAACCAAGACATTGACATGTGTCTAAAAGTCGAAAAATCGAACTTTTCTTTATAACTCGAAAACAAAAGACGATAGTAAATTTTTGTGTTCGCCTGTGAATTTGTCTCAAAAAAAAAGTCTCTTAGTTACCGAGTTACCCTATACAAACATCGAAATTTGCCCACCCTATACAAAAGTAATACTCGAAATAGTGCTGTATTCCAAGGAACATGTTCAAAATATAATGAACTTGAAACTGACCCCAACAGAATACGGTCTCAGTTGAATGCTGTATCATACGGTCTAGTAATCGATGACTGCAAACGAAAATGTGTCCAGACCCTTTAATAATGCGTTATAAAGATATTCAATGGTCAACACGAAATCGAAACGATCACTGGGAATATCTTTATAAGAAGACTTGGCGTTTAATAAAAATAAATCTAAACGCTCGCCAGACTTAAAAGATATCTGCTCTGATAAGAGACAAGAGTTGCGCATTTTTTGTGAATAAATAATTTGATATTCGATCAAATGGAAAATATTTAACTAATTCAATTCGTTTTAAAGTTGATTTAGATGTGTGACTTCGTGGTCAAGTGGTAAGGATACTTTTCTCTCACCCTAGAGTCCCAGGTTCGATCCCTGGTCGAGGAGCTACGATTTTTTTCTAAACCAGAAATTAATCCTAGCATACTTGGACATTGGGTGTGTCCATTGTCTCTAAATGTGTGGCCCTCTCTCGCACAAGGTACCTTGAAGTACCTTCAGGAATACAGTATTACCTGTGCTCATTATTCAGCTGTTTTTGTAATTTAATATATGTAAAAATGTAACGTGACGTGTTACGAGAAAATTAACCTTTTATTCACCTTATTTTCATGCAGGTGAAAATTGAGATTTTGGCGACATCTTAAAGGGGAAAAAAATACCGAGTACAATTATTGTTTTTGATTCAAAATTTACAAAAGTTAAAACTAATCAATTTTCAGTAATAAAAAAAATTTCAAAGAAAATTTGTTTACGTTTTTTCGCAATCGCGGACAGAATCCTTGTATATTTAGATGCGTCAGATCATGACAGATAATGTACACATTTTTCCAAAACTATATCTTCGAGTTCAGAGTTCAACATTTTAGGACCGTCTTTTGAGAAGCTAGATTCCGGACTAATAAGTTCTACCGTTGCCTTCCTCTCATGTTATAAACATACTAATGCTTTTATTAACATTTATTTGATACAAAAACACTTACCTTCCTCATCATCGCTGTATTCAGAATGTTGTTCTGCAGTTTTTGGTTCATTTCCTGAAAAAAAAAATAAATAGATAAATAAAAAATAAAATCTTTAGGTCATACCGAGGGTCATACTGTCAAATAATGTTGTGCTCGTTTATACAAAGATAGTCCAATCACATTAGAGGTTTCACCTCGGAATGAGAGATAATAAGCTGTAAACTTGTATAAACTTTTGTTTTGGCATTCTAAAAGTTGTCTCAAAAGTCTCATAAAATCTCGTGTCCGCGTCTTAAGATATTCAAGGCCAAAGGTCACAAAAATCGGTTTTTTGCAAATATTTCGCTTCGTATGGTTTTAATGCCATTTGCATTTATTATAAAAATTGTAGAGAATAAAATTCTCTAAAACTTTTGTCCCAAACATTTTTTTTATATACTCAACCGTTTTTGAGATAGAGGGCGGAGAGCGCGCCGCGCTTATCTATTCACAGCATAATGCAAGGTCAACCGTAAGTCCCGGTAAATAATACGCCGTATAAAGTCTATAAATCATTAAAAAATATATAATCATGAATAATTTGCATTGTTTATTAATTAATACATTATATTTAATGATATTTTTCTTTTATCGAACATATATTTGTTTAATATTACTTACCTTTCCGTGTAATCAAAAAATTGTTGAGGGGAATACTTTAAGTATATTTTAATTATATTCTAATTATGTTAATTATATTTTAAGTAGAAAAATAATAGAGTAAATACATTTTAATTATATCTTTATTTAGAAATACTTTTTCATATATTTATTACAGTTGAAGTTCAAATATGGGGAAGTTTTTCAAAAACTTTTATAATTAGGCCTTGAGTGTTAATTTTCTTCTTCTTCTTCTTCATCGTCTTCCGGTCGCTCGAAAATTTCCAATTCAATATCATCATTTTCGTTGTCAAGGATATTTGTCTCTAGATCTTCGAGAATTTCGGGGTCAAATGTACTATCTTCATCGAGATCGCTTTGATACAGTGAAGCATTGAGGCACGCTTGCCCATTACACTGGCCACAAGCTAAAGAACATTGCAACCCGGATTTTCTGCATCCACAGCGTGAACCACAGCCATTCTTGCAGTTGATTACACGGAAAGGTAAGTAATATTAAACAAATATATATTCGATAAATGAAAAATATTATGAAATATAATGTATTAATTAATAAACAATGCAAATTATTCATAATTATATATTTTTTAATGATTTATAGACTTTATACGGCGTGTTATTTACAGGGACTTACGGTTGACCTTGCTGCTGTGAATAGATAAGCGCGGCGCGCTCTCCGCCCTCTATCACAAAAACGGTTGGGTATATAAAAAAATGTTTGAAACAAAAGTTGTAGAGAATTTTATTTAATGCAAACGGCATTAAAACCATAGGAAGCGAGATATTTGCAAAAAACCGATTTTTGTGACCTTTGACCTTGAATATCTTAAGACGCAGACACGAGATTTTATAAGACTTTTGAGACAACTTTTAGAACGCCAACATAAAGGTTTATACACGTTTACAGCTTATTATCTCTCATTCCGAGGTTGACCCTCTTTTTTTTGCTTAAGTGACTGGATTAAGACTGACTTGGCTGCTAGAGAAGGTTTGTAGTTTGTGTCGTCCATTATGAAGTGGTATATATTTTATGCTATTTAGAGCGATTCGAAAAGATTGGGTCAAATAATAACCACGCGTAGAGAATAACCTGCATTTATCATCAAATATTTATAAATTGTTTTAAAATTTGTAATTAAAATAATTAAGAGCAATAGAGAAATATACACAAATACTTATAAATCATTATTTACAAACTAGATGTTCTAGTAAACTAACTCATTTATTTTTCGTATTTTCATTTTTTTTTTAATTCAAAGTACTCGATTAGAAGCATGAAAAATGAGAAAATGATACAAATAAGATTTAGACAGTATAATAGACTTTTATCTGTGGCAAATAATTATGATAATCTACAATGGATCATAAGTTCACGGTCTGGTAAAAATAAACGAAAAGTACATATTTTCTCTCTATTATATCAGCATTTACTGCCAGAGGCCTTAACCATTATTGTTAAAACTGTCTACGTAATATCTTCTGGTATTAATAACTAATTATTTCAACGAAGGAGGATATAAGGTGATTGTAAAATTTAAGGGATATCGAGATAAAATTTTTTTATTAGATTCTTCTTACCGCTTGATGAAAATTTATAGTATATTAGTGGAAATTAATATATAAACTAAGAGTTGGAGAAATAAAATTTAACTTCAACCTGAATGACACTTTCACAAATTCCAGTGGACCAACTAAAATTTTACCTTATAGAAAAACGTTTAACGTAAAAAATTTTGTGTTTCCTTGTATGTATAATTGTCACATTTATCTGAATTTACTGATACCTTCACACACTACATTTATTATAACTGCAGATATTCTTCTTTGAATTAATAATAGCTATGTAAGGAAAATGTTTTATCGCCAAATTAAAATTACTGAATACTCTTACATGAAAAATTTCTTTTCGTGATTTTAAAATATTTTTCATATAATATATTTCATGCATACCTAACAAATTGTAGCTCTCTAAGAACAAAACTTACAAACTCACATAATACACCAATAAAGAGAATATTTTAGCTCTATAATTTTGACTTCTTGGATTTTAGAGAAAAATGTCAGAAAAACACGGTCATCCATTCCGAGATAGCTAACAACAATTTTTAAGCACTTGAACTCCTTCCTTACGACTATAAGGTTTGTTTGCTTTTAACAATCGCATGTTTGGAATCCCCAAAAGTACTCCAACATGGTAGTTTTAATGTTTAGCAGACCGGCGCATTCGCCAAAATTTAGTACAATCGTTCTATCCCTACTTTTTAATTTAATTATAATGTGGGACAGGTTTTGGAGAAACAAGAAAAAAACTAGAATACAATAATTACATTGCAGTACTTAAAACCGCTCGTTTCATACTAGTATGACACAACTTTGCATTTCCTTCCCGTATTCGATTGATCATAGTGGCTGTACAATTATCACATCAACTGATGTTTAAGGAATAAAAAAATGCAAGTGAAGGTCAATTTTGTTACAGTTTTTAAATATTAATAAAACATGTTGTGCTATATTATTAGCACACAAATTTAAATTACTATAAATATATGATATTTATTTGAACCACAAAATTTCAGCACACTAACAAAAGTTATTTACATATTAAAAGTAATAAACGCAATAATATATGTAATGTATAAAATTTATATTCTAAATCAAAATTAATTAAAATTGTTATTTCATAAAAATATGAAACTGTCAAATATAACTGTGTAAATAGTAATTTGAGTGCACTAATTATTTTTATTATTATTTTAATAGAATTATACATTGTAGACCAGTCAAATTAAGCAAAAATCACGCCCATTTTCACGATAATTTCCAACCATTCCCGACCAATACCATTCGATTCAGTTTTTTTTTTGAATTCTCATGGTCAATTTTGCCGTAAGTTATATGGGCAAGAATCTAATTTATAAACAATTAAATTTGTGAAAATGATGAAAATCGATGTTTTTAATTATTCAACTTCAAACGCTGCGAAAACGGCAACAGATAGAGAAAAATTGCTCAGAATATTTTTTATAGAGCGTTAAATTCCCTTCAAAAAGTCCACGACGGCATATCTCTACGATGAATAGTTAAGGCGTTACAATGAGTTAAATGTTATATTCAGAAACATCGATTTTCATCATTTTCACAACTGTAATTGTTTATAAATTAAATTCTTGCTCATATAACGTACGGCAAAATGAACCATGAGAATTCAAAAAACATACTGAATCGAATGGTATTGGTCGGGAATGGTTGGAAATTATCGTTTTGAAAAACCCTTAATTTGACTGGTCTATTGTACTGATTCTGCGGTTGGCTCCTTGTGAAACATTATTAAATATTTTAAATAAACAAAGAAAATTTGCTTTTAAATGTTTCAAAATTGTATCTTCACTCTCGTGTTTCGGCTTTTTAGGCCCTTTTCAAGAGTATCCTCTCATCTGTACTCTTGAAAAGGGCCTAAAAAGCCGAAACACGTGTAGAGTAAAAATACAATTTTGAAACATTTAAAAAGCAAATTTTCTTTTGTTTATTTAAAGTATTAATAGAATTAATTCATTAATGGTTTTATTTTTTAAATAATTAAATATGGTTACAGCGCATAATGGAAACAAAATTTTCAATTTATATATAAATGCTCTTTATTTATTAAAAATGGTCACGAAACATTTATGCAAATTAAATTATTATTAGATGTTTGTTTTATATTATTTTAACATAATACATAATTTAACTACAATTTTCTTGCACATTCTTTGGACATTAAGCCCAAACAATTTTTATACTCTAATTAAAATTGTTTCAAATAAAAAATTCTAGAATAAGAAATTATATTGACAAGATTTTGAAAATTTGTTGTCAGGTTAATTCTGACCGGGAAAAACGATCCCAAGTAAATTTTCAGTAACAGGTTCTTTGCAGAAATTATTATTATTGTTTGAACCAGTTATTTGCATACCTGTTTATTTTAGTTGTGTGGCACAATTCCTCGAGAATAAAGATTTTGCTTGTTCTATACTTTCAGATTAATCAGTTATTAAATATAACCAAAGTGTGTCCCATTTACAAATGTAGCAATAAGGCAGACATAGGGAACTATAGGGGTATATCAATCCTGCCCAATTTCGCAAAAGTATTTGAGGCGGCAGTCTATGCTACAATTTATACTGGTGTAAGAAATTCAATTTCTATCCATCAACACGGCTTTATGGAGAAACGTTCTACCTCTACAAATGTGGCCTGTTTAACACAGTTTATTACAGAATCTTTAGACAATAGAGGTCAAGTTGACGTGGTGTATACCGATTTCTCTAAAGCCTTTGATCGCATAGATCACAAATTGCTAATAGAAAAATTAAACCACTTTGGTTTTAATAAGTCATTGTTGAATTTCTTTAAATCTTACTTAGAAGAAGGGCTGCAGTATGTCCAGTATAATGGATTTAAGTCGAGTACGTACCTTGCAACGTCAGGAGTGCCACAAGGTTCAAATCTGGTCCCACTTTTATTCAACTTATTTATAAATAATTTATGTATAGAATTAGAATGCGAGAAACTTTTATTTGCTGATGATCTTAAAATATATTGTAGTATTAACAATATTGAAGATTGCACAGCGTTACAACAGCAATTACACAAAGTGGAAGTGTGGTGCACCTCTAACAAATTGGAAATGAACGTTTCAAAATGTAAGGTTATAACATACATGCGTAAAAAGAATTCTATCGAGTTCTCGTATACGTTTAACAACACGGAGTTGATAAGAAGTCAAACAACAAAAGACCTGGGTATTTTATTTGACTCTAAACTGGATTTCATAGAGCACATTAATGCATCAACAAATTCGGCACTTAAGTCACTAGGATTTATAATAAGAAACTGTAAAAAGTTTTCTAATGTAGAAGCGTTCAAGACACTGTATTACTCACTTGTACGTTCAAAACTTGAATATGGTGCGATAATTTGGGACCCGATTTATAATATTCATTCACATTCACTGGAAAAGATTCAACGAAAGTTTATGAAGTACATGGTTTTTAAGACAGATAATTATTATCTAGAACGAGGATAGCCAAATACACTGCTATTGACAAGGCTAAACATGAAGTCCCTGGAGAATAGAAGGAGGGTAATCATCTTAGTATTTTTGTATAAGTTAATTCATAATTTAATTGACTCCCCAGAGCTATTGTCAAAAATTAATTTTAGAATCCCTAGATTGGAGGCACGTCAAAACGTTCTATTCTACTGTCCCACTAATCGTATAAATATTCTCAAAAAGTCTCCTGTTTATTCTATGATGGAGTTATATAATACTCTTGGGGGAACAAGTTGATATTTACAATTCCAGTTTAAATCATTATATCAGTACGATCTCAACTGTTTCCTAATGAATGGCACAAATACAACAATAGTTTAACTTATATTGTATAAGAATATACACATTATTTATAGGACTTACATACAGCTGCATACGCAGTTATTTAATTCATTAGTAAAATATAATATACCAACTTTTTTTTATACAGAGTACAATATGATAATGTATAAATACTCCTAATTCAGTTAGTCTAATTTAGTTTAATTTAGTTAGTTCAAGTACCTAGTGTTAAGTAGCATGTAATGTATAATTAATTTAATCAATATGTAGTTATTGTAATTGTATTTTCCCATCCCATAATTGGCCTCGGCTGTTGGATGGTGTATTCAAATAAATAAATAAATAAATAAATAAATAAATAAATAAATAATATCCCGAATTCGAGTATCCAAAAAAGTTTGCTTGTCTATATGTTCCTCTAGTGTTTCTTGTAAGCACATTTTGTTAGACAAGGAGTTCCGATTTAAAATTAAGTAGATTCTAAACAATGTAGAATTCCCACTATTAAATAAGTCCATATAGTTTGGGTGACAAGTAGTTTCTAATAGAAAAAAATCCGAAGGTTTTGGTACAGTAATTTGATGTCCATAATAATATACTAATTTTACAATTATTTAGAGTTGCCGCAGAAATCGTCATATTGGCAAGTTGGCACGCAATTACAATTTTTTTTTGCATTACAAGATATTTCCTAAGTATGTGTAAACAATTTTTGATGATTGAGTATTTGGCGTTGAGGGTAATAAAATCATATGCCAAATGCTTATCTCCCGTTTCAGCATTTCTATAACCTTTCATAATGACTCTTGGACAAAACAAAATCACTAATAACATAATTATTTTTTAACTATTACTGCAAACTAATATCTTTCATTGGATTACCTTGGAGTGTAGAGATTCTAAAACTGAAGAGTGAAGGTAGTAAAGAGAAAGTATATTCGCACCATTTCTCTTTTTTCACGAATAATTTTTTCCGCTACACTGCACACTTGTTCACAGTTATTGCTGCGGTGTTATTCCTTACAAGTGAAGTATATTATTAAAAGTTGTTTCATACGTTCTGCTGTTAAAATCCGCCATCTGTCTGCAAAAATCCATTTATATATTGAAAACACACATTCTATCTCGATCCATATTTAAAATATGGGAACGTCCGTAAAGACGCCATATTTAATTAAAGTCCTAAAATCTTTAAACGTGGACGGTCGTCTTAGCAGTTAGTGGTTAAGTGTATATTCGAAGGTATTGTCAGAATCTTTAGTGGATATTGTCATTACATCACATTTTTGCACATTTAATATGAGACAATTTTCGAGACGCCAAGGGCTAAGTTTGGAGATGTTGTTTTTTAATGTAATACAATAATTTAAGTTAGAAATTCTATGTAGGAGTCTTATATCACCCGCATACATTAAAAAATAGACATCTAGCATATTACATATTTCAATTACGAAAATATTAAAAAGCAGCGGCCCAAGCACAGATCCTTGAGGAATACCTGAAGACGAGACATAATCAGAAGGCTTGAACTCATTATACGCGACATATTGCAGTCTATTAGTTAAGTGAGATTCAAAGAAAATTGTCAATTGATCAGAAATACCAAAGGTAGAAAGTTTTCTAATAAGTATATTATGACTAAGCCTATCGAAATCTTTCGTGAAATCAATGTATATTACATCTGTTTGAACCTGCATGTCAATGGATTCAGAGAGGTATTGCGCGACGTATATTAAATTAGTAGCTGTAGGGTGGCAGTAATATGCAGTTTATTGCTATAATCATATTAGGATTGAAAGAATGCTTATGTAATACACAAATAATCAAAATATTTTTTTCTAAAAATTATAAGGTATAATTTGTAGAGAAAATAGTTATCCGTATTTAATAAATTTTATTGTACGAAGCACAAGAAACGAGATATTGCAAAATAACTGTTTCTCGCCGTCATCTTTTTCAATATGCCGGTGCCGGCAGCAACTCTACAATATTGCAAAATTGGTATATTATTAGGGACATCCAAATCTACAAAATTATCAAATATTAAAACTTCCGGACTTTTTCCATTTGGATCCTTTATTAGTCGCTTGGATTTTATATCTATATAGAATTTGTTAAAACTGTGCAAATCTCAATATTTTAGAGAACAATGCTTTAACATTGTTTAACGGCTACTAATTGTGGATGTTTTCATTAACTCTTTAGCTAGTTAATCAATGTAGTTGCACAGTTACTTTTATAAACTAACAAAATTACCTGATTACAAGAAAACGTAATAAATAAATTAATTAACGCTTGCGCTTGTAATAGCGACGTGTAATAGATATGGAAATTGGAGATACTTTAAGTCGTTAGTTTTAATGATGCATACGAATTTCTTTTAGTTTTGCACTTTTCAGTTACATAAAATGGTGTGTGACTCATTAAAATCATTCCAATTTAAACGAACAGCGCGAAAAGCAAAATCACGTTCATTAAAATTAATCCAGAGAACAAAACTGCTGCGGTCGGATAATAGGAAATCTATTGTAAATTATTAAAAACTAAAATGCCACAAATGAGTATGCCTATTAAATAAAATATTTCAACTAATTAAGTCACCATTCATTAACCGTTAAATATATTTTCCTAAAACGAAAAGCATAAAATTGTATATCAAATATTCTGCCACTGAAACCAACATATGAAAAATATGGCAAAAAAAGAACTACATACATGTATTGTGGTGTTTTAAATAACAGAATAATACATAAACAATAATTATTCTAGAAGCTTTGTTCGTTATTATCCATTATAAATAGTTAGATATGATGTGAAAATTCTCCTGGACAGATCCAGAATAGGAAACACATTCTCATGTAGTCAAAATAAATATAAAATAGTAAAATAATTATTGCAAAATTAAATTTATTTTGTATTAAGGCAAATGTAGAATTATTTTTAGTGCAACGTTGTATTATCGTTCTTCAAAAATCTACATGGTCCAAACCGAATTGTTACGAATTTACTGATATTTTCAAACATTTTTTCCATTTCCTTTGTTATGTTTTGTGACTTGAGGTTATTTGCCCAAACGGTTTTGACACTTTCTCTGGCATGTGCATGTAGATATGCTATAACCTTTCCGGTATACAAAAACAATTTTTAATTTTTTTGGGTTTTGAAGAATTAGCCTGTATACTGATTATAGGCAAAGGTCTGGTTGGATATTTGAGTATTCTAAATGAAGTTTACTTAGCCTCAATGATCAAACCTACCGGCACAATACTTTTGAGTGGATATTTGAGGTGATAATAACTGATCGTCAAGTATGGATCTTTGGAGGACTCAAATTTGAAAACAGATTTCTTACCTGATATACAGATGGATCAAAGATGGAGGAAAAAGTAAGAGTAGGAGTATATGGGCCTAGATGTAGGCTATCAAAAGCCTTAGGTCAAACTCTCACCACCTTTCAGGCGGAAAGTCTCACCATAGAAATCTGCGCTCGAGATTGCATTAAAAAAAGGCACAAGAGAAGCAAGATTCATGCTCCTCTTGTGCCTTATTTAATTTTAATCCTCTCTGACATAGCTGCCCTTAGATTTAGGTTCCTTTACATGTAAGTTCCTTTACTTATAAGTCTAACAGTCTGGGAATGTCTACAAAAAATAAAGCAATTGGCATGGCACAAAGAGGTTATTTTGATGTCGGTGTCCGGGTATAAGGAACAGAAGGAAATGAGATTGCTGATAGCCTTGCGAAGGAAGGTGCAGAATTATCAATCATTGGATCAGAACTGTTTTGCAGAATATCTAAAAGCTACAAAACAGACGAGGTTAGAAAATGGAAAATAAATCCTCATACAGGAAGTTAACTCCAGGTCAAAGGCAAACGAGGAAATGTATAAACTACTCGCAAAAAAGAGTTAGAGAGCTACTCGAACTCAGAAAACCAGAGTTAAGGTTACTTACAAGTCTTCTCACAGGTCATTGCCAAGTGAGATACCATCTCAAAAAAATGTGCAAAGTTGCTCATGAAAAGTCCTAATCCGCTTAAGGCTGCGACATTTGGAGCAGATATCCTTAACACCTACCAAAAGTGGGAACTAAAGCCCCAAGGATAATTTTAGGCTTCATCAGAACCCTCGAAATTGATGTGTATACATAAGGGTTATCACAACAGATTTTCATAGGTTGCAGAAAAAGAAAAAGGAGACCATTAGGACCTTAACGACCCACTCGCAATCTATTTATCTACAGAGCCTTCATAAATGATTGTAACCCACGTGACTATTTAGTTACCATTAACAGCATCGTCGAGTCGTCCCGTCAGCAAAAGATGGTTGAAAACTATTTCTTAGACACATACACAAGTGCAAAAATCCTCATCGGGTACTGCCGTAATATGAAAGGCACAAAATCTCAAGTTAAAAGGTACTAATTGATCACGTGGCTTACCATAATTTTTGAAGGCTCTGTATAAGGAACGAAAATTATCTATATTAGATCTATAGGACTTTGTGGATAATGTAGAGAATCGCCGGGTCGCTAAAGTTTCAACTTTATTACTATTGTTACTAAATCTTCCTCAGAGCTCAAACTACAATTTAATAAAAATCCACGACTGAGCATCTCTCTTTTTTTGCCATTATTTCGTTTACTGTTTGTCACAAACACTAAGCAAATATTTTTCAATTTAATCTCAGTATAAACATGATTCATTCGATTAAAATTACTCTCTGTAAAGTTAAGCGATAGCTGGGGCCTTTGTAGATTTAATCTGAACAAATGGCAAACAAAATAGAAAGAATTCGCGTGTTTAATTCTTTTATACAGTGAATTACCGTAAAATTTAATCAAGTTGCAGTTGCATGACAACGACTCCCTCGAGGATATTACTGTTAAGGTGTGATGCGGAATGAAGCCATTTTTCTAAAATATGACGCCATCAGATTGTAATGGCTTGAAAACCACATTAGCATTTTAAAACGGCATTAGGTTTTATCATTGCGAGAGGGAGCGTCGCAAGGATATCTTTGGCAGTTTTTAATCAGAACGAGTTTAAATGCAAAGGAGTAAGCAATGAAAAATTTGGCAACTTACAGATACAGGGTGATTTATCTCCCTGCGACGAAAGTAAAGAGAAAGCTTGGCAATGAATTTTTATTATTTTCGAAAATAATAAAAAATATCAGTTAGCCTCTTAAAACAGCGGTCCCTATATTATAATAATAACAACACCACAGAAAAAAATTAATAATTAAATTGTTTCCTGTTTTCTAGACATCTATCTTAGTTTGATCTGATGATTGTCATAAATTGCGGATTAAACATTTTCCATGACAAAAATATAGGTTAAAATTATATGTTGACATAAGGAGAAGCAGAAAACTTTTGAAATTTTACCAACGAACAGGACAACAGAATGAATGTAAGGGATTTTGAGAATAGTAACACACTAAAAGTTTTATTATGCACTGTATTTACGGACTGAACTTTTGTGGATTTAGCATTATAATGTTTTGAAGATTTGAAGTTTGAGAAATACGGATTTGTCTGTTGATAATTTTGGAACTAAGGGCAAACTTTTTTTTATTTTAAATCTATTCCTCTATTAAATATACAATATAACATTATAAAATTTAGAGAATAAAATCACGCATCTAGTGGAAAGGACAATAGCAAAACTAGTGTGCAGAATAAAATATAAGTACCAGAAATGTTTAAAATAGGAAAAAATATTATACAAGGTGACACGCTGGTGTTTTGAAAAGTTTGCGAGTGATAGGTAAAATTTCCTGGTGTCTTTTAGTGACTATTTTAGTCAGATGACTTGTTTTTTAGTAACAAAATTTAACTGTACATGTTTTCTCTCTTCCTTTGAACCAATCGAAATAAAGAATGCATCAACCTACCTAGTTTTCAAACACCAAAATTTACTATATTAATACACGATTTATTATAATGCGTGTGTTTATTGTGATATAAGTGTGTTAGAATACAGTTTGTTGTTTGAATCTATGTGAGTATCAAATTAGGTTCGTGTACTGCTATATTGCAGCAATGCATTTATAGTATTAACAAATACAATGATAATAAATATGTATAAATGAAATGTTGTCCAACACACTCGCCATTGTTATTTTACTTATTTTTGATTATTTGAATAATATGGTTACTAATTGCGATGCGCAAAGACCCACACTACAAACAAATCATCAATACAAACAAATCAGATCTGAAATAGAATACAAAAAGTTTTTATAAAATGAAAAAATTTGGAGGCGAATCTCTTCAAAATATTGAAAACGTTATTAAATCTATGGTATCATGAACTGCAGTAAAATAAAAATCGTCAATCTGGAAGTATTGTCCAGAGTTTGCCGAGAATGAGAATACAAACTTGCAGCCACTATCCCAGTGCAAAAAATTGCAGACATTTTACAACACTTGTTTCGCCATGAAACAAAAATGGGGAAGACTATAAAGGATTATGTATAAAATCAATCTGGAATACAGTAATAGTAGCAAATAAATTCGTTATTAATTATTAATTTATTACCTATATTAATAAATACTTGAGGAATTGTCATGACAAATATCACTCGAGGTTTCTATTTTGAATCGAATAGCTTTTTATTTACACTTTGTTGCCATTTTGACAACATAACTCAAGCAAACTGCAAAAAACCCTCAACCTACGGTCTCATGTTTTTATAGGACAGTTTACTTTCGTAATATTGTCATGATGACAACCAAGTTTTCGTGTAAATAAAAATTTTTCAATAAAATCGAAACCTCTTGTGGTATTACTAAAGAAAAAAATTTAGCTTTATACATTGGCAAGATTCAATTCAAGAGTTTAACACAGTATTGTTTTGTTGAAAACCACTGAAGATTGAAACGTTTTATTGGAGTTTCATGTGCTAGTAAATAGAGTATGACTCTGTTTCGTACAATTACAAGTAACTCCAGATGTGCATTTAGAATTGCAAAACAATACAAATTATGATAATATATGGGGTGAGGCAAAATATACCCAGCTATGGAATATTGTTATAATTTTGTTATTTCCTTGACAACTATCAAAAGTGAAGTTTTATATCAAAGTAGAAGAATACAAAATTTTGTTTTATGGAACGTTATTCACCTCAGGAATGCGCAGAAATTGTTAAATTGTATTTAGAAAAATTTTCTTCGATAATTTCAACTCAACGTGCTTTTAGGAGAGCGTATCCCGATCGAAGAGTTCCACACGGAGAAACAATTAGGCGTTTAGCAAACGCGTTTTTACAGAATAGCACAGTAATTGATGTAAAGCATACTGGAAGACCTCATTCTGGTCGTTCAAATGAAAATATTGAGCTTGTTCGGGCTGATGTTCAGGCAGAAGCAAACACTTCCAGAAGAAGACTTGCGGTGCGATTAGGGTTGTCTGAGCTGACTTTAAGAAGAATTTTGCACTTAGACTTGCATACGTATCCATACAAAATTCAAACTGTATTCAAATTACGGCCAATTGATATCCAAAGACGTTTGCAATACGCACAAAATTAGTGGCAAAATTTGATAATCAGCGACGAAGCAAATTTTTGCCTTTCTGGTCGTGTCAACAAGCAAAATGATCGTTTTTGGGGAACAGAAAACCCTCGTTTTAATCATGAGAACGTACAATTTGTTAAAAAGTCGTTGTTTGGTGCGCAATATGCTCCGAACGAATTATTGGACCCTTCTTTTTGAAGATGAGAGGGCAATGCAGTTACTGTTAATGGAGAATGGTATCGAACAATGATATCTAAATTTCTACAACCACAGTTGGAAGAACTTGGCATAGAAAACTTCTGGTTCCAACAGGATGGCGCTACATGCCACACAGCGCGTGAAACAGTCGCTCTTAGAGATATTTTCCCTGCCAGGCTGCTCTCAAAAAATGGAGATATTGAGTGGCCACCACATTTGCCTGATTTTACGGCACCAGATTTTTTCTTGTGGATATACTTGAAAAATAAAGTCTAAATTAATCGTCCACAAACGTTAGAGGACTTAAAAGCAAATATTCGTGAAGAATGCGCAAATTTCAGCTGAAATATTTCTCAAAGTTATGCTACACGCTCAAAGTAGAGTTGATCATTGTCTGGCTTGCCGTGGCGGTCATTTACTCGAAGTTGTTTTTCATAAATAATTTTACATGTTTTAATAAAAAGTTTTCTTAAATTTTTTTTTGCGCTGAGTTTTTTTTTTTTATTTTAAAAAACCTGGCTGAGTATATTTTGCCGCACCCTATATTAGTACCTAAAAAAATTTGTTTTGAATTTGTTCAGCGTAGGACAAAACATCTCTGTTGCGTTTGAAGAAATTTGAAACTTTTATCTAACACAATCTTATTTAATTCAGGAAATGTTACACTTTCAGTGGTTAAAAGTTGTACTATCACTATTTGAATATGAACAGAAATAGGAGTTAACAGTTGAATAAATATAAGATGATCGACTTTTTGGACCACAAATCCATATGCCAACGAATCAGAGTGACACTTGCTTTCTCCTCGCAGCGCTAAGGACTTATTCTACACCACTGGTGAAATATTCATTCATATTGCGAGGGTTCAAAACAACATTCAAGATTACAACGATACCAATAAAGAGAAACATTTTAACGTGAAGGGTGAGTCGCTGAAGGTCCCCGAAAAAGAAATAATTGCTTTGAATTACTTAAAAGCTACTAGCTAGTACGACCACCATAATAACATTAAACTGGTGACGGTTTGTGGTTTATACTCTTCACGTTAATATGTTTAAGTGCAATAGTTTTAATGGATACAGTAACACATTTACTTGTTCGTTATAATAAAATTCACATTTTTCTAATTAGTAAATTAAAACCTTTCGTGTAATGTAATTAAATGTAGGGACAAGTTTAGTTTTTAATTAATTTATGAACACCTCTTGGGAACCTTTTATACGTAAATAATTTGATCAATGCAGATGATATGCTGACTGACACGTATTTGTTTATTCAGCGAGAGTAATTACACCATACAAATAGTTCGCTTTATCTTTTGTTATCAATCGTTGCTGAAACGAAATTATTTCACTGGTTACAACCTGTACTGAAAAACTAAAAGTTTATTCTATCGGTGCATCTGTCGATCGTTAATTATAAACAAACAATTATAACCTAATTAGAAATAAACTATTGATTTAAGATTAGTTTGATCACAGTAAAAGTCACTGTATAACCTATTGTGCTCAGCATTTTCCAGAAACAGCGTGTCTCAAGGCCTTTTGCAAATTGGGCGTGACTAGTAACACAGGGTTATCTCTGATAGTAAGTAGGTCATTGTGCCATAAAATACAGTCTAAGTTAGGCACCTCCTCTAGCCAATAATGCGTTTTTAAGACGTGTCATGTGTTGTAAATCGCTGCACTTACGGCAGACTGAGAAGCTCGAGGCGGGGCGAGGCTAGTTAATATGTTATTCACATGCCCACCTGGCTCGCTGAAGGCTGGTTGGTTGGGCTGCGTAGGAATGTGCGCACATGTACAAAATACATATTGCAGAAGCTCTTGAGACACGGTGTACATATATGCAAGCTCTTATGTTTTAGGTAGACGTTATTTTATAAAATCATCGAATTAAATATTTCTTTATGCCATACAATTCCATTCCACTGCCTATTCCATATACGGGCTTGTAAACTTAGAGATTATACACTTTATTGCATTTATCCTAAAACGTCAGTTGAATGGGGATGTACAGTGGTCGAAAATTCGAAAAACATGATCCAAAATCAAATTCTTGACTTTCTTATAGGACGCTCAAATTGTGGTATATAAATCTTAAAGAATTATATTAACTTCAGACGTATTCGCTTCAAATACTACATTACCTGTAAAATTATAAGAAACCCTTAAAGTAGTCCAAAATTGAATTTTCTTAAAATTAATAACTGGGTTGAATATTTTTAATGTTTTTCCTTCTGATCCAAGCAGATATACAGTACAGTAAATTTCTAATCACAAGTTAATAGAGGGTTATGGGATCTCTAATTTCTAGGTGCTCCATTTGTGGTCATTAAAAGTTGCCTGTATTGTAGAGCGATGTAAGTGCCCCTCTTCTTGCCTCAGTTATGGGCAAAAAGTAGTCCGTACAAAAAATGTTATAGGATGTTACACAAATAGGTAGGGTGGAGTAGTTTACTTAAAGAGTGGGGGTGCTAATAATGCCCAGCATTGCCTACGCGTCTCTGCATCGACGTAAATTATCGTTAGTATCGTATTTGTGATCAGTGTGAGAAGTTGCTAGCTCATAACCACAGCGTTTCCTCTGTACTTTATTGTGAACTATGTGTGTCACTATTTATACTTTTATTAGTTGTTTATCGTGTACTTTAAATGCCGTAACCATGTCGAAAATGACGCTGCATGAATTAATGATGCAGTAGAGTCACGAAGAACGAAAATATCGTGTAATAGGATATTTAAATGAGATATTTCTAACAAATTGAAATAAAAGGGCTACTAAGGACCATGCATTATTTATAAAAACACAATTTTTTGTCCCGTATATGAAGAGGTCGTGAGAGTGCTTGTGGAATAATTTGCGATTCCTGCAGAAGTACAGTGATTGGTTGAAGCATGAAGTCGGTTTCCCTGAAACAGTGGGCAGCTGCCTAATATCTTCAGATCTACCTTCCACAGGCTAAGAGGAGCAAGTTCACGTGGGCGTCCATCGAAGAAATATGAAGATTTGATGTTATAGAACGAAGAAAAATAGATGATTTACGCAAGACTAAAACCAGTGGAGAATTGCAATGAATCATCGTGGAGAAGGAGATACTGCTAGTGCAAAATGGATTGTGGAAAGTACTACTACCACTACAATAAGGTGTGGATGTATTTTGCAGATGTGGAGTTCTACAAAATAAATGTCACCATTATCTCCAGAAGAAACACATATATTAGACGCTTAGAATGCATATCCTCCAGGTATCAATATTACAGAAAATGTATGCGAAGTTCGAATACAAAATCTGTTGAATGACTTGCGAAAGTATCCTGAAGATGATTGAAATGCCAAAAACAAATAACTCTACGATTAATTTGCAAGGGGAATTTTTACAGAAGTTCAGGGGTTTCAATTATTTATAAACAAATCCCACAATTCATGGACACGAGTGAAAGAGGCCTTTTTATGACTCCTTTTACTTCCGCTTCAACTGATGGAGCAAGACACTGAAAACATATTGGGGAAAATCTGCGGCATTAAGAAGTCTACATAAATGATCGGATCTCCAATTTGGAACCATTCATTTACGATGGCGGCTTAAAAGGTTTGTAACACAGCGGATATTTCTGCAATGAAGTGTTATATATGCAACGCCACTATTTCGCAATTAAATGAAATAAAAACTTTAATAGAACGTCCCGTACAACCGGAAATGTACGAGTTGGATTATTCTTCAAAGAAAAAAGGCTTTTATTCTGCAGCTAAATCCGAACGAATCAAAAAAAATTGGTAGGTACCCTAGCTAACTTATTTTTTGCAACCATATTGGATTGTTCGTTTTTCTGATCGTGCTAAAAAGAGCTTTCTAATGATGTATCATATGCTGAGGAAAATTTGTTTTTTTACGGGACAAATTTAAGAAAAACGATTATGAAGAAATCGCAAAATTTTCCTTTTTTCAGAAAATCTAAAAAACGGTCTCAGTTAGCCGTGATGTCCATCATTTGAAGTCATATAGAGTCAAATAAACTTTTGGAGAAATTAGAACAACTTTAATGTATAATCAGCGTGGTTGGCAAGGTTGCAATTAATTACTTCAACTCGTTTGTTTATACATACTACACATACATATTTGCTCCCTATGTTATAAAATAGTGAAGATTTACTTTCTAACTGTCCTTTAATTATGTTCCTTATTTACTTAAACTACAACATACTATTAAAGCATTTTATTATTTATACTCACAATTTGTCTAAAAATGAATAAACCAAATATATTTTGTCCTGAAAGTACTCGTACTAAAACAAATTAATTTTAAATAAATTACTAAATATGTACTTGTTGACACGTTCCCGCACACATTTTGTATAGAAACTTGGAAAGGAGGTTAGCAAATAATAACTTTTATGTAGCAATATAAGATAAAAGTGTTGACCTCTTCCTTCTGAATTTATTTTATGATCAACTTTACAAGACACTAAAATTATATTGACCTAGACGTGCAATGTTTATAAAACATTTAAGAAAACCAAAGAAAACTCTGAGTATTCCCAAGACATCTTGTTTGTTTTCGCATTGGGGAGTTAATTTCGACGTTACATTTTTATACTTATTGCATTTTCTATTTTATGGGTGTACCAATATAAATAAAGTAAATACAACTGCCTTGAATTTTCTTTCAATATTAAATTCGTATTCAACAAACGAAGTACAATAGGCCCTTGCAATTGCCGGATTTTTATAATTATACCATATATTCTAATATAGTCTTATTAAACATTAACAATTATCAAAACTGTTTCAATAATTTCTCACCTGGAAAATGTTTACATTACTAATTGAACTTCTGGAATTATCAGATGATGTAGGAATACTGGTCTATTGGCGTGACGTCACAGGCCACAATATCTCTGGGTGGTGAACGATACGCTACCTAGTTCATACATTAATTAAGTATGGGTGGTTGTTTCCTAAAATTATTTTGTGGTTTCCGATCTGTGATATTTGTGCATACATAATATTATAATGTAAACACCCACTGAAACATTCCCACATAGAAAACCGGAAATTTATACACCGTGAAAAAGTGAATTTTATTTAATTTTAAAATGTTAATACGTAATATATTATACGATTCAAAATGTTTCGAGTATTCACTTTAACCGCGAATATCTCAAAAATGGAGAGGAAAAACTGAAAAAATTATGTTGTCATTATATACCCATTTTAAATCACTCACTGAATTTTAATAACCTTAGTTAAAAAGTTACGAAGATTCCTTAATTTTACCAAAAAAATGTATCTATTTTAACGACGGACTCCTCGGGCGTGAGTTCAAATCCCATGGCTGAAAAAAAATATATTTTTTTTTCAGAAGTATCTGTTGGATCGTAACATGTTATAATATCAGCATCAATAAACAATATAAATATAGTTTAAAAAAACTAAAAAACATGCTTTTAAAGCACATCAAATTAAAAAGTGAAAAATAATTATTAATATAAACTGAAAACAATAAGGAACAAAAAATACTAGTATTATTGTGAAAAAAGCGTGGGACGCTTTGTGCCATATTTTTTCGTATATCGAGCAACCCACGCTTTTTTCACAACAATACTAGTATTTTTCGTTCATTATTGTTTTCAGTTTATATTAATAATTATTTTTCACTTTTTTAGTTTGATGTGCTTTAAAAGCGTGTTTTTTAGTTTTTTTAAACTATATTTATTTAACTAGTACTGAATTATACAATAGTAAGTAATAACATACAAATAACAACCAGTTACCAAATTAGCGATTTAGTAAATTTTGATAATAAATTAATCTTTTCAGACTCCCTTAAATTACTAGGTTTTATTATCCGACCAATTTTAATGTCTTAGCTGTGTAATTTATCTATTGTTCATTGGTACGCTTCTGGCTGAAAATACTGTTCCGTGGCTTAGAATTTCTACTATAATACCACTGAAAACGTACAGAATACGTTTCCTCGTTACACACCTTTTAAACTCAGTCTTACTAAAGGTGAATGTGAATATATTTGCCAATTTAAATATTACAACTCTTGAATAATGTGCAAGAGGTCTAATGAACTTAAAATTTTTACAGAAACTTCTAAATGGTGTAACGGTCCATTTTTTGGATACAATTAACTTGCCTTTCATTTAATGCTAATTGCATAAATTGGTTTGAGGTCAACCTTAAAAATTCTAGAACCGACCTAAATAAATTGTAAATCATTGATATAATCCAAGTGACCACTGGACCTATAGTGCACCAGCGAGAACACTGCGTAGTGTGGGGACAAAGGGGAACGCTTGTACTAAGACGGTTAGGTTTCGGAGGCAGACTCTGCCGAGCCACAGCCTAGGGTGGTGGTCCCTGCGGCGATGTGTATTAAGACATTTTACCTTACCGTACCTTGTTACATTTAGTTTGGTTATGGTACCTTTTTTTCTGCATTGAAGAGACAAGACCTGTGCTTCGAGAGAGTTAAGGTACATTTACAACCAATTCGCTACAGGCACAATTTACTAACGGATTGTGGATTGTGCCGTGATAAAATTTAGGTCATTTATAATGAGTTAGAAGCTGCCATCTGTTGAGATTTTTTAATATTACGTGTATGTAAATTCAGTTTGATTAAATAATTACAATTATTTAACATAACTTCTAAAAACATCATATTTTTTAATACTAAAAGATCTAATCTTCCAATTTCAAATCACAAACCGACTTTAAATATAAACAATAAATTTGTGTCGTAATACGCATGCGCAATTTGAAATTCGTGCCGCAATTGAATTGAATATTTGCGATTTGCAAGCATCCAATTCAAACCTGAAGTGCAATTCAAGGTCGTGCCGACTTAAAATTTTATTGTAAACAAATACATTCAACCAGATATGCTTAAAACCCAATTTACAATCCACCAGCAGATTGTGCCCGTACCGAATTGATTGTAAATGTACCCTTAGTTGTGTGTACGTTGCTGGCATTACGTTTGAGATTTTGTCTGGCTGAGCTGTTATGGTTAAGAAGTTTTGAAGTATGTAACTTAAGAAAGCTATGTGAGATGGTAAGGTTATCTTCCTTCCAATTATTGTTCCCATAGGTACGAGTACATACCTATTCAGTAATAAATAGCCAGCTTCCGCTTTGAGGGCGAGCTGGAAATTTGAAAAATAAATTCGCATCAACGCAATGGGCTGATTTGCCTGTCTAATGAACTAGAGGTGGAAAAAGCCCCTAGACTTTTGTTTGCTATTGAACTGTACGAGACCATTAAATGAAAAACTAACCGTTCTTTCCCCTTTTCAACGGCACTAGTGCGTGTAACTTTTTTGGACACTTTTATATAAGTACCTATTTAAACCAAAAAGAAAGTCGGGTGGCGCCCTAAAAAAAAACTCTTTAAGTGAACTTAAATATGATTTCGGTGGTTTTAGTTTTAAGTTGTTGAAGGGTTTATTACTTGTTTACCACGCCCTGAATGAGCCTTTTTTTTTGTATGTTAAATTATAAATATATGTATTTTTTTATTTTGTCGTTTCATTTGGGAACTACCTACAGTAAAGTGAATTAAAATAGCGAGGGCCAAACCCCTCGTTATAATGGGTGTATTGATTCATATGAATTATAAGTAAAATCAGTTATAATAATGCATTTAGGCACATGATAATGGTTTTTACTTCATATATACTTTTCACATCATTATCCGTGGTTATTATTCACCTTATTCAAATATGCTCAGACTTGGTAACACTTACATATAATTGCTATTAGAGTTCTTTCTCTCAACAAACTTTTTAAATCAAAATAAAAAATATGTAATTTTTAATAGTACCAAATGTCTACTGTATGAATCATTTTTTACTTTAGTTTAATTGTTCATTCTTATTGTATTTAACGTAAATATGTGATTTTTTAATTTGGTTGTATATTGATTTGTAATGCATGTTAATTTTCATATTTCTTGTATCTATTATATTTTTGCACCTTATTCATATTGTATTGGGGTTTCATCATTAAATAAAATTAATAAATAAATGAATTTGTTACTGAGTAAATTTTAATTATTTTTTTCGACATCCTAATAAATTTTGTTAATTTCTGTTATTGCCTAATGTATTTATTTGATTTAATCCACTTTTCCGTTTGTAAAAAAATAGGTACGTATATTCTATATTCAGTTTGGATGAACTTTAAGAAAAATAATTTCCACTGTATCGGAATTTCGTTATGTTATGAAATTGCTTATTTTGTAAGAAAAAAAAATACATTCATTGACTTTTGGTATTCTAAATTACGAATAAAATCGTTAAAACTTATCTGCTTGCTAATTTCTCATCATTTGCAAGTTAAAACTACGTCAGCAACCGAGCAATTAGGAAAAATTAAATGTAAAGTTAGCTCTAAGTGAGGCAAATGCAATTTGGAGAGTTTGCAAGTTTCATATATGCATTAATTTAAAGTAGCATAAACTGGTCAGCAAATTGGAAACTTCGTTGATTAATTGGACTCGGCAAATTTTCCTCCAAATAATGTCTTCATAACTTCTCCCAAACTCCAAATAAAACCAAAACTTTGAATCAATTATTCTGTTCTACAACTTATATATTTCATATCTTGTCAATTTAATGGAATGTTTTAATATTTCATAAATCTTCCGCTTAAAGTTCGGTGGATTAATATTTTATCTTATACGTTATTTCTGTCATATTTGAGAGAAAATACGACTCCTTCGTTTAAACTGTATCTGCTTATAGTGGGAGGGAATTTAAATTCGCAGTAAATGGAAAATAATAATATTATACTACCAAGTGACCCTTTGCGACATAAATAATGTCGAATCAGACCATTTGCATTATATTTAGGAATATTTTAATTAGTCGAACATGAGATTATAAAAAATAAAGAAAAAACGAGTTACACATTGATACTGTTTGTTATCGGCGAATAAAAATCGAATTGCGGCAAAATAATAATGGTGCTTTGAACTATTAGAATATCTATTTTTGTCATAGATATTAACTTGATGTCGCGACGCTCAATCGCAACGAACTCATTTCAACACCAAAATGTACTCGCTAGGAATATCTATTTAATGGAGGTTCGAAAAATTTTATATCGGTTTTAGATTTTTTAGTAATAGACCTGGGAAGTTTTAGTTGAAACACCTTGTATATGAAATATTTTATAAAATAAATAACACTGACGAAGTTTTGAACAAAATACCATATACTGCACTCGACGAGCATGTTGACCTCATCTGAAGATGATTAAAACCAAACTTATGCTAACAAGGTAGCCTATTTATACCTAAACTATGGCTACGGATTAGTGAACCGTGACTCATTAATGAATAGAGCGGACTATATGAGATTGGCATTCTCTCCCTATTCATACTAGTGATGGGACTCGAGTGTGAAAATACTCGAGTGACTGGAGTCAAAATCCGATTCGAGTGACTCGAGTCATATGGCTGTTCAATTCGAGTAAAGTTGTTACTTGAGTCGAGTTATTGCTACTCGAATCAAGTTTTAACTCAACTCGAATTGTAATTCGAGTAAAGTTGTTACTCGACTCGGGTTATTGCTACTCGAATCAAGTTTTAACTCGAGTCGAGTTGCAATTCGAGTAAACTTGTTACTCGAGTCGATTTATTGATATTCGAATCAGTGAGTTACTATGATTCAAGTTTTAAATCGAGTCGAGTTGCAATTCAAGTAAAGTTGTTACTCGAGTCGAGTTATTGCTACTCGAATCAGTGAGTTAATATGATTTAAGTTTAAAATCGAGTTGAGTTTCACTAGAGTCTAGAGTCAGGGCAGAGTCGAAATCAAACTCGAGGCGAACTATAGAGTAAGTAGTTGGAGATGATTCAGTGGTTTGCTAAACAGTAAGTTTTTAAAGTGTATTTAGGTTTTTCTTTTGGTGATCTTTCAGCCTTTAAAACACTACCATCTAATTCCAACATAAGTTTGAAAAATCGAAAGGATAAACATATATCATAATAACTGAAATACAAAATAATAAATAGACCCAGGTCAAATACTATTTTTCCGGCAAATCAACACATTTCAAATACAAAATTAAATACTAAGTACAAATTTTTTTGGTTATTAGGTCCAATGTAATTAACACACTATTGTATTAACTTGCCGACGTTTCGGTATAATTTATTACCATCCTCAGGGCACAAAATTAAATATTTAATTAAAGTTGTATATAAAATGACATTTAAAGAAAACCAACATAATTTTTTTTTATTAAATTAACATTAAATTAAACTCTTGTTTAGCACAAAATATTAAATAAATACACTATTTAATATTGAATACACACCGATTACGGTTCTTTATTTATTTCGAACTAATTGAATCGAAAAACAGATCTTTATGAACATGAATGTGCCAGTTTGATTGCTGCAGTCGTGTGAGTCTTGAGTTTAAAGAATTCTAAATTCTAATTTCTAATTGTCTAATACGTCGTAATAACGTCGTATGTAACAATTATAGGTTTGTACGTAGAGGCGATTTGTGATAGTTTTCTGACTATAGAGATGCGTGTATTACGAGAGCTCTGCAATAACAAACGTTCTGATTGAACAAGCGCATCTCTACAACAATGTGCGCATGCTTCTGATAGTTTCAAACGGTTGGAAACTGCTCTACGAACAAACCTTTTAATTAATAATTATACAATCTGACCTACAAACATGAAACAACAAACCTGGAGGGGAATTCCCGATCCCGATGACCCGACGATATAGTAATTGATTAGTGATTTCATTCATGGTTACATCTTTTCATCTTTATTACTTTTACAAGATTAGTGCCTTCAGTGCCTTCATGTAAATAATCATTCATATTTATATTATATAAACAAATCACACTGGCACTAAAGAATATTTAAAATTATTAATAAAACCATAAACAATTAAATTAAGAAAACTTGACTCGAGTCAAAAAGCGACTCGAGTATAAAGGCGACTCGAGTCAAAAAGCGAATCGAGTCAAAAAGCGACTCGATTCAAAAATCGACTCGATTCAAAAAAGCGACTCGAGTCAAAAGTCGAGTCGATTTTTTGAGTTTTACTCGACCTAACTTTTGACTCGAGTTTTATAACAATGAAACCGAGTTTCAACTCGTCTCGAGTAAATTCGGAAACCTACCGAGTTATTCGAGTGAAAAAAAGTCACTCGAGTCCCATCACTAATGCATACTATTTTTACACTTCGTAATTTCCAAGCTTTCAAATGCATCCAGCTGTCTGGTATTTGTTACATCCTTAATTAATCTTAAATTACTACTATCTATTTTATTGATGTTCTCAAACGCTATTGGGCAATACTAGACATATGTTTTACCATATTTGAGATGAGCAATATGTTCCTTAAATCTAGTTTGAATTGATCGTCTAGTTTGTCCAACATATTTTTGTTTACAGTCCTTACAGCTAATTTCGTAAATCCCCGACAATTCATTTGTGTCAATTTTGTATTTTGGATTGCCTAAAAGATGTTGCAGTTTATTTCCTGATGAAAAAACCACTGTCATATCTATAAAAGCACGGGTGTGATTTTGTCTTTCATTTTGAAAAGTCGAGGAATTTCGAAGTGTCTTTAAATTTACAGAACATCTATTACGCGCAGTTGCATTTTTAATCAATGCCTTTTTTTAAAAACCCTTTTTATTGAGGGTAAGTTTAATAATATGTGATGAACTAAAAAATAAAAAACTCGCCATTTTATAATACAATGGTGCAAGTCCTAAGGGATATATTTTAAGATCACTGGCAGTGACATATTTATTATAATAAGACAAATAATCTCTTTGTTCTAATTGTGCCAGCAAATGTTAAGAATAAATATGAACAATATCAGGGGGCGACACTAAAATATCCTTCTTATTGCATTGATATTATTCTGTAACATTTTATTAGGTAATAATCCATTATACTTGTTTCAATAAACGTGACAAATAATTTGATTGAGTAGAAAAAGCAAGACAGTGTCGCCCTCTCGTATTGTTCATGCGCATTTTTGACATTTGCTGGCTTCATAGAAAAAAAGAGATTATATGTCTTGTTATAATAAATATGTCACTGGTACTGGTATATTTTCTGTGTATGTCAAATTTGAACTTATTTTCACTCTTTCTAATTGCTAATACATCTAAAAATGGTAGTTGTCCAAAATTTTCAATTTCATATGTGAATTTAACTGACGCGAAACGGCTGTTTAATTTAGAAACAAAGTTGTCAAAATCAGTGACTTCTGTATCAAACACTGAAAAAAATATCATCCACATCATACTATAACGAGGCTTTTTTCCTCCCCCTATTATTTAACTTAGTCAAAATTATTTAATGGAATAAAACAAAAATTTCTAAACAAATACATATATTAAATCAATACAAATTCAAACTCTTTATCGCCAGGCGGGGAAGTCAGTGATTAACTAGAACAAAGTAAAAATGATCCTTAAAACTAAATAAGTTCATGAACAGTTGGCCCTCTCCAATTTAACTATTAAATATCTCCAATATACTTCAGGAATTTTGTGAGGCGCCACTTTTTTTATGAGTTTTTTATTTACCAAAGTTCTGGGTATATCAAAAACCAATGTTACCGTTAAAAAAAGGAAAAACGGATAACGGCTTCAAATAGTCTCTCAATATTTTGATTATTAATGTCCCAAAAAAGACAAATTAACTTTATTCATAGGGTTTATGAACACAGGCATATTTGCAAATCATTAACGTTAAGCCATTCGTTGCACCTTAGACGCACCTCCAGCCGACACACGTTGATTCTTTCATTGTTAGTGTTAGGTACCTAGTTACTTTATAAGTTAATGAAGAAGACCTTACCAGCGGGTGGAGCACAGCTAGTACAACTTTTAATTGCTTACTCTTAAGACTTCAGAAATCTTCAAGGCAACAGTTATCTCAACTGCAGAAAGTGCACCACATCTCCAACAGGCCACGACAACATACTCCAAACTCACACCCTCTCTTGATTGAGGCTCAGCATTGTCTCTAAGTAACAAGGTAACATAAAAATAGCAAGACAACAGACAGGTCCACCCTTCACCGTGGCCACCCAGCGTCTGTCTTTCGCGCTCAAAACACTACTCGAAAACATTGTCTCACCAACGCGCGCACTTATCGGAGCATTTTTTAACACACCGGTTGTTCAGTAGCGCCACGCTACGGGGGTAGTATGACAAAGTTTAACAAAAATATTTTAATCGAGCATGGAGTTTCAGGTGTACTCAAACCATTTTACTTAACTTACAACGAATGTGATCCAAATTAATTATTTCCAAAAATGGACCGTTACATTACCTAAGCCAAACCCTGGGGAAATACTCGAATTCTTTTTTTGCTTCTATTTCGAATCTGTTCATAAAGAGACTGGCAATGAATGATGACTAAGCGTTACCCATTACAGTTCCTTTAGTATATGCTGTTTTGTGGAAAACTACATCAGTGTTATTTTCACATCAGGCGTTTCAACCCACCTCAAAAATTAATGACAAATTTTAGTTTGAGAAGTTCTGGAAGTGCTAAATAAGTAGCATTCGTCTTAAATAACGCGTTTTCTTAAGGGGCATTTTAATTTTATTTGTTATCTTAAAAATGTAGAAATAATTGGAGAATATACAGAGTGTTTTAGGTCACTAATTTTTAGGGGTTATTCAACTTCAAAAAATAGTGAAAAAGTTCCTATAAATATGAGTCTGGAAATCCCTTCTGAAGGGATCATCCAAAATTGGGATTTTATCTCAGGAACCCTTTGAGCTACAGTGACAAATTTTTGCATTAATCTATGTTTTTCCAAATTCAGTCACGGGAGCACAAAATAGGAAGGATGGGTTCCGTCTCCCCCATCAAACTTTTTTATGTATATTTTTTGAGAATCTGTTATCGGAATATGATTACTTGGTCAAAAATACACAAGAAAGCTTATCTTGTAACGCAGTAGGACCAACCGTTTTCGCAAAATATGAACCTAAAGAAACACATGCATTCCCCATGCTTAAAGAATGGGAAATAAAGATGTCTCGCTCTCCCTCGTAATTCTGCAATTAAAAAATATCGTAGTCAATCAGTTTCCAAAAATAACAAATGAAA
Organism: Rhamnusium bicolor; assembly: GCA_029963845.1. Classification (NCBI taxonomy): domain Eukaryota; kingdom Metazoa; phylum Arthropoda; class Insecta; order Coleoptera; family Cerambycidae; genus Rhamnusium; species Rhamnusium bicolor. The sequence goes on along the minus strand of JANEYF010000266.1, from coordinate 87,195 downwards.
AACTGTTTTACGTGACACAGGTCCGTACCAGTAAGGTTGTACCGATAAACCTATCAACATATGAAATAAAAATAAACATTTTAGTAAAATTGAATTTACTACACTCTTGGATAACTGAGGAGAAACAATCAATTATTATTAAATTACAGGACTCAATAGGTTAACAAATTAAACTGAATGCTCAAAATGGCTACACAAGCTGTTAGACGAAGCTAAGACCCGTTCAAAAATTCCTGACACGATGCACGTGTTTCTTTAGGTTCATATTTCTCGAAAACGATTGGTCCTACGGTGTTACACAAAAATACGCAAGTTTTCTTGTGTATTCTTGACCAAGGAATCATATTCTAATAAAACATTCACAAAAAAAATACACCTAAAAAGTTGGGGGGGGGGTAAGAAAATCACCCTTCCCAATTTACGCTCCCATGATTAAATATACTCTTGGTAGATAACATAAAATAATGGCCTTTATTGATATCAGATCACGTGGAAAATTAGTCACTGTAGTTCAATTGGCTCCCAAGACACTAAGTAAAATTCCAATTTTGTGTGCTTCTTCAGACTCCCCCTAAGAGGGATATCCGTACCCATGTTTATAGGATTATTTCTTACATTTCTTAAAGTAGAATCATCCATAAAAATTAATGACTGCATACCTGAAACACCCTGTATATTATATATGCAGTACCCATATATAAATAAATCAATATTACTTTAAAATATATTTCTATATACAGCATGTCCGGCGATGTGGTAGACAAGAGGACAAACGGACTAAAAATTAAATTTTTCGAGGTAAAGCCATTCTTTATAAAAAGAATTTGCTTGCTGAAAGAATACGATTGTCGATGAAAAAAAAAAAAAATATACAGGGTGTCCAAAAATTTAAAAATTCAAATTTTTTACAAGAGTAAAGTACCCTTATGATAATTTTTTAGCAAAATGCTATTCAAGAAAATTGTTTCAAATCATCACATCTTTTATGATAACAACAAAACAGAAATAAATTATTACAGTGTCAAGCAAAACGTTATTATCAGTAACTTTTAAAGATTTTGTCAGTTTACAATGTTAACAACGGAGCAAAGAAAGAATACATAATTATTTATTTAAAATTACCTCGAAATATTAGTATAAAAAACAATATACGATAAACAAAAACCAATACATGATTATAATTTAAGGCATAATTCATAAAAATAGACCAAAATCAGATAGTATAACAATAATTATTCAAACACCGCTCCACCATGAAGGACGCATTTTTCCAGTTGGGCTCTAAGATAGTCATAACTCCTTCGCACTTCTTCTAAGGATATTGCTTCTACAGCTTGTATAATTCTTTGTTTTAAAATGTCCTCATGATTGGACAGTGGACTGGCATAAGTTAACTGTTTTAGAAGTCGCCACAAATACATATCTGCCAACGTTAGGTTGGGACTTCTTGGGGGTCATAAAACTGAACCATTTCGCCCGATCCATTTTTATCCAAATTCCAAATCAAGCCATTCCTTCACTTCTCTAGCAAAATGGGCCGGGCGTCCATCTTGCTGGAAGTACATGTTACCTCGGTAATCTGCTGGTAGTTGTCGCAAATGATCAGAAAAAAAAGTATTTAACATATTTAAATAAGAATTTCTATTACAAGTATTCTCAAAGAAATACGGTCCTATTATATCATAGTAGAAAACAGCGCACCAAACATTCACTTTCTTAAAATATTGACGTCGGGTTGGTATTCTGAACATAGGATTATCATCACTCCAATAACGAACATGTTGCGATACCACAGTTCCATTCGTCGAAAACGTGGAGTCATCCGAGAACATTATAAGTTTATGGAATCCTCTATTACCACCTAAAATCTTACTCCCTACCCACAAACAAAAATCCAACCTTTTACCATTATCGCCCTCTTCTAATGTGTGATTATAATGGGGTTTGTATCTTATTTTGCATTAAAATTTCTTGAATTGTACTTTTTTGGACCATCTGTAGTTGCGTAGCTCGTTTCCTCAAGGACAGTGTTGGGTTTTCTCTAACAGATTGCAGTACAAGTAGAGTCGCTGCATCATCTTCATTGTAGGATTTTTTTACTTTTTTTAAGTCTAATACGGATTCCGTTTCACGAAACTTCTTGACCAGCTTGTAGACCGCCCATTTGGTTACTTGTACATTGGGGAATCTTTCATGAAATTTTCCAATAAAGTATCTATATGAACAATCTCCGTCACCATAACATTGGATTAAATGTATTCTTTGTTCCGTTGTTAACATTGTAAACCGACAAAATCTTTAAAAGTTAGGTTTTGCTTGATATTGTAATAATTTATTTCTGTTATGCTGCTATCTTAGAAGATGTGATGATTTGAAACAATTTTCTTGAATAGCATTATGCTAAAAAAAATTATAATAAGGGTACTTTACTCTTGTAAAAAATTTGAATTTTTAAATTTTTGGACACCCTGTGTAAAATTTGTATTTATTTTTTATCGACAATCGTATTTTTTCAGCAAGAATTTTTTTTTATAAAGAATTACTTTTCCTCTAAAAAATTAAGTTTTTAATCCGTTTGTCCTTTTGTCTACCACATCGCCGGACATGCTGTATATAACAAAAAGTTGAATACAATATTAATTTTTTAAATAATATTGTCATTTGTAAAAGATAAAAATTTTTAAACATTTTTCTAGTTACTATTGTCTCAAAAATTAAAATGAAATGTTTTTGAAATTCTAAGATTTTGGTATTTTACTAATAATAATAATGCTATAGTGAGTGTAGTGCATAGTTTTTTTTGACTTAAAAATATAAAAATTATAATATATTGAAGAGCGATTGTTTCAAATGACAAAAGAGAAATCGTTGGACTCAGTCCCACGTTGTGTTTTGTTTTTGAACACTCCCCCATGTTCATTTACAAAATAAATAACAATGCACGTCTGTGGAAATATGATAACACTGATTTTGACAATTTCGAATTTATCGTATAATAGACAACTAATTTAATAGTCAATATAAATCAGAGGGGTAATGTGCAATCATGTCGACGTACAGGGCCAAATCAGATAACGCCACAGTTAGGGGGCATATGATTAAAAGCGTGAACGGTTTATAAAACTTTTATGAAACTTAGGCGAGTTTACGTTGTTTTTTCGACACTATACTATGAGTACAATTATTAACTAAAATTAATCAAATTAGTTCTCAGTCCACACAGACAATCACAGCCTTATACACTGTTTAAAATGGTCGTATTTTTTAAAAAAATATCTACTATACTAGTTATGTTAGAACTTTTAAATTTGAAATGATACCTATTAGATAAAATGTTACTTGAGGGTATGACCATACAAAATATAACTTAGATATAGAGTAGACGATTACTTGGATAATCGAAAAGGTAGAAAATTATTTAACTTTGATTTTTGCTGTATAATATTAAATATATATTTGCCACAGAAGTATGCTTAGGCTAAAAAAAACGTTAAAAATAAACTAAAAAACAGCTATAATTACAATATTATATTAAACCTCCTATTAACAGAAAATTATTTGAGTAGAAACACAATTAACGAAAAAAGATATAATTCATTTTACAAAATAATAAATATTTAAAAGCAGAGAAATTTCGAATTAATTATAACAGATATAATACAGACAATTTAATTGCAAATACCATAAAAATAAATTCATTGAAAATAATACAATAATTACAAGAGTGGATAAAGGAAAAATTTTAATTATAATTACTATAGAGGATTATGTATGTAAAAGAATAGAGCTTTTAGATTCTTCTAATTATAAAAAAGTTAATTTCAACCCCACAGAGAAATATCAAAAAGACATAAAGCAGACAGTAGATAATTCTTCAGGGACTCTAAGTCCTATTAAAAAATACAAATTAACAATAATGAACCCTCAACCTCCAAAACTTTATTCTCTCATAAAGTTACGTAAAAATAATTTCCCTACCCGCCCAGTAATATCTTTCATTACTACACCTTCGACTGGGAAATTAATAACTTTAATAAAAGAATATGTAATTTTACCCCGCATTAAAAAAATTCTATGAATTAATTGTCAAAATTAAAAAAGTAAAATTATCTAATAAATTAAAATTCCCCTCTTTCGATGTTCAAAACTTATTTTCCGGTATACCTCTGAGGGATATTATACAAGTTATAAAAAAAAATTATTAGAAATAACATCAATCCTATAATAAAAATTGAAATTTTAAATTTGTTATCCACGTTTAAACCATAATTAATTTCAATTGAACAAACATGTTTATAAAGGTAACGATTAAGCATGGAAAATCTCTTAAGCCCTGTTCTAGCTGAAATAATTATGTATCATTTAGAAAAACAAATTCATAGCAACAAATTAAGAAAAAAATTCATATACTGGTATCGATATGTAGATGGTATCATTACCTGATTTACCAGAAACAATAGACAATTAAATATGTTTTTAGAGTTTATTTATAATATATACCCTAACAAAATTAACTGCAGAAATAGAAGAATATTTTATTAACTTGTTTATAACACAAACAAGAGCTGCATATAATAGTCTGATACATACATATATTAATTAATATTCTTCAATAAACAGATAATTTTAATAAAGAATTAAACATAACAACAAATTTCAATGAACAGTGGCTATAACCAACAATGATTTCATAATATTTCATAATAATAAAAATGTAATACAGCTCGTATATCCAAATTTAGCAATAAAAAATTCAAATTTCAAAACACAAAATAAACCTGGAGTTTGCAGAATGTAAACAAACCTACAACTTTTATGCCCATTAAAAAAGATTATGTTTAAATGTGGCACAAACAAATACAGTGTGTCCACGGATGGAATTAACTATACTTGTACATTTTTTTTATTTTTGATTTTATGATAAAAAATTATTCTTTATAAAAACTTCTGCTTATCCTGAAAACTCGTTAGCCATGTTTAGAATAACAATTTATTATACAGTATGTCACGAAATGAAGAAAATATAAAAGTTTACCAAGAGTAAAGTAGGTACCTCTATTTTAATGAATTGAGAAAAAATGTGTAAGAAAATGTTGTATGTAACGCCAAGTGCAGTTAATTCGAAGTTTCACACATGGACATACTGTACATAAGGCGGGGAATGGCGCCCACTGTTGAGACAATGTAACAGCTAGAGGTTCACAATCTATAAGGCTTGCCTGTGGTAATTGCCCTAAAATATATGGGACAAACTGGAGGGAATTTTAAGAAAAGGACATCTGAACACAAACGATGAAATAACAAATAAAATTGCATTGTAACATCTAATAAAAGGACTATTAATATACATCCTTATTTCTATAAGATTATAGTGGATAAATTACACGTACCTTGTATGTGACAATTTCTTTCGATTTATTTTCTATTTTATATTTTTATATTGATTTCCCCTGCTAAAAGCTTCAAGCATCCTTTTCAGCGATGAAAAAATTCAGAATGTCAGTAAATGTAGTACCAGACTTGAATATACCATCTAACTATAAATCCGTGTTGCTCTCGGCAAGTAATAGTAATGTTTATGCACATGTTGCAAAGCAGTGTAATCCAACACATGACATACGATTCTGGCCAATTAGTTCGTGTAATTATCCACAATGTACTAGTCAGTCGCCTTCATGAATATACGTGGCCCTTTAGAATGGCCCTAATTATTGCTCCATTCAACTTTGACGTGAAAGCAAATTTGGCAGATGATGCTGCTTTAATCTGCAGCCATATACGTGTGAATTTTGTTAATCCTGTACAGATTATATGGTAAAAGCACTTGCATTTCAAATATAATGGATTTTGTGTGTACACAGGCATACCAGTCACTGCTTTTCAGTTCAGTAGGTGATAACACAGATGAATTAATATCTCCATGGTGATGTGCAGTAGAAATTTCAAATTTAATCAATTTCTGGTGGAATGCTGCATTTTTTTAAATATCCCTTGATTTATCTCAACAGAAATCAAATGATTCGAACACTTTACAGGCAAAAATAATTTAAGAGATTTATGAAATCATGGACATCATTTGAAATTTTTTAAAAAAAGTATATATTGCCAGGTCGAAAAATTAGTTTTTATCGTTTTCTTTGAACAATTTCTCATTTTTTGTCTACAAGAGTACATCGTTGAAAAGCTAAAATCGAGCTCTTTTTAATGAGTGAAAAATCCAATATGGCGTCCACAAGAAAAACGAATCTGATGATGGTCTTCAATAATTGAAACGTTGAAACTAAAATCTGATTAGACAGCTAAATTCTACGAAAAAAAGTTGCTTCTAAAAAATATTGAAAAATTAAAAAAGTTATAGATATTAGAATTAGAAAGTTATGAAAAAACAACTTTTACATTCTTGAGACACTTTTTTCTGTATAATACAGTGGCGTCGAGAAAATAAAAAAAAAGATGCAATTTCGAGTTATGGCATAAAGTTGTATGAATCATAGTTGGCTATGGTTTGGTTAAAAAGGAATATTTTTTCTCTTTCAAACTAAATATCATATGTGAGGTCGTTTTTGATATGTAAGTATTTAATAGCGAAAATAATCTTTTAGTAGATTCCTTTTTGTGCTTTCTTATATTTATTCCAAATAGGCGTGTGTCATCTATGACAGTGTCTATCCGTTTGTCAGTAAATTGCATATTAATAATTTTGTTCCGTCATAATTTGACATTATTCATATGTCAAACTGCCAGATTTATCCTCCCCCACTATTTTCGTCCCACGCATTATCAATTCAGGCTTCAAGTATGTCTTTGTTAGAATGTGGTTTAAAAGGATTGGTCCATCGAACCCTTGAAAATTGTGTGCTAAAACTATCACGTTCTTGAAAATTTTTCTCTGATTCAAAACAAACTCACGAAATCACTCAACAGGCCTCACTTTCAATATTTGTAGTCTAGGACCACATCTTTCGCAAATGTTTTCTTCTGAGTGCAAGCAAGCACTACAGCACTGCTTAAAAATGCACAAGTTAGGCTCGTGTAGGAGGGATCCATCCTCCAGAATTTTTTCTTGCGGTGTCTCCAAATCATAAAATATAAAAAGTATGTCATCGGTTTTTGATTCTCTTGTGTCCGGTTTCATATAGCAGAGGTGGTCGGCTGATACATAGTCATAGCAAATTTTACAGAAAATTTCGTCACAGATGTGCTGTCTGTTACGCCTTACTGTTCTGAAACAATGTGTGCAACGTACAATTTCTGCACATACAGTACTTTTTCTTTAGATCCTTACTTTTTATGGTTATCAAAACATGTCTGTCCTCTAAATGATCTATTACAATCATCACATTTTATTTTTATTTGATCTTGAGGCATATCGCGAATTGAAAACAAGATGGGCAAGTTCCTCCGCACCTATGGCTTTCTTTCACATTGTAAGGTATATGACAGTCTTCACAGTAATAAATACAACATAAGCAGCAAGGATGTTATCACATTATAATACCCTTCATGATATAGTAAATTCAAAGTGGGTCTTCATTTTTGCCCTTGAATATAACGTCACGTCATTTCCTACCATAGGCGTACACTACAATCTTATAATGTTGGAAGTGCTGAAACTTTTCAAGTTATGGAATACCAACCTCACTTTAGGAGATAGTAACACCAGCATCCTGTATCAGAGGTATGGCTCTCTGAGTTTGGATTTTTCGGGTATCTTTTAGAATATTTCTGTAATCAGAATCCATATCAACGTGCGCTTTACCAACAACCAGAGCTCGGGATAAGCACATATTGTCCTTATTATTTATGGATACAAGACCTTTGCGCATGATGCATTCCTCTCGAAAGCTGTTATAATTTCCACCACGTCCTCGTCCTATAGGCATCCGCACCGAGGTTACTCCAAGGCAAAACGTTTTTGTACTAAAACCAGAACTGTTTGATTGATATACACCAGCGATGACATCCCACACATGGTCAAACGTCACATTTTCTATGGGTTGAAAACGTATCCACCCGTCACCCTTGTTAAAGTCAGAATGAAAATCCGACTTGATCACCTAGTTGGTTAAGTTCAGCTAACCATGCAGCCCATTTAAGGTGGGCAAGGGATCATTAAAACTGAGACATGTAATGAGGTTCAGTTTTATTCAGCGATGAGTCTCGTTTCAGTTTGCACAGAGATAGCAGACATCTACGAATTTGGAGGGCATCAGGGTAGAGATACGGACAAAGATTTATCCAACCCACAGTAGCTTTTAGAGGAGCCAGTGTTATGGTATGGCGAGGAATATGTGTTGGAGGACGCACCGATCTGTACATCTGTAGGAGGACCATGACTGGACAAATGTGTACCAAGGATATTGTTAGTAACAAATATTAGACGTCCTTGAATCTCACTGAATTGATCACAATCCTCTTGCACCTCGTTCTCCTGTTAAATCGTGGTTTTTTAATATTTTTAATCATTCACATTTTACAAATACAAACAAGTTTCATCACTATTTTCAATGGTTTAAGCAGGTTGGCATTTCTCCCTCCTCTAATCAGGCTATGAAAATAAAAACATCTTATAGCAAAATATACAGGGTGTTACACATTTTATGTCCATAAATTTAAGTGGTGATTCTAAATAGTAAAATATGAAAAATTGTTCCCCAAAGACATGGGTCCGAAAATCCATAATAACCCCATTTTATGAGGTCAAATGCGTACAAAATTTCAGTTTACATCAGCTTAATTTAAGTACTTGGAAAATATATTTTATTCGCTTGATATAGTAGACATGATTTATAATCTTTGATCAAGAATATATTTTTTGTAAAGTCAAATAGAAAAAAGTTTGTGTTCAGTGGACCCCCTTCAGCTGGCCAATTTTGTTCATCACCGAATTTTTCATTGTCTTTGGCTCTTAGAACAGGTGTACCAAATTTGCAGCTTTGTTTCAAAAACTGTGGATGCTATACCGATACTACAAATACGCAGACAGATTTTTTCCATAAAGTTATGTTTTTCATTATAATTCGTCGAGATTTGTACAGAAATGCAATAAAAGTTTTTAATTTTTTTTCCCGAAATTGTACCTTTCCTCCTTCTTTCATTCACTGTGTCTCTTCTGGTGGTACCACATTCACCAAATTAAATGTGTCACCTAAAATGTTGTTGAAAATCTTAACTGCCAAGTTTGAGAGGTCTCCCATTAGTATTTTTTGAGTTATCGCGGATACACACATACATACACACACGCATCATTCGGAAAATAGTCAGAATGGATTCAGGAGAGTTCAAAATATCCCCGTGTCTAGTTGTGAAAAGGCCTCGATAGGCTCATGGGCGAGAAGAGAGTGTCCCATATTAATATTCTCTGTGTGTCTTCTATTTCGACATTCAATTTTTTTTCGGATAAAGGGTCCGGACAGAAAGACAGGATCCGTTAGTAACTAAAAATTACGAATAATAGAAAAAAGTAGTTTGACCGTTAAGCTTGACAGTTGCTCATTAGATAATATTTAAATAAAAAAAAAAAGGATTAAAATGAATGAATAATGTTTGATTTATAGTTTTTTGGATATCTTGATTTTTAAAAAAGTTGCGGTCTTTTAAAGATTTTTTTGATATCATTAAAAATTTATTACTTCTAAAAGGATTGAGATAAAAATAAAAAATATACCTGGATCTACTTTTAAGTAGTAGAAACAATTTTCAGTTAAATTAAAAATGGTCGAGGTCACGGGCTCGGTGATTTGGAGAGGAATGCCCCGTATATATTTAGTTCAATTTACATACAAACAGTAATGTCGTGACAAACTTCGAGGGGTGATTCATCTCGTCAAGAAAACAAAAAACAAGAATACAATTTTTTAGGAAAAAATGTTTTTTTTTGTTTTATTTGACGAGAGCAATCACCCCTCGAGGTTTGTCGTGGGATCATTGAAACACCCTGTATAGTGTAATACAAGACATAAGAACAAAAAAATCTCGAACTCGGGCTATTTATCTATTTCTTTGTCGACATTGGCATACCGATCAATTAAATAGATAAATAGGCACCTATGTCGCATGTCATGTGTCCTTCGATGTGAACAAGCAACTTAGATGTAAGGCTTGGTGTTTCTGTTTCTTTTATGTTGGGATGCACTATAGGTGGCTTTCGATAATAAACTTTTAATTTTTATGTTTTAACGTTTCTAGTATGCAAATAGTTAAACTACAAGGAAGATATAAATAATAAAGATAAGAATATCTATTTTATTTTGCAAACAATACATTACGAGAGTTTTACTTTTCTGAGGGATAGAAATAATTCTCATATAATCAAAAAAAGTTTTTGGCAGTTATCTTTACCTACTTAACTTTCGTTATTTTAGTTGGAGTTATGAAGAATTCTTATGAAATAACAAGTGAAATGACCAATATTTAATATATTTTTTTTGCTGTATCATATTTAGAATATCAAATTCCTTCAAACTCAAGTCTTTGAAATATAAAATTCAATTAAACTTGGCAACTGTACAGCAGGTTAATAAAAGCGTATTCAAATAAGGGAAAATTAACTTGTCTTAAAACAAAATGTTAAATATTAGAACAGCCCTAAAACAAACGTTGGCGATATAAAATCACAACGTAAGTTTCTTTATATTTCGGTGATATATAATCTATATTGACAAATAAAACAAGTAACAAGATAAATACATTTTCTCTTATTTAATTCCGCCTGACACTTTTTTCTCCGAATAAAACGCTTTTATATTTCTTCATAAGACATGATAAAGAACGTTTTTACACCTACATTTAATAAGATATAAGCCTTGCGGGATAAATCTTGTAGCGAAAAGATTACTTTGTAGAAAATATATGAATATATAATGAAAAATATCACCAAGGTACAATAGGAATAAAAAAGTAAAAATAATTGTGGCTACATATGCATAGTAAACATATACGTCTTTAAAAAATGAATACTATAATAAATTAAATTAAATTAGTCTTGTCTTTATTTTAGATATTTTAAGTACTTTCATAAGCGAAGCCTGGTATAATTCAGTGGTCATGTTAATTCCCAAAATACAAGAATTTGGAATGTTGAAAAACCAGAAAATTTTTACCTTCAAGCTGGTCTTCATCCCCAGAATGTTAAATGTTTGGTATTTCATTAATAAGAGAAGAATTTTTTTGGTCCAATTTTATTTCATGGAACTTTAACCTGGCAGAGATATTGTGAAGAGATTCCTCTTCATTAATCAGCTTGATGCCAATGAAATGACTTTTGGTTATTTCCAACAAGATGGAGCCTGAGCACAAACAACAGCCGCAACAGTCAACATGTTGCAAGATAGTTTAATATAGTCTTAATGATGTACATAAATTTCCTCCAAAATCATGTGACTTTACTCCATGCAATTCCCTTTTGTGTGGCCTTTTTTTTTAAATCAATATTGTTACACAACTGGACTGTATAGACTGAATAGATGGAACTAGAATTGTACGAGAATGGTTGGGAATATTCCGGAATGTTCTAGATCGCGTGAATAACACCACATGAAATCCCTGAAGGTCTGGAATGACCTTGTGTGGAAGAGGGCTACACACATTTAGATACAATGGACACACACCCAATATCCGAGTATACTACGATTAATCTCTCTCACAGAAAAATCCCAGTTCCTCGACCGGGAATCTAACCCGGGACCCCAAAGTTTCGAAGCAAGTACATTACCTCTAGACCACGGAGCCATATAATGGATATATAAATAAGGCGAACGTTGGGTCGAGAGTCAGTCATAATTGAAAGTGAAGGAGTAAAGAAGAAATAAGATAGACATATATAAGTGTTTAATTGTGATTATAATTTAAGACAATCATTAATCTATTGTTGTTAATTATTAATTAGTTAATAAAGTAGTAAGTGTTACCTGGACTTTTAATCAACGAATCTATGAGTTTAGGTGTTTGTGTGGACAGCAAGCACGTAACATTATTTTCGGTTCTCATTCCTTACATTGATCCCCTTCAAGTCAGAATTGCAGAGAAAACCGAAAGAATCAACGACAACCTCATTCTTCTCCAAAATGTTTTAGATTCAGTTAAGAAGAGGGATCGGAAGTGTTTGAAGCAAGGTGGTATACACTTTCAGCACATTTTGTAAAAATGTATTTTTGTTATACGTTTAGTTTCCTTAGCAACGTTAAGCAATGCTTGTATTGTGACAGTTTTCCGAATTTTTATTCAAAATATTTTTAAAATGATTTATTCAGAAGAAGAAACATCACTTGAAGCGGCAAAGGTGCTGAATGGATTTAGCTTTTTCGGACAAATAAACGAGAAGAACACCATCACTTACTGTGTTAACTTTTTTTTGCTCAGAAGACTCCTGGGCAGTAAAAGAAAATGTGAAAGTTTGCCAAAAACTATTATATTTCTCAAACAACAAATTGTTGGATACACACGTGCAAGTGCAAAGTATTAACTGCACACCAAGACGCCAAATTCATACTTGCAGTACCAGATGAAAAGTGATTATTAACTAAAGTAATTTTAATATTTGGTATTTTTGGTGCATGTCAGAGATAACATTATTCGTTTAAATTTGGAAGACGTGGAAAATAAGGGCCGTTTTTTGGTAATATTCCTTCGAGATGGCAATAATCATAAAACAAGAAGTTTCACAATTGTAATGGAAGGATGTCTCTTTGATCCATCCAGTTTTTATCGTAAATATATTAATCTAAGACCTACAAATATGGATAGTAGATTACTTATTGCATATCACAATGGTAGATATTATGCTCAACATGTCGGTTGCCATACTATAAGTGGTACAACAAAACAGATTGCTGAATATCTGACCCAAAAAATCCTGAAGAATATGGACACGGCTTAAGACGATCTTCAGCATCTATGTTGATCGAAGGCGGAGGGGATTTGCTTACTCCAAAATTACATGGAGGTTGGAGTTTCTCGACTATGGCTGAAGGCTACATCGAAGAATCGGTAGCAAAAAGTTTGAAGTTTCTCGTACATTGTCAGTCATTCAAGAATAGGAAACACAACGTCAACACCAGAAAACATTCTAATTGGGTAATGTAGTACGTTTGATTAACTATAATTCTACAAAATAAAGTACTTGATTGCATATTTACAATAACACAAACTGTAACAAAAATATTTCATTTAGTAAAAATTAAAGATACAGGTTTTTGTTCGTTCAAATTTAAAAATAAAGTTTCTAAAAATGTTGTCTCGTTTTTTGTTTTCAGATAGGTATAAGAAAAAATATCATTCATTACACGTACATAAAGGCTTTTCCCGTGCTTGCATGACTTCCCGACTTCCAGTAATTTTATTAGTTCGTGTAATAACCTGAGAATAATAATAACCTAATATGATGTACCATTTTTGCTTGACACAGTACATTTCCGAATCTGTGGATTCTGGTGGACAAGTTGACGTCATCTATACAGATTTTAGTAAGGCGTTCGACAGTCTTGATCATGGTATTCTTTTGTATAAACTTAAGCAGTTTGGTTTTTCAGATAAACTGTCTAAACTTTTTTCATTATACTTGCCGTGCAGGCGCCAATACGTGGAATACCGTGGTGTCAAGTCTGGTGAATTCATTGCTTCATCTGGTGTACCACAGGGTTCCATACTTGGGCCTCTTTTTTCGTTATTTTTATCAATGACATTGTAGATATGATTGACGTCAATTGTCTTCTGTATGCAGATGATTTGAAAATTTATTGTGATATTAAATCTATCTGCGATTCCCTTCAATTACAAATAAATTTGAATAAAATTAACGACTGGTGTGTAAAAAATAACTTGGCACTGAATGTGCAAAAGTGTAATGTTCTGTCTTTCACAAAAAAAAACCGAACCGTATATTTACAATTATACACTCAATAATATGTCTCTAAATTGAGTAACTGAATTTAAAAACTTAGGAGTTATTTTTGATTCAAAGCTGAGCTTTAATCTTCATATTAATGCTGTTGTACTTTCTAGTTACAAAAACCTTGGTTTCGTTATAAGGCATTCATGAGGGTTTAATGACACTGACGTTTTATTTTTACTATTTAATTCTTTTGTTCTGTCTAAGATAGAATATGCTAGTATAATCTGGAATCCTCGGTATCAAACATATAGTAATAATTTAGAAAGTATACAACGCAAATTTTTAAAGTACGTATCCTTTAAGATTGATGGCATTTACCCAGTTATTGGAGCGCCACATGAACAACTATTAACTAGGCATAATATGTTGAGTCTAAAAGATAGAAGAAGTGCCGTTTAATGTATTTCTTTTTTTGCTGCTGCAAATGCATTGTAATAACTGTCAATTTTCAATTGCTAATTTATTTTTCTTTTTTTTTTTGTAATTAGTATTCTTATTTTTTTTGTTAATTATGCTGTATTCCCATCCTATAATTAGTATGTAAATACTGTTGGATGGTGTATCTGAAATAAATAATAAATAAATAAATAAATATGACCGCTAAATAGAAACTAATCTAAGCCCTGTGTTTATTTGCACGAGCAACTTGACGACGCCTTTTTAAACGCTAATTATATTGTGTTTCCTATATCAAATATAATTTCTCTGTTAACAATAAATTTAAAATATTACAGTTAACAAGACTGCGAACAGTAGAAGATATAAGGAACTGGATGGAGTTGACCTTAATGAATATTATGGGGTAAGAGGTCTCATTTGGGGCACTAAATTTTATGAAGGACATATTTGGCAAATTATATAAGGCTCAGGTCAAGATGCTAACCAAAATGGAGCAAAGGTTATTCGAGACCTAACGAGTATATAGATATGCTATAGTTATGGGTGTGTAATGTAATATTAACTATGTTTTCCTTCGTTCCAAATTTAGAAGATGCTTATATCTCATTACAAATTTAGTGGTGAATGTTTCCAATTAATATAATATTTTAGTTCGCACGATACTTATGCTTATAAAACACATCTGATGATTCAAATTTGTTTCCAGAATAAAATATTGAAGAATTTTAACAGAGTTGAAAATCAAATACATGACACAGGGTGTTTCATTTTTTTAAACACAAAATTTCACTGACTCATAGAAGAAGTTATTCTGAACATAATACTTCATATAAATATACGGGGTGTTAAGGTTTAAAAAAACTTTAACGTTGTCGTCAATAAACGATTTGAGATATCCACATAAAATTTGAAATTCTTCCCAAACGATAACTCTTGATCTCATAAAATTGCAAAGTTATGTAAAAACTTCAACTAGATCAAAGTGAAATAAGAAAATTGCAATTGAAAATTCAAACAGTTGCATTCGATTGGTGGTGAAAAATTGGAAATTTGAAAAGTGCTCTAATCGTAAGTAGCCTTTATATTTGCATGTGTGCGTATTTTTCATAAAAAAAAAGATTATTGAACGTTCCCAGAATTTTTTTTACGTCATCCATCGAAACTGGATGAAAATATATGAACCTATTTTTGATTAAATTGTGATGCAAGTTTGCATAGAAGGTCAAAAATGATAGTCTCATTAAAGAATATTAACCCTTTGTATCCCAAGCTATAAATTTTTTGAAATTGGAGTAATTTTGATATTATTTGACTTATTACAGTTCTTTTAGGTTAATGACATTTTTTAAAATTTTTTTTGCTAGCCCTTAGGGCATTTTTTTCAGGTGCAGGACTCAAAAGTCCCGTAAGTACTAAAAAGGACTAAACAATAAGAATAATAAGAATAAGAGGACTAAAAAAAAGAATTTATTGTGAAAACTCATGATATACCAAGAAACAATTCTTTTTTTCATTACTGCACAAAAAGACACCACAACTAGAACATTTAGAGTACGGGGCGATTCTACCCCCATCGATGAATACTGCTCGCATCTGCGTCTATTCTTACCAAAAATTGGCCAGTGGGCACCTCTGTTGCCTAGTCTTACATCGTTTGAGACACTATAATTGTATTTTCTTCTTTTCGGTGGATTTACAGAACTGTTATTTCTAGAACTAGCACCTCGAGAACCACTGGAGATATCTAGGGTTCGCTTTTTTTGTATTTGATTTTATCATGAGGCCAGTACTAACCCCTCTTCTAAACTTCAAAACTGATATATTATCATCTGGATTGATTTTCTTATATATTACATAGGAATTTACGAAAACACTGTCCAAAAGACCAAAATATCGGCGGTGCCACCATTTTTTAGACAGCCTGTCAATGCAGTAAGCTGCTCGCAATCTGTCTGCCATGTCTACCCCTCCCATATAGCAATTATAATCAGAGATAACTTCGATAACTTCAGGAAATGGTATTTCTTTTCGAGAGCCATCTTTTTGTAAGCGGCTTACGTGCTATGGCTGGCTACCATGAAAAGTTTACAAGAGATAAACTGACCTATTATCGCATCAGTTGAGGAATATATCTAAATTAGATACCCGATAATCATAATCTTCTCGGTTCATCGTCTTCACTAATTTCCTCATCTGTAAGTAAGTTGTTATCTAATGAAAGTTGCTCCAGTTTAGTAGCTGCTAACTCTGCAGCCTCTAATAATTCCTTATCATTCAAAAACTTACCTCCTCTCCAAAAGACACCAACCATATTATTTATATTTGTTAATGCTTATAAGTATTTTGAAGTTATATTTCATAAGAATAAATAATATAGTTTTATCTTACCTAACTTTGACTACAGTATTTTTAGTCCTGACGGGACTTTTGAGTCCTAGTCACAAATAACAACTTTACACAAAATAATTAAAACTATAACTGAAATAATGTACTTTCCCACTATCTTGTCACTCTATCGCATCAATTTTTCATACACTTTGCAAAAGAAATCACACAACTATGAAAATAAACAAGTTTCAATACACTTGTTTTCATAATCTAATAACCCTTATGCATACTTACTGAAAATATTCATGTATGTAAGACATGTGATTACTGTCAGCCAACCGGGTATTCTAAACGATAGATTTGGGTGTACTTGGAAGTCCCGTTAGGTCTAAACTCGCTGTAGTGCAATATTATTAAATTTACGTGCATAAAAATATGATGGGACTCAAAAGTCCCGTAGGTACACAAAGTGTTAACTGAATTAAATAAAATAAAATAACTCATACATCAATAAACTTTAAATATCGTGTCATAAAAAATATAGTGAATTTTTTTTTATCATAAATATACAAAACGTACATGTGTAATCCCAAGCATTAGAAAAAGTTTACGAGTGTCCTGTAGTTAAAAAGGGTGATAAACGCAATATTGAAAATTATAAGCCTATCACAATAATATGTGATTTTGCCAAAGTTTTTGGAAATAGCGATGCATTACGAATTGTATCTGCATCTTCAGGGTAGATTTCCATCACCAACATGGTTTTATGAGAAGTAGATCTACTACTACAAATCTCGTGTGTATAACACAATTTATTACTCAATATATTGATATAAACACACAAGCCGATGTGCTCATTTTTCAAAGCTTTTATTAGGTTGCAACACGGTATTTTTACTTCAAAAACTTGAAAACACAGGCTTATCCTCTCCTTTGCTAGAATTATTTAAAATCTATTTATCTGAAGGGAAACAATATGTGGAATACTGTAGATTCATTTCGAAAGAGATTTATGCTTCATCTGGAGTACCCCAAGGCTCTATCCTTGGGCCACTTCCCCTTTTTACTATACATAAATGACATTGTAATAACTTTTAATGCACATACTTGTTATATGCTGATACAAAAATGTTCTGATCCGTTAATAAATAATATATCGGATTGCATATACCTACAAAAGAGTCTAAATTAAATACATTATTGATGCATCTTAAATAATCTTCCACTGAAGTCTGCAAAGTGCAACGATATGATTTCTTCGAGAAAAATATCTCCCTTACATTATAATTATAAATTAGATAATGTACCTTAAATCGGCCTGATTGAATCAAAGATCTAGGAGTCATATTTGATAGAAAATCATCTTATAATTCACACGTAAACGATTTTGTTAAGACTTCTTATAAGTTCTTAGTTTCTGTCATCAGAAATTCTCAGGGTTTTACTGAGACAAACGCACTAATGCTACTTTTCAATATACTCGTTAAGCCTAAGCTGGAGTATACATTGTCTGGCAACCGGGATATAATGTTTATTCGAAAAGTTTAGAAAACATTCAAAGACATTCCCTGAAATTTACATCGTACAAAAAACAACATGTTGGAATCCCCCAACATTTGTCAACGAGATATTGTATTTATTTTCTGTATATATTTTGCTTAACTGTATTTAATTGTACTGGATGAACAAAGACGCATTATTATTATTTTCTGTTCTTCACACTTCCTCGTTGGGGAGTGCTGTTAAAAGCTCTGACTCATCGGTCATGGGACAAGATGATCTGCTTGGTGAGTGTATTAAAAATCTTCGTGACTGTCGCCAATAACCCTTCGAACTATACTACATATGTCCAGCAGGGCGGACTTCTGCATCGATAAGTACAGCTCCCATTCCAAGCTTAATTGAATTATGTTGTCTTTGAGGCTCTTAGCTATTTCACCTGTGGTTCCAATTATAATACGAACGATCGTCACCGTATCCATGTTCCACATCTGTGATATTTCGTCACGTAGCGGTAGGTATTTACTTATTTTCTGGTGGCTGGTATTGGTAATAGGGGACAGTGTCTGTAAAACCCATGTGTTTCTCTCGTAGTTTTTGATGGACGATCTTCCCAACTCTATTATGTCTGTCCAGATAGGCTTTTGGGGCTAGTGCTGTAAATCTGCGACAATGTGGTACAAATAGTGCTCTTCCTTCGTATCATACATGCGCCATCTGACATTTTCGAGGTCTTCGCCAAAAATTCGTTTCTTATATGCCCTCGTTGGGATTACCTGACCTATCTTGCCGCTATAAAGCCCTCCGTTTCTACAAATATGTTTCCAGCGAGGAGGTATGATGTAGATGCAGTGATGTCTATGCTGTCAGATATTTCCCATGGAGCGGTTTTCTTCACCATTGTTGGAGTAGTTGTTCAGTTGCTGCTGCTTCGGCGTTTGGGTTGAGAGATCTATCAGCAAGTCTCAACAGTATAGTACTTTTGTCAGCTCGCGTGACTGCCAGAAGTTAAGTCACTGGTTTATCATTTTTTATAAAAAGGTTAGCCCTTAGGTTATCCAACTGTTTTTGGTATCTGATACTTACATCTGGGATTCCTCTACCTCACAACTTGCGCTGCAAATGGAATCTTTCTCTCGCAGATCTGGGGTGATGGGCACGGTGTTTTCGGAATTCTTTTCTTGTTTTTGTTTAGCTCGTTGACTTCAGTGTTGGTCTATTTGATGTTTCCGAAACTATATGAGATGGCCGACGTTGCATATGTGCTTACAGCTTTTGCCATATTTCTGGCTGACAGTTTGGTTTGGAGGATTGAGCGGACTCTTTGTTGGAAAGTATCCGCTGATGATTGTTTTGCTAACCGGTGATCGATACCTCTGGCTTGTAGGCAGCCTAGATACTTATATTCCTCCTCTTCACCCATTTGGAACAGCTTGCTTTTCATGTTCCAAGGGATCAAACTCGTGCCTAGTACTTTCTACCTTGCCGCACCGAGAACAAATTTATTAAAATTTTCGCCTTTACATTTTATCTGTGAAACCTGTAATAACCTGCAGGACAGAGTTGATGTACATGATTCTAATCATGTACAGTTCTATGAAAAAAGTGTATAACTGATTACACATCTTATGTAATTAATGTTATTTACTTATGTTTTATTTTTTCCTGTTATATACTGTAATTATTAATTCTTTATTTCTATTTGTGTAGATGTATATTTCATATCAATATGTTGTTATAGGATGGGGAGATACCATTCTATAATGGTTTTAAGTACTGTTAGATGGTGTAATGTAAAATAAAGTAAAATAAAAAAAAATAAAAATAAATAAAAAAAATATAAGAACACATTTTATATAAATAGACACAAACAAAGGTAGTAATTCATTACATTATTTTTAGTAATTTTCACATTCCATCATGACGAGAAAGGTCCAATTAAAAAAAAGAATTGCCTCTTTTTTGAGCGATATTATTCACCGAAGTTTCATAATCCTAAGAGGTTAATCTTTGCAAATAATTAAAAAAGTCAAAGAATTTAAACGATTTCAATATTCCCTCTCATTAAACATTTCGAGTAGCCGAGAAATATTGTTATCTTTGAATTTATTATTAAACTCTCAAGGAAACTTTCCATTATCTAATAGTATCTATAGATATATGAAAATGGGTTTCACTTTCAACAATGAAAACATTTAGAGAAAATAAATAAATCAAGGGTTAAACTCCGAGTAAATCCGAGTATGCTGATGAAACTACTAAACAGCCTTTCAGCTAGTTGGGGCCAAGTTTTATGTTTGTTCTGCAAGAAAGATTCGAAAGTAAATCGACTGGTGGTCATCAAGAGATAAGGACGACTCAATAATCTAGGACTTTGGCGAACGCAACGGAAGCTTTTGTAATGTTCCCAGTTTTCCAAAGTTTCAAACTGGATTTAAATGCTAAACAAAGACGCTCAACCCTTGTGCGTAATTGTTAAACTGCCTGCATTAGTTTCTGCTATCTCAACCAATTTTCCGCGCAGCTACATTTCTAAATCTTTCCAAGGGAATCACATGAAAGCTATTATTCAATTAATGCCAGCTTTATGTGCCCCTCGAACTGTAATAATAATTGCATTCAACTTCAAAATTTATAATATGATAATATTTAAATATCTTTTGACCTATTTATCCTGCCACTGCTGAATATGAAGTACAACAGGTTCATAATATTGTTGGAAAACTGGCAGATAATTTGTAAAAACACTTGAGGCTTTAAAAATGTAGGCATTTTGGAACCAAAATGCAATCAGACGTTTCCGGCGCCAAATACCTATTTGGCTAAAATTTTACTCTGATATATCACAATTTATTTATAATTTTTATAATTTAAAGTTAATTTAATTTTCACAAGACCCTGTATATGGATCAAAAACAAAATTTTAACTAAAACCCTAGTAATATATTGTTATACAAGGTGATTTTAAAAGATAGGGCCAAATTTGACCCGCATATAAAGAATGGAAAAATTAGAGGCTAATATTCTTTTTTTCTTTATTTTGTTATTTTGATTTTGTAGGGGTTATCGGTGGATGTAAAGAGGCAGCAAAATTTTGTAGCAACATATTACTAAGGTTCTTTTGTTATTTGATATTTGTGAAAGCATTTTTCTCATTAAAAAGATTAGTTTTAGAAAGGCTACTAATTTTCGCTATTCTAGCTCCGGGGGGCCCTCCATTGAAATGCAAATAGGAGGTGGTTTTTTAGTGGAAAATTCTAGGTGGCCATTTGGATATTTCCCAACCATTACAGTTGCAGTTCATACTCCACAAGCAGATGACACACTTTTATCTCGAACGACAAGTTGTAACATCAGAACTATAATGTTCTAACAACAGCTTTCCTATCGGTCGAAGCTAGGAGCACTATATAGCATTAAGCAATTATTACATTTTTCATTTAGAACAATACAGTACTGATTTTAAAACTAGACGGCTTCATAAATGTCAACAGAAGTATGTTCTAATAGAACAATATGCCACCCGTGACAAAATTACGTAGCTACTACGTTTCCCGGCAAAAATGCTGATAGAACATTATAGTGCTCGACCGACAAAGTCGGCTAGCCGATGAAATTGTAGAACTTAATATCGATACAGTAAAGATTCTAGTTCAAAATCTAATATGACCTCAGTTTATTCAGTTTGTCTGGTAATATTTTCTTAAACTGAATTTTATTGAACTAGAAATATATAATATAAAATATAAAAAGTTAACTTTTATCGTTAGTTAATAAATAACATAAGATGTGACGGCTAAATTCAAAGGTTTATAAATTGCAAACCTACGGCAACTTCAACTTCAACCTCAACTACAAGTACAACTGGTACTTCAGCTGCAACTGCTGTGGATTAGTTTGAAAATCGAATTTTCAGGCTGAATTTAAAAGGCGGCGACAAACTAGCTAGTGAATAAAGGTAAATACTTCAAAGTAAAGCAAATATTTCACCATGCAATCGTTTTTATATTATTAAAAAATACATTAGCAGCATACTGAAAAAAGAATATTGTTCCGAAAAGACGATTTCTTTTATATTTAAGGTAAACTATTGAATTTTACTCCGTCTGTTTATCAATTTCCTGACCTATACGCCTTAATCAATCAACAATATGTGCTTTGACGTAGACACCCATTTCTGAAGTAAAATATTACTTTTCACATAAACGAGTCGAAATTTTTTTTGCAACATTTCATTAAATTTTCAATTACTGCTGGTTTTCATCACATCCGAATTTGTTGTAGAGCCAGAACTAAGTTAAAATATATTTTCAGAGGCCAGAGTTAAAATCTTCATAAGCTGTAAAAGCGGCGTTGACATTTAATTAAATTAGTTATGATTAAAATGTGGCAACTACAGTTTATGTAGAGAATAGAGAAGTTCTTTAATAACGACTTAACTCTGCCAGATATAATAGGAAATAATATAAGAAAGGCTTATTTTAATGTTGAAAATTAAGTTTAACGCAAACATGAGTATTAATTTAATCAGACTAAAACGAAAAACGAAAGATACATCTATACAGTTAGCCCCCATCTTTTAATTGCTTTCTCACAGAATATGTTCATGCATATTAATTCATTGTTTTACAATTTGGGCAATTTATAGGTCTTTTTTAATTAGATATAGAAATATATTTTAAAAATGTTTCAATAAATTATTTTTAAGATCGAAACTAAAAATATAATTAAAAATTATAATCACCTATTTCAGTTTAATAGATCAGACATATTATTTAGTTATTGATATTTGGCACACAACGGACATATTTAAATTTTTTTAACATGTTGCCGGACTTATTAGCAGAGGTCGGATTTACCGATCGGATTCCAGGGATGAGTTTTACAGATGATATAATATATTGTAAATAACTATTCAAACAATCCCAAACTACAAAAAGAGAGTCATGCAACATAATAAGTGCATTATATTTAATTTTACAATGTTAATGCGTAACTTAGTTTTGTCGGGGAATGCCCTATATTAAATAAAAACGTAATGCGTAATAGATTCTTTTAAATTGCAGTATAGTGATAATTTACATTACTGCGTGGAGGGGAGAAAACATAACACAGTTAAACAGTATCTTGCATAACGTGGAATCATTCGGACGTAGGTACTAAAAATTCGCAGTTAAAATGTCACAACGTACTAAACCGACGGAAGCTACAGTAACTTCTTGGATGCGTGATATTGCCGATTTACAATTTGATGGTAGACAATTGTATTGCACTAGATGTGACAAATCAATTTCGTAGTCATGCAACACAAATATTAATAGACATATTTCCTCAGACGGAGGGTAGGTGGCTACTTACAGTGACATGCAACGTAATTTTAACTTAGATTTAGTGGAATTTATGATAGGATGTAACATACCGTGGTCGAAACTGACAATCCACTTTTTAAACAATTTTTGGAAAAATGTAATAGTGGCAAATATAGCAATGTTAAAGTGCCTTCGGAGTCTACATTAATAAAAAATATTTATCAACGGAGTGAGAAAATATTAGACAGAACATGTCTTCTGAGCTTAATGGGAAGTACATCTGGTATAGCGTGGACGAAACCACCAATGTTTGCTGGTTTAAGGTAGCGAATGTTTTAGTGGGTGCATTGGAGGAAAATTGTTCAATGAGCGGACACTTTGATCGCCTCTAAAGTTTTAGAAGCTACAAATTCTCACACTATAGCGGAAGTAGAGAAATCAATTCTACAAGTTTTGGGGTGTTAAATATGCAGAAAATAAAGAGTTTTTATTATTTCTTACCGATGGAGTGAATTATATGACAGCTGCTGTAAGAATTTTGAAGAAAACATATCAGACTATACTTCATATAACATGTTTAGCACATGGGCTTCATAGGATTGTTGAAACTCTTAGGGGGCGCTACCATAATGTTGATAATTTGATATCTATTGTAAAGAAAATTTTTCTTAAGGCACCAAGTCGTGTACGGTTATTTCGTAAAATTCTACCAAATACTCCATTACCTTCAGAGCCCATTATAACACAATGGGGAACTTGACTAGAGGCAGCATCGTACAATTACTGTCATTTTGAAAATGTGAAATCTCCAATACTGCAGTTAAATCCAAATGACGCGGTTGCTATTTCACAGGCGCAACAGGCATTTATGGATCTAAGTTTTCAAGAAAATCTGAAGACCATACATGGAAGTTTTTCACGAATTCCTCTAGCCAGTAGCCATACGGGACCTTCAATATCAGCCAACATCAGAATTTACTACAGTTGATGCGTTATGTTCGATCTTCGACAATATATTTTTCAATTATAGGGAGAACTTGCTGCGAGGGTACAAACTGTTTTAAAAAAAAATCCGGATTTGTTACGATGACAGGTGTAATAGATCTTTTAAACGGCAAAGAAGTAGACTTGCTACACCGGGCAGAATGTGGTGACTTTTGCGAAAGTTTACATATTTTAAGTATGCCCCAGTTACATCTGTCGACGTCGAGCGGTCCTTCTAGCAATATAAATGGATTTTCAACGAAAGGCGCCGAAGTTTCACTACAAAACATTTAGAACAGATATTAATAACATACTTTTATTCTTGTAACCAGCAATGGAAAATACTTGTGTGTGATAGTTTATTGTTAAATACATCCCCCCTATACCTCCAGTTCACTTCGAGTGGGTGTTTATAATAAATTGACTTTATCAACTTTGGATAATACAGAATTCGCTTCAAGGTAAGATATTGTTTCACATATGCATGCAAATCTGAAACATAACCATCTAAACCTAAAGCTAACCCTGGTTTTACGTCATATCCGATTGGTAAATCCGACCTCTGCCTATTAGAAGATATTTTCCATAATATAGGTAAACGAATATTACATATTCGATAGTTATCCTACAAAATTCATTAAACGTGAGACATTCCATGAATATTAATTTTCAATATTGCTGGAATCAACCCACTAGACAAAAAAAGGCACCACCGGTCATATGAGTTTAAGATTATAATATCTGAATACTTTATTTTTATTTTTGAACTTGCATGAAATCACTAGTGTAAGCTGCTCACATTAATCAAGATCGCCTACAAAATGTTCCCCGAGAAATTACATATTTCAGGATTCATGGAGGAAATATACCTAAATCTAAAAACAAGGATGTATTTATGCAAATGGTACAAAGCTCGCCCTCTAACGGTCGATATTTTCAATAATTTAAAGGGGCATTTAATTTAATGGGAGTTGTATTATCAGCAATTCCAGAAAAATAGACGGTTGTCATTAAACTTATTTTTTATTTAAACTATAGGACTGCTCTCTGATATTTATATAATAAACACTATCATGTCGCTAAAAACCCCCTTTAAGTTAAAGGCCCCTTTAAAATGTTGATAATACCGGCCGTAAGAGATATATAGTGTATAAAGTCCAAACTGTTATAACTGTCTTATTTACTTGTAAGATGCTCATTTGTTAAATGAGAAATTAAGTTATTCATAGTATTTATTCTATAAGAAATTTTTATTCACTTGGGTCCTTTGAAATGATTTGGTGTTTATATGCTACATTTTTTATAGCCACCTTAAATAAATACTATACAGATTATATGATTTGTACAAACAATAGTAATACTATCGTTAAAAACCACAAAAATAACTACTAAAACATGGAACGCAAAAAATATGGGCAAAAAGTTCATTGTCTTCCTAAAATAAGAATAACCATTATCAACTATTTATCTTTACATGTTATTGTTCATTGTTCATGTGAGCTGTATTTATATATACAGCCTGTTCTAAATTTATGATTGTATTATTACAATCATAAATTTAGAACAGGATGTTCTTTTATTTTCTTATTAAGGATTTGTGAATGTTTCACTTCCTATGGATAAAATTAAGCAACTGCCAAGTTTGGTTATAAATTGTGGTATAATTACTTGTAGTACATAACGCTGTTATTTATTTCACTGCGTTAATATTGCAGATCGAAAAACACATTAAACTGGAATTTGTAAATAATGGTCTATATATTCTAGAACTTTTACATTTTTCTCTAAAGGATAAACAATTTAAAAGAATTTAGGACACGTAAGTTATTAAAATGTTTTCCTTCTATTTACAACACTTACCTCCATATTTAAGCTTAAGTTTATTTACTTTATCCTGATAATTAGGTTTGGTTATTTCTTCGACAATATTCCCGTCGATTAAGTTTAAGTATTAGGTTGACAATGTTGACACTAAACAAGTATTAGAAATGGTCTTTACCAGGTATAAACACAAAGACAATACTGTTTACACAGAGACACTAAGTTACAAAACAAAATAAAGTTCAACTTCTAATGTAAATATAATAGTTTCATAATACAATTAAAACGTGGAGATGCGATAGTGATAAAGTGAGATCAAAGATATAAAAATAAAGGCACGTATCTCGGCTAGGCAACTCTCGGTGCATAACTATAGTACAAGGGAAGTTAACTAACGCATAAAGTGTACAATACGCATGGCATATGCGGGCGTTAATTAATCGTGAATATAGAAATGTTAGGAATTGACAATTATACACAGGATATACGCACTTGCTTTTGCCATACGTTCGACTTAAAAAAATGCTTTAAAAATATTTTTCTTTCATTTAACGACATCAAAAACAACTCCTTTGCGATCGAAATTTTCACGGATGCCTCATTAACAGGCTGGGGAGCTTGTTGCGGAACAGAAAGGACACACGGATTTTGGTTCGAATTGGATAAAAAACGTCACATAAATTGTCTTGAGCTACAAGCAATTTTCTATGGACTAAATTGCTTTGCAGGTAGTTTACTTGATTGTAACATCTTATTAAGATGCGATAACACTACTGCCATCTCACATTAATAGAATGGGTAGTATCCAGTTTCCACTTCATTGCACACTAGCAAGAGAGATATGGCAGTGGTGTGAGGCAAAAAATATCTGGCTATTCGCATCTTATGTAAGTTCACAGAGCCGAGGGGATTTTGGTGGTACCATATTGGCCCTCTCAGCCATGGTACCCACTTTTCTCTAAATTAATTGTAGATTAAGAAATTTATTTTAAGCCTTCTCACAATTTGTTGTCTTGTCCTTCCAATAGATCACACCCCCTAGCAAAGGCACTTACTCTGGTGGGCGCCGGGTTATCTGGCAGTCGTACCTGAGAAAGGACGTTCCGGAAGCAAGCATTGACACGATACTTGCATATCAGAATCCACACTTAAGCAATATGATTTTACATATCGCCTATGGTGGAATTTTTGCTCAGAACACAAAATTTCTCTATACGAGGGCACTACCAAGGATGTGTTAAATTTTCTTCAAACTGTTTTCGAGCAGCATCGTTACAAATATGGGACTTTCAACTCAATGCGATCGGCTCTTTCTCTCATCTTATCCGACAACCTGGAAACAGATCCATCAATTAAAAGATATTTGAAGGGCATATCTCGCTTGAGACCATCTAACCCCAGGTACTAAAACACATGGGACCCACAACCACTTATGATACATATAGAAAAATTAACCGAACCCCTTAGTCTACAAAAACTCTCGCAGAAGTTAGTAACCTTATTAGCTTTGACTACGGGGGGAAGGCTTCAAACTATATCTCTTATCCGACTTTCAAATGTACTGGAAAGTGAGCACGAAATTCAGATATCAATCACAGATGCAATTAAAACAACAGGCTTGAATAAAAGACAACCCACATTACATATTCCAATTTTTAGAGAAAAGCCTTCTCTCTGTGTAGCAAAAACACTGAAAGGATATATAAAAATAACAAAACCGTTAAGAAAACCGCACCAGGATTTCCTGTTCCTTACCACTAAAAAACCTCAATCAGAGGCCAACAAACAAACACTTAGTAGGTGGGTGAAAGAAATGCTTGCATCAGCGAGCATCGACGTTTCGAAATTTATACCACACTCTACGAGACATTCGTCATCATCAGTAGCATTACGGCAAGGTATTTCTTTAGAAACAATTTGCAGGACGGCCGGTTGGTCGGAGCACACCCGAACACTTGCCAACTTCTATAACTGTCCTTTATCAGAGAAGACTGATTTTGCCAAAGCCATACTAAGACTTGGTATCGCAAATACCTAAACAATTACTTAGTTAATATTATGTAAGAATTACTTTTTGGTTGTGAAGGTAAATATTACTTCTTTACCTTAGATTTTATTTTTATATTTTTTATCACAGTTACTTAGTTTTGTTACCTATACTTCTGAAATAAAATTTATTTTTGTGACATCTTAATTTTGCTAATGAGAAGCTTTGGACTGCAACACAATGTCTTTAAACAACTACATGGTAAATTCAGAGTGATATCGAGGACTGGACGCGAAATATAATTAAACGATCAAACGAACTTACCTTAAGTGAAGTTCGATCGTAATTATATGAAGCGTCCAGTCCGAACATATCACTCCCTCCCACCCTGTAAAACCCCGGGTGTTGCAGTCGTGGATGCAGTGTTTTTTCATAATAATAATATTAATGAAAAGCTTTAAAGAAATGATAGGTACAGAACAGGCGACGCGTAGACAGAGGTAAGGAGGGGGAACGAGTACTTTACTTTAAACATTGGTGCACGGCAGTCACCCAGAAGGGGACTACACTGATTTATAAAAACAAATACCATCATTATAACTGTATACGTTTTTATTATTTTTATTTTACACAAGGTACCTACCATTAGAAATACATGGGCTGTATTATCTGCGGCAATTTAATTATTTCTTTATCTGTTTGGTGGTGCTGCAACCCTTATTGAGAAGCCGCCACTGTGCAAACTTATATACAATAACATATCAAAGAAAAAGTGAATTCTGTTGGTAAAAAAAATAAATGAAATTGTATAACCTCATTCGTAAATGTTAAATTAAATTGCATTTATTGAATCAAAGGCTTTTACTTTACAATTTCTATATACTCCGCGAGAAATACGGTTGAATTAAATTAAATTGCTACAGCTACATATAATAAAGTTTCGCGTCGTATTTGGTTTTTACGACCCAACTGTAAAATTAAGTGCGCTACAAACAAAGTAATTGGGAAGAAATAGTGCAAATTTCCCCACTTTAAACAGGATATTATCATACTTTTATTCGTTGCTTGCCAGCCTTTTCCGCTTTAATCCGTTTAAACATTAAACTAGAAAGATAAATGTTTGTGCAAATTTTACGACGTGTGGTCAGACCAGCTTTGGATTGCAAATTGCGAGGTTACATACGCGCTAAACCCACCAATAAAATCTAAGAAAGGGAACAAAAAGTACCAGGATGGGTTCGAGTTGATTTACTCCAGGAACACAAACGCCAGTGTTAAAACCATCGAGGTTGTTTGAAATTTGTTAGTATTTCAGCTGGACGGTGTAGACCTACTCGGCTTGACAGAATTTTTCCTTCTGCAGCCATATAGTAGAGACAGGATGGTTGAAAAGCTCTTAAAAATAACTTCCATGAGGGAATGAGTGCTACCGCGCTTTATATCGCCACGACAGGCGCTAGTGTAGGCGGTAAAGTACAGAAATTTCAAATTACTGAACGTTAATGTTTATTATGAATTTTTAACGCGGGTTTTTAGTGATTTTTATAAAAATTGCAATACTTCTGATGAAAAATGGGAGATATACGGTACGGGTCGATGAATGTAAGTGTTTTAAAAGCAGAGCTAAGAAAATGAGGTGCAAAATTAAGCGGGCCTAAAGAACAGCTAATTTAGAAGTGTGTTTACTAGCACAAATTTGTCAAAAGTATGCATTATTATATAGTTTTAATTCTGCATTTCTGTTCACAGACTTCAAGAATATCATATAAATAATAATTTCCTTGGAAAGCAGTAATTTACTTGCTCAGTAGGGAAATTATTGCACCTGCCAGAAGTGCCTTATGTCATTAAAGTTAGGTTATATCAAGCATGAGCATGATGCGAATCGCTACCAACCACTGTTTTAGGCGAGTTTTGTCT
The DNA here is from genome assembly GCA_029963845.1 of Rhamnusium bicolor. Lineage (NCBI taxonomy): Eukaryota > Metazoa > Arthropoda > Insecta > Coleoptera > Cerambycidae > Rhamnusium > Rhamnusium bicolor. The sequence continues at coordinate 57,056 of JANEYF010000266.1, read as the reverse complement.
CTCGGAAACATATGTCCGCCTTTTGTTTCCGAGCAAAATGGAACTGCAAACACTGAGGCATAATTAATAAGTTTTTTTATTTACTGGTGTACGAAATAATTATAATTATAAGACCCTATGAACTTGTTCCGCCTAATATACAATAACTTTTGACAACTACCTTACTCGCTAGTGGCGCCATCTGGTGAGCCTAAAAACGGTAGCCCTCATTGGTGTTACGAGAAAAACCTACACAAATATTATAACAATTCTAAATCCAAAAATAATACAAATTAGGATGGGCAAAATGTAGAAGAGAACATAATCATTTTTTTTTTACATAAAATACATTTTGTACGAATTATATATATATTTTTTAAGTTTACGGAAATCTAAGAATACATTGAGTTTTAAGGGAGAAAAAATCGAAATAATTAAATATTTCGGAGAAATCTAATAGAAATATTACATTTTTTACCTTTACACCACCTTTTCTTTTAAACAAGGCGGTAAATCGAAAAATTATATTCCTCCAAAAAGTTGCATACATGTTTTTGGAAAGATGATTAGACTCCAGATAATTTCCGTGAACCTTCGTAAAACCTGGGACCGGCTTTCTGATCGGTCCGTCTTTTTCATAGGGAAGGAGAATAGTGCGTGCGTGTGTGCGCAGCCAGACATAGACCGTATTCCCTATTCAGTTCAGTTTGTATACAAACGTTGTAGTGCGTAGATATGTAGCTGGTTCTAATTTTGTTTTACTTTTAGATTTAGATTTGTTAGAATACGAGCTATCAATCAGTGTATATAGTTTTTTGGGACACCGATTCTCCCAGAGAAGTGAAAATATTTACCACATGGCACTCTACTAATACGAAATTACCACTTTCGTGTATGCTATTTTATACTTTTATATAAAACTATGTTATCTAGAAAACCAAAACGGCTTCTGCCATTTCTAGAATATAAATTTTACTTTGCAGTGTCACTTTTCATCAATATGACACCTAAACATTTAAATTATTATTACTGACAGAAATTTGAACGCAGGGAAATAAAATACAGTATGCATTTGAGAACTGAAGGAAATTAGCAATGCAATAATTATTGAACTAATAATCTAACAACATAATGCTACTGTATTCGAGTGCTGCTGCCCATTGCGGGTACTTACTTTTTACTTTCTTGTGACGGAATGTTTTGTAGTAATTCCCAGTGGTATTTATTAACATATACTTTTGCTGCCTGAGCAATATTAATCCCTTAAAATTATTGGGGATAGGGATTCCATTCAAATTAAGATTTTTCCATGCACTAATAAAATTTATGTTGCCAATAAAATACATAGTGTCGACGCAAATAAATACCTTTATGCTGCATTTTATCCTAAGCGATTTGGGAGATTAACTGGATGTACAACTTGAAGGCGTGACAACACTTCCTGTAATTTATGTCTTCAGTTAATACCAAACTATAGTACCCTGCAAATAACCCTTTTGTTTAATTTCTTTATTCAAGCGTTCATTCACCAAAAGAATTAACTAATAAAAGCAGTTTTTATTCAAATTCGTAGGAGTTAAGTATACAGAGGTGGAACTAATATTTGATGATAAAATATTCAATAACATTTTTCTGCAATCGTAACTGTTTTTCGTAAAACTTTTGAGAGGAAAATATTATGTTTACTGGTCCAGCCAGGCAAAGTAACATAAGGGATCGGTAAAGTGTTTACCGATCTCTTATGTCACTTTTGGTTGACGACAGTAGGGTAAGTATCTAATTAAGCACTCTAGACAACAGCGTCTGACATCTGTCAGTTGAATTTTATTTTGTTTGAAAACGATTTCAAGTAAAAAAGTTTTTGCGACTAGCAAGAACGGTTGCAGAAAAAACATTGTATGCGGAAAGTATCTACTGGGCTCGCCGACTTTCAGGGCTCGTTGGTGCTCATCCGGAAATTGCCAGCTCGCACAGTAAAGAATCACTTCAGTCTTGTTACGTAAATAAATATTAAAGTGAGCTAAGAACAAGTTTCAGACGATGTGGATCAAACAGTAGATGTAAAATTTTAATAGAGCTTGACAATATACTAAATCAACCTGAGGTTGCGTAATGTATTGAGTAACCATGCCGGTAACCATTTTCTGAACGGCTGCACTTATTCTGTCCTCTAGATGATTCAAGCTGGCGAGTTTATTTTCATAAACTACCGAATTAAAGTGCCCTCAACAAGGGAACTTAAGAGAATTTAAATCCGGCAAATAAGGTGACCACTCAATATTTCCACTTCGGCCGATCCACTGTGTGGAAGTAATTGTCATTAAGTTGAATACAGGCACTCTATGGAGTTCACGGCAGCATTAACTCTTCTTGAAACGATTTCTGTTTGCACTTTAAGGTTAAAAGCTAAAATCCATTTTAATTTATTTTTTATCTTTTGAGTTTTCAAAATTCATTGGCCATAAAAATGTCGTTCTGTACAGGGTACCTGAGGGGGTGATATGTAAAAATGACTCTTTCAACCCATGTCCATTATGCCACATATGTTGGGCCAATGTGGATCTCTCAATCTGGTAATTTCCTACATTCTTCTGATGTTTGGTTATTCTCACTTCTAGTGGTCTAGATGTCTTACCTATATAAGACTCACTCACGGAATCTTATAAATGCAATTTTTTGAATTTTGATTATAAAGGTTTGTCTTGTTCAAAATTTATCGTAGGATATTGTAATTTTGAAAGATATTCTTACATTCCTCCGATTACCAATTCTTCTAAGTTTATCTATGTGTAAGAGAGAAAAATCAGCATGGAAAATAATTTGCGGAAAAACTTTCATCAAAGTTATTTTTTTGTAAAAACTATAATTTCAAGGAAATTCGTAAAGTGCGGAACATCGTCGAATTCTGTATATTCATACATTTAAAAATATATATTTTTAAACAAAGTACAAGAGATTATTAGTAGTACTACTACTATTTTTATTACTTCGTGATATCCCCTTTGGAGTAAAACTGCAATCATGTAAATAATCCATCCATTAGTTGTAATAAAAAATAATAGCCGACTAAAATACGAAAAGTGGCAAGGTAGACTAATACTTCCGTTGTGCAGCGATCATGCGACACTCACCCCCTGCAGTGGACTCACTAATGTGCGTAGAGTGGAGTGATAACATCTAATAGCTCCCTGTAATGACTACAGTCCCTAATTACACACCTCAAACGGAAACCTCATATGATCTATGGCAATAATATTGAAGACGTGGTCTGTTATTACAGAGCTGCAAAGGGATTTCCAGACGCCAAGGGTGGATTAGCTTTGAAGACTTTATGCGTTGTGTAGGACATTATGGGGAGCATACGGTGCAGGGTAAAACGCATATTGTGCGAGCGGAGAACAGCTTCAGAATAACGGTTCTGGGTAAGGCAGAGAGACGTTATGAAATGAAAAATGGCCTGAACTCAATGTAGTATATATATAAATCACGAACGTTCCAAAAATTTTTTGTTTAGGGAAAGCAGTAAGTAGTATATTTTCTGTTCGATGGGTAATATGTCTACCACGTTTTTCATTCTGACAAATTTCAGTGACAGGTCGATATTAAAATGTTTTCGGTTCGAATTTTATGGTATCAACGAGGAATATTTAATACACAAGATTAGGAATTGCGACGGATACAAATGAAAACAGAGAAAGAAACCATCTAAAAAATAAGTTGCATATAAATGATACAAATAATAACTTTTTATTTATTATGTGCTTAAATAGTAAAAACGTATTACAAAAATAGTTACTCAAATTCTATAACTCTTTAGGTTTTCCATGATGAAAGTGACATGAAATTTTATTATATTACGAAAGTTTAACAAATATATACAAACAACAAATTATTTTATTTATACATACAAGTTAATTATAAAAAAGAGAACCGAATTTTACCCATATACAAGGAACAAAAAACGTATTTTCTTCTTGAAATTCTGAATTTTTAAGGTGTTTTCGGAGATAGAAAGAGGGAAGCAAAACTTGTATTTCATTTACATCTTCAAAATTCCTGAATCAATCCCGTGCAAATTTGTTACAGAGCTTTAAATTGTTAATAACGCTGCACAGTAGACGTAAACGCCAAAAAGCTGGCCAAAATTAAAAAAATGAAGATTTTTTTTTTTGAAATGGAAACGTATTAAATCGTTGTAGTGGTACCCCTAGCATTAGAAACGACCGTTAATACCGGTCCGGGTTCACTACCTGAGCGAGGAAATTACTTATTGTGCGACCGTGCAGCACGTCACTTCGGCAGCTCGCAACGCTTCAAAAATCGATAAATTTTGTCTGCAGCGTAAAAATTCTCAAAGTGCAGTTTTCTGTATCATAAAAATGGATTCTGCATCAGAAAGTAAGTACAATTAAAATATCTCAGTATCAGATCAGTTTATTTATATGGTAATTAGTAAATAATTATCGAAGTGGAGTGCATTCTTGTACATGCAACGATTCATAAACTCCACAAAAAAAGCCATAAGTTACGCGGTTGGTGATAGTTGGTCTTGAAACTTATTGGAATGTGTTCAAAGAACATTTTTTCGAAAGTGTATAAAAAATTAGCTACATCTTTTCGCATCTTTGCAAGATATTGACCAAATTGTGCGCGAATGCACGGATGTATGCACATTCGTGCACCATAAAGTGGGCTCCTTTTGAATGCGTTCATGAATATAATTCAGATAGTAATTGAATAAAATTAGTTTTCAAAGTCATTACACATTTTTATTCCATTCGCCAGATCCTAATTTTCCCGAAACAAATGAAACACATGAATTCGCTTCAATTCAATAATAATTTTTGAACTATGTATATATTTTTGACCGTAATTTTTTTGAAATTCTATATGGGATTCTTCATCAGCAACCCAAAAAACCTGTATACAAAGTTTTGTAAAAATGCAGCGATAATTGGCGATTTTTGGTATGTTTTGGGGGGATTTCATGGCCGCCATTTTGTTTTTTTCAAAATTCAAATTCGGATTCTTGATCAGCGACACAAAAAACCCCTGTATGCACAATTTCAGTAAAATAGCTCAGTGCCTTTATATTTTGGCCAGCTTTTAGGCGTTTCCGTCCACTGTGCGCTGGTCATAAATGCATGTACGTTGACAACAAACACTATATGCGGCTCTGCGAGCCGTATTCCAGTCTGCTTAAGTATTTCGTCGCAACCCTATAAACCGGTTTAAGATTTGCGTCTTACATTTTTAAGCATATATGTAGACAAATATAAAGATCTAAAGTGTAATGTGAAGGAAATAAAATACTCGTATATCTTATTAATAAAAAAAAGTACGCATCAGTACTGACTGTAATATTATATATTAAATCCATATGTTATTTAAGATGAATTATTTATTTTCATTTTTAGTTCTCATAAATAGAGTAATTTTAACAGCGATTTAAAGTTTGATGTTGGCAACCTGGCGACGAGGGCGTGCTAACACCGTCTGAACGCCTCTAAACGAGTTACAAGTTTTAAGTTAGCTTGTCCTGACATACAACTTCCACCGCAACCTAGAAGCAGCAATACATGTGATTCACAACAATTATACAGTGGTATTGGACAATATTCAACTATTAGAATTCTTCATTAAAATTAGAAGAGTCCTTCAATATAATTCATAATGTACAAAATAAATTACACACTTTAACGTGTTGACCCCACAAAGGAGATCTTTTTCAGCAGAAAACATAGAAACTGTGTTACTTATGCCAATGTTCATTGATTTCAGCCATTGTTAACATGGAAAAGGTAAGCAATATTATTTATTTCACCATTTGACACAATTATCAGGAACGTAGGTATTCACATGGGAAGCTATTGACAGCCGTCTGATTTACCATGCTCTACTTACTAACAATCATTTATTCAACAATTTATACAAGACGCTCTCGGATAACTTACCCTGTAACAAATTTATTTCCTTTTTTTCTGCTGTTAAATGAATTAAAATTGGAATAATCTTTTCGAACTATCAATGAAATATCTCAATAAGTGCACATTTTTCGGAAAATGGAAGATCACTAAAGCCATAAATCAATATGAAGTGGTTTTCGTTAATACATGCATAGAGGATAACGGTGTAGATTTTCAACAAAATTTGAATTGATTTGTATTGTTACAATTAAAACAAAAACTAACCATTTAGTCGCGTGTTTTTTTCAAAGTGGAAGAAGATATATGTACTATTTTAATATTTTTGAGACACTTGATCATTGTTATACTTATTCCCTGCATATGTACGCTGATGATATACAACTTTGCTTTGCTTTTCATGTGACGAAGTCTGAGGAAGCCCAAAGCAAAATTAATCATGATTTAAATGTAAAAAAATTGGACCCCTCAGAATTAACTCCTATTAAATCCTGCTCTTTTAAACAGATTTCAAGTTTTAGAAATATCCTTGATAGGGCCACTAAACTTCTGTTATGTCAGTCCTTAGTCTTATCACATGTCAACTACTGTGATTATGTTTATGGGCTTTGCTTATAAGAAGCAAACAAACTTTAAAAAATCCAGAATATCTATTAAATTTGTTACAAATAGTTCTATCCACGAGCATATAAAACCACATATCAGGAAGTTAGAACTACTAAAAATAAATGAGAGGCACTTCCTACATTACACCTCACTATTAAATAATGTCATCCTAACGCAAAAACCTATGTATCTCTTTGACAAACTAATTACGAGAAATGTTATGTATAACTAAAATTTGAGACATACAAATGACCAATTGTATACAATAAGGCCTAAATATGAAACATTTCCATCATCTTTTACTTACCTATCGACTTATGTCTATAATAATCTACCTCCACATTTACACAACAAAGCAACAAATGAATTAAAATGTCAACTTAGGACTCTGATTTTGACCGACAAATTAAACGTAAATTTAACATTGTTTTAGACGGTGATAAAAACATATGCGAGACATCACACTGTTCTGTTAGATATTATATATACATATACTGTAGATGTACATTGTACATAAATTAGATATACGTTAGATATACTATTGTAATATTAGATATTATATACTGTACTAATACTATATCAATGTTATCCTAGCTTAGCAGTTTTGATATCAGTGTATACGTACCACTAACCTCTTGTGTTAAATTGTTTTTACACAATAACGACATTTATTATTATTATTATTACTTGTATACTTTCTATTCCATCTAAATCGTTTTCTATAAACATCACATGAGTTAGACTATGATATTATAATGTTACTGTTTAAATAAACATGTGTAAATACACATTTCTACATATTTTACACTTTTGACAAAAATTCAAAGTGAAATCGGCGAATGTTGTCGTAGAACACATCGTACAGACTTTTTTCTATTTATTGAGATCTTCCTATTCTGAAAAATTTTCACTCTGAGAGATATTTCATTGATGCTTAAAAAAAAATTCTAACTTTAATTCAACAAACACTAGAAGAATGCGATCAAATTTGTCTCGGAGTTAATTTTTCGAGAACACCCTGTATGAAGTATCGAAATAGCTATGTAGATCAAGTAATAGTAATAAGCACCGTAGGAAATGTTCACGATGTAGATTAATCGAAGTATACCCGTCTGCCAAAAGTCAGTCGAGTGGCTGGCAGGTCAAATGCAGACGACGGTCATACTGGGTTCTCTCTGTCTGCTTAGGGCACATGATTCTGGAATCTACAGTCACTGACACCGTGAGCTGTGGGTTGGCTGTAGACAATTTGCTGGCGCTCTTCCCGTGAGGTTTGGAGGCCGCGCGAGGATTATTCAGCTTCGGAAAACAGACAAAAAAAAAATAATATTCGAAGTTAACTTTACACTTAACCCTATTCTTTATTTCGTTAAATAATTCTTAAGACCTTTAGCTATAATTAGACCCCATCAGGTTACCTATAAGGTCTTATAGGCCTGTATAAAACAATTTGGACTAAGTTAAAACCGTACGACCCTGATTAACATTAAACTGTTATATGTCAGAACGTTTATAAAACTACTTTGTTTGTGAATGTTTCCCGCCTAAAATTCTAACTCAAGAATTATTGGCTAGCTGTGCGCTGTAGCGTTTTTTAAGTTTACTTCCAAATCTAAAGGTAAAAATAATTAAGTAGCCTAAAATTCTAAATCAAGAATTATTTGCTAGTTGTGCGCTGTAGCGTTTTTTAAGTTTACTTCCAAATCTAAAGATAAAAATAACTAATTAACTTAATCAATCAATCAGTTTTAATCATCTCCAGACGATGCCAACTTGGTTGGCGAAACGCGCGTAGCGCGCAGTATATGGTGTTTTGTGGCAATTGATGCCAAACTACTGAAGGTGACAAAGTTTGTTTGTTGATAGTTTCATCTACATGGGAAGAAAATGGTAGGTATATTATTAAGATGGCCTAATAAGTCAAGACATGCTGAAAAATTAGGCCATCAGGAAAACTCCCAGCCTAATTTTACCCACGTTCTTGAACAGGAGATTCATATAAAATAGATTTTAAATATTCTATTATAAAATTAAGCCTGTATATACAACTATTCCTAGTGCCACAATCAGTCGAGTTTGTTTTGGGGGTACCGTTAATAACTTTTAAATGGTTTACCTTCGATTTTATTTATAAATTACCACTATTTTTTTTTAATTACTAATTGAAGTTAACAGTAGCATGATCCTGTACACGTTGTACTCAGTGACATTTACTTGCCATTTTTTAATTTATCATAACCTCATTTTCTTAAGAATATTTAGTTTTATTTGCGCCGCTGGGGTTAGAAATGTAATTTGCCGCCTATCCTTTACCAACTCAAAATCATATATTTTTTCGCCAAATTTGAGAATGGAAATAATGAAGGGTTTTCCTGATATTGCTATCCAGACAGCCGCTTTCTTTTATCAGACATCTAAAAAATCAGTTATCAGTTAATTTAATTAAACTTGCACCTTCGGATAGGGACGGGCCTGCATTTAAAACTGATAATATTTATGAAGCATTTAATGAACACATCACTGTTTTATTCTATATGTTAACAAGATTACAATTTCTTAAATGTGAAAGGTTTTAAAGAGGAATCAGGACACCTAAAGCATTTTTACAACTATTTTAAGACTTGATAGTTTTACAGTTAAATGATTAAATCAAATTTGTAGTCAAATGCATTTTTAAAACCAAAAGCATCTACAAATGACGGAGAACTAATAAAACTCTTACAAAACTACAGCTAAAGAAGGTCCAAAAGATTCTAGGATACAGTTTTAAAGTATACTACAAGGCTTTTTTAATGATAAACATAATTTGATACTAATTAATCTACAAACGTCCTTTATAAAAGAATAACCTGGCTAAATAGCATTTAAATTGTTACTTGGTCCATATAGAGGACGGCTATGAGTATAGATCTCTATTATTTCTAATAGATATATAGGGTGAGTTAGATTTTAATCGAGAAACTGAAAGAATCGATAGAAATGTTGAACGTTGCGTACATCAGTACATTTCTCACCATAGTTTTCATCTCCCCACTCCAACCAGAAGCGTGACGGTGGGGGTGTCAGAGATATTCCCAAAAAAAAAAATGAGACGCCAATGACCTAGGCTACTTTCTCTTTCTCTTTCGAAATTTAATATCATTAATGCACAAAAGAATTAATTTATAATTTTTTGAGAGAATAATGTTTGAGTTAAACTCGTTTCAAATTCATTTATCCCATACTTATCATCAACTAGCTGTTAATTGAAAATCGTTTAAAAAAATTTTTTCATTAACATAATTACGAATGGAGAGACGAAAACTATGGTTTGAGGTGTACGCAACTTGAACCTTTTGAATTTCATAACAATGTCTCAATTATTAACAAAAGAAATATTGAAACCTACAAAGCATATAATATGTATTTTATGTGGTACTCAAATTAACTGCATGAATGAAAATTCTAACGTTATTATATGCACGTTTGAACTTTTTATCATTAATGCCTTTTATGTATCATTGTTTTCACTTAACATTCACCGATCGATACATAGGGAGGGTAGATAAGTTTATACCTCCGTTTTTTCACCGGAATATCGTGCTAATGGAAAACATTAGTGAAGATATCCATCGAAATGACTAAATAATATTAATACATCATGCAACATCAAATAAGTCGCTCATTTTATAGATTATCATGTATCGTGGTGGTGTTATAATTATTATTGATTTTGATACCCGATATTATCTTTTTACTTTTCATTATTTCTCTAAGAAAATGTAATTGTTTAAATATTTGATTCAAATTTCGAAAAACGCTGACCCACTATAAAATACTAAGCTATAGCTGTCGAAGGCTCCTAATACAAAATTATTTAAATACAAATTAGATATCCTCTTCTTGGTAAAAAATAATAACGCTGAAAATTTTTTTGCTAATTATTATTTTACAAAATTTATCACAGATAAGTATAACATATATCTTTTTAAACAATTATTTTCCCGACTATTTGCCAAAACTGAACAAAATGAGTCAGTCACACTGAATATAATGTGCATATTATCTTTTTTGTAATCCAAGTTTCAGCGTTTTGGCAAACGGCCGGGAAAGTAATTGTTTAAAAAGATATATGTTATACTTATCTGTGATAAGTTCTGTAAGTTAGAAAATGATAATTAGTAAAAAAATTTCAGCGTTATTATTTTCCATTTCACTCTAATATTTTAAACTTTTACCAAGAAGAGGATGATACATAATTTGTTTTTAAATTATTCTAACCTACGGGGAATTTCCACTATATAATTTCAATAATTATTCTGTCCTCTGAAGCCATTAATGTTTATTACGTTAGGGTTTACTAAGATTCATAGTTACTTTGGATTCTTTCAATGAGCCATCTTGATAACGCTAAAAGCAGAAACACATGTTAGTGGATGTTTTAAAGTGATTGTTCAACTGGTGAGTACTTTTGTTTTATTTATTTTCGGTTTTGTTGAACAGAATAGTTGAAATTAAAAATACCATTATTGAGTCAGACACACTGAACATAATGTGCATATTATCTTTTTTTGTAATTCAAGTTTCAGCGTTTTGGCAAATAGCCGGGAAAAATAATTGTTTGAAAAGATATATGTTATACTAATCTGCGATAAGTTTTGTAAAAGTTAGAAAATAATAATTAGCAAAAAAATTTCAGCGTTATTATTTTTCATTTCACACAATATTATTGTCTGTCAAGTTTCAGTACATACAATTTAATACAAGTAATTTGCATTAATTATTATAAAATTGGCATATTGAAAACAAATGTAATCTACTACTACTACTATGCTTAAGTTGGATGATTGATTCACATTTTCAATATTTTCTTATTTACTCAAATGTGGTCGTTTCAAAGTTGAAAGTCATATTTTTATATTTTATACCGTATACCTACAACCGTTAAGGGTCAATGAAATTATGAAATAAACACAACCAATTTTGATAATATCAAATACGTTCAAAGGCACTTAGAATATGCATTTCAATGCTTCTATAGGGGAAAATATTTTATTAGCTCCAACAAATAAAATAAATGACCCATGAAATGAATAATTTATTGATATAGGAGAGTTTTCCATATTCCGTTTCAAATAATTTATTTTTTAAAGAAACAGTATCTGAAATGTTTTATCGCTTGTTTTGAAAATAATGTTTCAAGATGATTTAATTCCCAAACAGGAAGTGACCGAAAAATCTTATCGAGATGAAAGACATCTACAGACCCAAAAAGTTTTGCGTTAATTTTTTTAAAAATGCGGATACATTTTTTAAAACCCGTTTTAACAAATAATAAAACAGGTGCAGATTATTAAAATATCATCTCAGAGAACAAACTTCGCAGGTGAAACCAAAGCCAGTAGATGTGTGTACCGTTCATCAAGCGAAAATGTCCTTTTTTTGAAATAACTTGGTTATTTTTAATATAAAGTAAACGGCCGCCAGACGGCGTACATGCGAGACGGGAAAAAAGTCAACCATTTAGCAAATTAGTTTGAAAATTTACACAATCAAAATTACATAATCTCGATCACAACCGCATTAAAAAATACAATTTCTCAAATATACGGTAACGGAGTTCAAATTCCTATGACGCGACAGCAAATTATAGCAACTATGATCACGCCCGCGGAGCTGAAAAAACTCTTGCCAACAAAAAAAACGCCGGAATCGGACGGTATCGATCATAAGCTACTTACGAATCTGCCGAGAAAGGGTACTGTCCAACTTACGCACATTACCAATGGCATTCTACGTCTGCAATACTGGCCTAGAAGGATGCGGTGCGGTGGTGTGTTCCATCTTGAAGCTGAATAAAAATCCGAAGATGGCTTCTAGTTACCGTCCGATATCTTTACTATCGGCGGTATCTAAGCTGGTTGAAAAGGTAGTCCTAAAACGGCTAAACACCACCCAGTACGATCTTGAAATCAACGACGATTTTCAATTCGGTTTCAGAAAGGGTCGCAGCACGACTCAGCACATCGTCAGGATTGGCAATGATGCCAAGCGACAGTATAATCTTGACAAGAGCACCGCCATGGTGCTCTCAGATATTGAGAAGGCATTCGAAATCATCTGGTTACGTGGCATCATATATAAACTGCATCGGTACGATTTTCCGGGCCACCTAACGCAACTGATACACTCTTTATGCACGGTCAAACGCTGCGAGTGAGAGTGAACAAAACTCTATCAACACAGAGGGACATTAGAGCAGGCGTTCCGCAGGGGTCAGTTCTTGCGCCAAAATTATATAACATATACGTGTTCGAATTTTCTCAGTTCCTGAACACTTGCGATGTACGCCAACGATACTGCCACAGTCACCATTATCAGGCCGCTGGGCAGCTGATAAAGGCGCACATGGTAAGGGCGTCGGAGTACTACGCCAAGTGGAAGGTGAAGGTGAACGTCGCCAAGTCGGCTATTGTTTTCACTAGAAAGAGGATAAATAATAAATTAATTACACCTATTTCGATGGGGGGTAGCCAAATTGAGACTAAACAAGACGTAAAATATTTAGGCGTAACTTTGGACAAAGGACTTCATTTTGGAAAACATGTAAACGACACGATACGCAAAGTCTATATTCCCTGATGGCGGAGAATAGTAGACTAAATAGGGATAATAAAACAACAGTTTACACAAGACAGTAAGACTGGCGCTAATATATGCTGCACCGGTCTGGTGTTCCGCGAGCGCGATGACGTTACACAAATTGCAGGTTCTGGAAAACAATTTCCTTCGCTTCATAAGCACGTCAACAAGATATACCCTCATAAGGGAATTACGACAACTTTGCAACGGCATCGCACCCATAGTAGATTCTATCAGAGATATCTCACAAAAATTTGACGAATTTAAACTCTCTGATTGTCCATTAACAGCCAACATTACAAAAATAAGGGAGTATAACGCGCCTTTTCGAATAAAATACAAAATACCTCACCAAACGTTACAAATTTTCAGACAATATATTTAGACCACGCTCCTCCCACAAAAATGGGAGAACATGCCCACACTATAAAAGTTGCATCAAAATGCAAATTTTGTTGTCATGTTTCTCTTCTTTACTTTTTGTTTGTTTTTGGTGTCGAAATTCCCCCATAAAATTTATTCAAAATCATAAACCAACCTTCAGTAAATCGCGGCACATATTGTTTACATGTGTTATTATTAAAATACCCAAAATTAAGCGGAATTTGACATTCCCGCTCCCCAGTTCTGTATTATTTAGAGGCGAGCTTCTTACTGCAGCAGCTTGGCTCGTCGTAACACTATCAAAATTCGAAATTTATATACACAAATCTTTCACAGTTTATTTTTTATTTTTACATTGTTTTAAAGTTTTACATCTGCGGCACATGCTTTTGCATGCGTCGTTGATTTTTATTCAAAAGTTATTTTACAACATAAAAATTGTCTTGTCTCTTAGGTATTGTATTGTTTTAACGTTTCTAGTTTTAAGTCCGGACTGGCCCCGCCTCGCCAGACCTAACAATTGCCTCGTCGTCACCATACGCGGGAATGCTATGTCGGCAACGGACGGGTGTGCGGCGAGGGCAATATACAATGTTCATATTTAATTTAAATAAAAATAGTTTGGATTTGATTAGCGGTGACGGGTATGTGAAACTTCTCATATGGTCCAAATGCTACTATCCAACCGACATCATTGATGTCTCTGTGGCGGATAGCGACTTGCGAAGCAAGTACCGAGAGCGGCGACCTCTAGCCCAGGTGGACTAAACTACTGTTATTAAGTATGATTTGAACGAAACAACTACTCAGCGGGCAAATACCTCGACCTGCATTGGATTATACCTTCAAATCATGATAATCATGATTGATTTGATATTGGTTATTCTTGAAGTTATAAAAAAAGGTGTAAAGAGCTTCATTAACTAATTTTTTTCGTAGAATCCAAATTTTGAAAAATAAAAAAAAACACCTGCACATCGGGTTTAAGAAATATGACGATGAAAAGAAGAAGAATTAACCTTGACAGATATTGATTTTTGGAAAACATGACTTGACAAGTAAACTGCACCTTTATATCAGAAATGCAGCAATTTTGTTTTCAACGAAAATTTCGTTTAACAAAATCATGAACGACATTTTTAATACCAAAATCCAAATATCTCAAAAATGTTTGATATAACATGACACATTGGTATTTTCGAAATCAGAAAAATGATGGAAATCGAACTGTTTTCAAGTATACAGGATATTCTATTTAAAGAAACAAAGTAATATGTTATATTACTTAAACGCGTGCGCAAAATTTGAATTCCGCGAAAAAAAGTAAGTTAAATCACACCTTTTCGAAAACTGCAAAAATAAATAATAAGTTGTTTCAAAAAAGGACATTATGGCGTGATGACCTTGTACAGAATGATCATTTTAATTAGTTTATTCGATATCCTGCGTTTGTTTTCAAGCATGATAAAATTCTAAATGCAGATTATAGTTTTTTTCTAAGGGAACCAGAATATGGAAACACAATTAATATTGTTACAATCCTTTGTATCATGAACGACAATGTTATGGAATTTATTATGTTCCCAAGTTCTATTCTTCCTAGATCTTTTAAGTCACGATAAATAGGTACCTTTTATCTACACGCACTCACAGCATACCTTCGCTCGTGACGTGCTGCTCAATGAAATAAATCATTGTTGAGTATCGAAGCTGTTCTGCTTTTTTTCAGTTTTTTTAATAAAATTTCAGCTCAGAAAAAAATATTGCATCTATTTTTGAAATCTTTTTGTTGTATAAGTTTTTCAAAATTAAATATTTCCTTAAGATTGTTTGAGATGGGAACAAAGTTTGCTTCAGAATTATTGCTAAAAGTAGTTCCTCGTGTTACAAAGAAAATGTCTGTAATTTAGTGTTCCTGTAAAACAAATTGTTACTTTGAGTATTTGAATTACAAATTCTAAAGGCATGTTATTTTAAGACACTGGTAAGAACTACCTCTAATAATTAAAAAAAAATTAAAATTAATAAAATATTATTTATTTGTTGCTTTGGTTCCTCTACAGGGCGAGTTTTAAATGCGTAGATATATTTAAACTAAAATATTTTACCAAGTACAACTGATTGTCACTGTTTAACTGTTTTAAAATAAAAAAAATATTTTAATCTTGATTAGTTTTTTCGGTTCTGAGCCACAAACAAGTTGGTGATCACTGGATAATTTAATCATTGCAGGCAACGTTGCCAATGTTATTACAAATATTAGATTTTTTATTAGTTTTTACGTGTAACAAAATAAAATATTGAGGTAAAATTATATGGTTTAATTTATCTTCGAAAGAAAAAAAACAGAAGTGTATATGAATCATTTTACAAAGCGGCACTTACATTCGAATTGGCGTCCATATTTGCTATGTAGACCTGTTCTATTCTTTTATAATTTCCATGTACTCGGTCAAACACTTATAGATGTTGTCGAATTGTTTATGCTGCATTTTAAACACGGACACGCAAATCTTCCAATGTATTCAAAGGAGTAGCACACACTCTTTCAGTGTTTGAATAATTAGCCGTTTCTACACAACACAGTAACTAAATAGTTACTAAAATGTCATAATTTGACTGATTCGCTTTGGTACTAGGAGAGGTCAAGAATAAGATATGTAGGTAGATAAGTATTTCACCCTATCTTTGCTTAAGATCACCCAGTTATGTGAATGGTAAATTCCTACAATACTGCTGTGATTGCTTGTAGCTATTAAAGGACATTGAAAGCATCAATCATCTGTCATGTTAGACAACTTAACTCTATTAAAAATTTTGTACGTATTTGTTATACGTACGAAATTTTTAATACAACTGTTAAATCTGTTATGCTGTATTTGAACCAAAATAAAAATCAGACTCGTTAGTTGGAAATGACCCAAATGATTTATTCTGTTAATAAAATGTAGTTCAAGAAATCTAATTGCACTCAGGACGGCAACATTGAATTAAATCAATAAACCATTAGTAGATACGTTAGAGAGCGTTTTAAGCAACAAGCAGTTTCAGAACATTTTCATCGTATTTTTTTTTGAAAAGGAAAAACAAATTTATATATGGGAATTAAAAAAAAGTTTCAATGTGTTTTTATACATTTCAAGAATCGACGGTTTAAATATAACTACGTATTTAAGACACACCATGTATATACACATATTTTTAAGAATCATTTTGTTTCAGTCAAAAAGTTGATACGTCTGACATTCATATTTGAGACGCCTACATCATTAGAAAAGAAATTACTTTCTTGCTGATGTTTACCAGTAAGAAATATAACAAAATGCCTCAACTGCTTGCTTTATTTGTCTTTTAAACCAAACATTTATATGGCAGAATCTGCGAAACCGGCAAAAACTCATATCGTAGATATTCCCCTATGTGCTCCCGAAACTCATTTTTTCGGTTTTGATTACAGAAAGCCACCCCAGCAATCGCATGCTAGGATAACACCGCATTTAAATGATGAATAATGCGTCGTAGCTCAAAGAGTTCAATGCCTATGGATTTGCCGATGGCTCTCGTGTCAATCTTGGTTGGCAGCGACCGCGTTCAATCCCCCCATTCCCCTCAACTCAACCCATTTACAGGCCCGCAATTTATGGAGCTTTTGAACACATCCGATCTGCTGATTGTGATCGATAGTGCACATTGGCTATTTTAACAGAGCATTCATTTTGCTGAAATTCCTATTTACACACTAAAGCTATTAGGGTGATAGCCTACATTCTTCTATTCCTCGGTCGCCACGTTTACGTTCGCACAAATTTCAACAATAGATTCTCTTGAATTCAATTGATAACATTATCCTAGTGTCATCTGAGTGTAGTAGAATAAACTCCACTTAAAAGCGTGTTGAGTTGTGTTCTGAATAATCTTTTACTAGTTTTAATTTTTATTCTTAAAAACAACCTGACATAATTGAAATTTCTTATAATTAAAGCTCGGTAGGTAGCCATAAATGATGTCAATTCCAGGGCTGACGTCAGGTGATGTATCACCGCGTAAATATGTTTGTTTTCTTAACAGCCTCTCAAGGCACCGAAGTAACCCCCGGAAAAACCTAGGATTTTGTGTTGCGTAAGGTGAGACGAGGATCTACAGTTTACTGTAGAGTCCAAACCACATCTAGGGCTTTGACAATTCCCTCTCACATCTTAGTCTGACACAAATTACAAACACAATTTCTAACTTGTCTCAAGATGGAATCGAACCATCGGTACCAAGTATATTACAGCTATAAGCCAACTAGGCTACCATGCCCACTGTTCATGCATATATGACACAATATCTTACCTTGTGATTATTTTGGCGAGTTCAGTAACAGCAAAAGTTAATGTAAAGAGGGCTGAAAGTATTGGTGAATGTAGATAATACTACAGTAAACGTATATTACTAACGGGCACGGTGGAGTAGTTGGTTAGAGCACGCGATGTGCATCTTTCGACAACCTATTTAGGCCTAACCCATTCACAAAATTCCAAATTATTCTTGGTTTTTTTTCTTTTTATGCGTTTTTTCACTAAACATTTTCTCTTACAAACATTCTTTCAAGTTATAATATTTTTATAATAGAACATTTCTATATTCCGTAATAATAATATACAAACAGTCTGATATGACCGTTCCACATTCGAATTGCCTTAAGCGGGTTTTTGTGTTTGAATATTTTCCCGTGAACCAATAAACAAAATTTGTGTAAATTTGTAAATACTCTAATTTTAAGTTTTAATATTATCATTAATTATTTTAAGCTAAAAAATGTTCCTTTAGCGTTTGTTTAGAATAAGTCCAAATTAGTCATTACTTGACAGGAGTTGGTGTGTATAATTTTATAGTTTTAAATCCACACAGACCTCGCTCTGCCCAACCCGTCAATTGCCATGATGCTCTGTCGCATGGATGTCGGGTTGGCTCCGGAGGCGGGAGACCTATGTAGATGTTTTATTGTTAATGTTGAAATAAATTGTGTTGACTGATTGATTGAGCACGCGATGTCAAGCTTGACTCTTCATCGTCCTGCGGGTTCGAATCCCACCACCAGCACTGGTAATGGTCGGTGGGAATGGTTGTGTGTCCACATTTTCTTATAAGTGTAACCCTCTCCTGTACAGCTTCGGTTTTGGTTCCAGGGGTGGTCTAATTTCTGTGGTTTTATATGTTTTTTATATATTTAATATTAATGCACTCACTAAACTATTTGTCACCTTCCAGCCGCAAGTATTGTAACAGAAAGAAATATAAAATAACACATTACATTTCTTCTCACCTTTGAGTATTAAATTCACTGTCTTATAACTTATTTAAAAAAATTGTTAAATAAACCGCTGCGCCAAAAAGGATCAGTCAGAGGTTCTTTTCTGAAAAAAAAAAGGTTTTTTCCTGTCCAAAAAAATGGCTCACACCTAAAAAAAACATTATTCAGAGTAATGAAACTTAAATGTCAAATATTTTGTATAATTAAGAGTTGTCGTTTCGGAATATTTTGGAGTTATCAAAACAAGAGCAAAATTTCTTTGATAAAAAATTTTGTTTTGTAGCAATGTCAAAAAGATAATCTTAATATCCAAAGAAGGTGAGAAGAAACAATATAGGATGCCACAAATAAATAATTACAGACAATAACACATTACATTATAAATAATTTATAAAACAGACATTAACTTGAAACATAAAGTAATAACATTTAATATACTGGTAATAACATT
Source organism: Rhamnusium bicolor (assembly GCA_029963845.1). Classification (NCBI taxonomy): domain Eukaryota; kingdom Metazoa; phylum Arthropoda; class Insecta; order Coleoptera; family Cerambycidae; genus Rhamnusium; species Rhamnusium bicolor. The sequence goes on along the minus strand of JANEYF010000266.1, from coordinate 37,795 downwards.
TAAAAGACATTAAAATACGTATTTAAGAACTGATTTTTTATTCCAGTATGATTACTGCAGAATATATGAATCGTTGGAAACCAGAGTGGTGTAAGTCAACACGATGATTTAAGTCGATCATAAAGTCGGATTACAATTATTATTGATGATAAGGCAAACAGAAAAATTCTCATAAAATTCAGTAAATTATTTTTGATAAATTATTGAAGCAAGATGATATAAATACTCTAAGATAAATTCATCTCCTTTCGAACTTTATACCAAAGAAAATACCAGCAACACAGATCTTACAATTAGACTTTAACTTTACCTCTAGTTGTCTCAGAATGGCTATCAGACTTACACCACTCTGGTTTTTAACGGCTATTCACCATTTAATACAAGAATATTTTTGATAAATTATTGAAGCAAGATGATATAAATACTCTAAGATAAATTCATCTCCTTTCGAACCTTATACCAAAGAAAATACTAGCAACACAGATTTTACAATTAGACTTCAACTTTACCTCTAGTTGTCTCAGAATGACTATCAGACTTACACCACTCTGGTTTTTAACGGCTATTCACCATTTAATACAAGAATATTTTTGATAAATTATTGAAGCAAGATGATATAAATACTCTAAGATAAATTCATCTCCTTTCGAACCTTATACCAAAGAAAATACTAGCAACACAGATTTTACAATTAGACTTCAACTTTACCTCTAGTTGTCTCAGAATGACTATCAGACTTACACCACTCTGGTTTTCAACGGCTATTTACCATTTAATACAAGAATGTCACAGAGGCAACTGATCCCTTTTGTCACATAAGTTTAGTTGCTGAATCAATACTTCGCGAGGAAATCCAAGTTGTGGATATATTCCATCCATGGTATAAACAGCTGAGTTAAGATATTTACGTTGAATTTTCTTAAATTGTAGGATATCAACATTACGCTTAGGATCAACTCCTAAATCTTTAACAAATTATGGTCTTTGCAATACGGCGCTGTGTAAATAATAATCATAAACAAGTTTGCTGTTTCCTGGTAAACGATAAAACATTATATTTTTGTGCATTAAGTGGCAACTTATTAATGCCATACCAAGACCAGTTATAATATCGTTTATGAATAAATTAAAGTTAAGTAGTCCCAATACCGAACACTGTGGCACTCCTGAATCTTCCATGAATTCAACAGGCTTGAAACCACGATGCTTTCTAAATGTTTTATTTTTATTTTTTTTGGTTGCAGATATTGGTGTCTATTCCGTAAATATACTTTATTGGTACTAGTAAATTCATCGACAATCCAAATCTGGCAAGCTTTAAAAGTAGAATACCATGGCAAGTCTGTCGAAAGCATTTGAAAAATCAATGTATATTATGCGTTGACCTGATTTGAACGGTCTAATTTTATACCAACCAAATACCAACAAAACGCACACAATTTTTTTTATAACCGATAAACGAAAGTGATTTTGTTATCATATCATACAGTATATTTGTAGGTACTATTTTACCATATTCCTGCCTACTGAATAATATATCATACATACTTTAAAGAGTAATATCCAAAGTATTATTGGCGAATATATCAAAAGTGAAACGTAGAGACCAAATTTATCTTACGTAGCTAATTTGAACCAATTGACCCAAACTATAACTATAAATTTGTTAGGCATTATGGGCAAGTTGGAACCATTCCAACTCATAGGATCGAATGTAGGACGCTTATATAGAGACGTATCGGATAATCAAGCTATAAGAACAGGCTAATACTCGATAATGACGATAAAGGAGGCGGCCCAATTTGTAAGGCCCATCAAGCTGACTCATGGGCCTCTAGAGTAATAGAACTCCATAATGAGTTAATCAATTTTGATAAGTGCATAAGTGCTTAAACTTGTTAACTAACGCGACAACACTTGCTTTAACTTTACCCATTATTCATAGTTAAATTGACAGATGGTTTGAGAATCAACATCCTGCATGTTTCAAAAGTTAATGCTCATGTAACATAATCCGCAGTGTACAAGTTGATTTAAACAATTTTACAACTCACACAAATACGACATATTAGATTTTAGGATAGAAATTAGAAGACAAAGGAAAAATGTTGTTGACAATTTTATTTTAAACAGTTTTGCATTTCTACATGTTATTTCTGAAAACTCTTTTTATTTCAAATACTTAAAAAAATTCTAAAACCCCTTACTTCATTCCGGTTGATTGATTTTAATATAAAATGCTTGGACTCTTCTGATGAATGCCGAAAGACTTGATATGAAAGCTCAATAGATTACCTAAAGTGTATTCTCTAGGAACACAAAGTTCTACAAAAAAATCTTGCGTTTATTTACAAAGACAACTGTTTGTATATTTAGGATGGCATCAGCTTTGACTTGAGTTTATTATATAAGGTGCCGCTAGAGGTCGTAATGCTTTTTACAATTCTAATATAAAGGATAGGCTGAGTAGATGATTAAACGTCTGTCAGTCTGGTTAGTTAGCAAGAACAGTTTAATCAGTAATGGATAACTGGCCTGGGGTAGAATTCCCTTGTATAACATAATTTTTAGATGGTATGAAAAATTTCGTGTTACTGGCAGTGTTCGTGATGCATTTAAAGGCCCTCAAGTGACAGTGGGGATACCTGAAGTCATCGAGAGGGTTCGACACGCAATACTGCAGGGCCCAACTCGTTCAGCTAGACGATAGTTATCAGCATTAAACATTTTGGATAGAACGGTATCTGAAGTCATCGAGAGTTCGACAAGCAATACTGCAGAGCCCAACTCATTCAGCTAGGCGACATTCATCAGCATTAAACATTTCGGATAGAACGGTACGCCATATCCTTCACCAATATTTGCGACATTATTACTATAAAAATCACGTTGTGCAAGAACAGCGGATTCAAGAGCATTAACACCCGCTGCAATTGAAAAAGTCACAGTACGATGTGGTGTAGCTGTTTTTGGCATTATTGGACCTTACTTTTTTCGAAGCAAAGAATCAAACAGTAACTGTGAACTCTGAACGATATTTGGAAACGATTCAGAACTTTTTTAGCAGTTGAATTACAACGGCTTAGAGTACATAACAATGAAATTTATTTCCAGCAAGATGGTGCAACTTCACACAGTGCTAGAGTTGTTATTGATAACTTAAGAAATATGATCCGGGGACGTTTAATTTCAAAAAACGGTAATTATGTTTGGTCGCCTAGATCCTCTGATCTGTTAGCATCTATTACTTTTTATGCGGATACTTAATATCAAAAGTTAATGTTAACAATCCCCACACACTACAAGATTTAAAGAACAATATAACCGAAGAAATTAGAAATATTGACGAAGGTGTTCGAGCTGCAGTTATGAATAGTCATCGCATCGAGGAATGTATTCAATGTCGCGAAGCTCACTTGAAAAATGTAAATTTGTGATGTGATGAAAATCAACTGCAATCTATGAGTTGTTTAGTGACTTTTTTTTTAACTATTTGGTAATCTATGGCAGTATTTTAAAAAGCATGACATCCTCAGGCCGCACCCTATACATTATTAATTCAATACTAAACACTGATGTATCCTCATTGTATCACATTTTAATTTCTCTCTGTTCATCACTGTTGAAATTAAGGTCACTGAGTTTCACTTTACTTTCAAATTACTGACTGCGACTACGTTTAACAAAATTATTAATGATAATTTAATACCAAAATCAAAATATTCAAAAACTTTTTGAGATAACAGATATGTGTTGGTATTTATAAATAATTAAAGAAGGTCTTTACACATTTTTGATAACTTTAAAAATAACCAAATTATACCAAAAGAGGACATTTTCGCGTGATAACCCTGTATGCTTATAAATGGCGCATTCTATTACTTCGAACTTAAAATGAATAGACTTTAGTTTGGACGTTAGAGCACGGAGAGAAAAACAGACTGACTTCATCCAGAAAAGCATTTTTTAAACGTCGACCATTTTCATGATTACTATATTTTCTTTATTTCATATATGTAAAATGCATCAATACGCTTATTCAATACATTGTATATAATATTAAGTTATACAGTGAATCAAGTGGTGGGGCTATATTTAAATCCTATACTAATAGACAGACAGTTTTGAATGTGACAATTTAAATAATCTAAGTTAGTTTCAAATCTATGCCACTATTTTGGCATGGACGCTATTCTGTGTTTCAAAAACTATGCTAGGTTTCTATCGTAAAATTTCTGTGATGACATATACTTGAAGTATTAAGCTTGCAAATATTAGTTACCAGTTTCTCTACGTTTACAAATATTTATCTCAAATACAAAATCTTTTTCTAAACAACTAATTTACTGTCTATTTGCCAACAGTGAATATTGAATTAAAAATAAGATAAGTCTATTATGTATGGCGCAGCTGTTACAATCATATTTTTAATTAAAACTGTACTACACAACAAACACTTTAAAATAACTTTTGAAACATGGTTTCGGCTATATGCGTTGACAGTGGTACTTTTTTTAAAGAAATAAATCAACTGAAAAATGTTGGCTATAGTCTGCGATAAATTTCAATTTTTAACCTAAACATTATTATTATTTATTTATATAATTATTACACATTTATATTACGTACGTTTTTAAAATATTTGTCTAACTGCTATTAATGGCTACTGAGAATTAAATTAGAAGTTGTATCCAACTGGTTTTATAAAATTCGGACTGTTGCTCAAAATGCGCAATTAATTGAAATGTATAAAATTAAGCATAATAATTACAAATTATTAAGTGGTTATAATTGTATAGGTGCAAGGGGTTTAAAGTTACTACAATTCAGTGAATTACAGAATATACAGATGTAGAATTCCTAGGATTTGATTGTACAATGTGGCAGCGTAGTTATAATCAGTGTTGTAACGATTCAGTATAATTACGAAAACCCGCATGTTCATGGCGCTTTAAATGCTGGTGATTATACTTAATTTAATGGTAGGGATGGACCCTAAATCCCATTGCCCGTTCCATGTGCAGGAACAAAACATTACAGGTCACCGGCAATTGCCATTATATTTTTTTATGAGGATGCTCTGATTTGCGTTTGTCACTGAATCAACAGGCCTGAAATTATCGATGCCAAATCTAAAAATTAATGGACGCTGTTAAATATAAATAACTTTTCATGGATTCCGTAAAATGTTTTTGTGTACATTTTAGCATAGGTAATATGGGCAACAAATTCATAAAAATAGTTGACGAGTTATTTAAAATCATTGCAACCTGAAATTTTTCAATTAATATCTTAAAATGTTTGCTATTGAATTGTATATTTAGGCATGAACACGAATAAGTACAAACATTTTTAGAATCTGATATTTTGCTATTTGCCTTTATTGTGATTAAAGAAATGTTATTTAGGTACTTATATTGAATATTGAGAGTTTTTTGTTTATTATCTAAATAAAATTTAGGTTGGTTGTCTGTCTTCTCCTTAATGTCACCGAAAGGTGCTTATTAAAATCTTTAAGAATCATTTTCAATGGAATATATTGTTAGTTATTTACATCTAGAACTAAACAAGTTTTTTAAATAAATTTTCAATATTATTTAAAAATCGAAAGTTAATTTTTTTTTTTGATAATTGAATTTTTATTTTATTATTTAACAAAGGTGACATTTGTGGGCGAATATTTGAAAACGATTAAAAAAGAAGTTCGCTAGTAACCTTTCTGCACAATATAAAATTCTACTTGGAAAAGGTTTTGTTGGGTAAGGGTCCTTGTTTTGAGAAAATCTATTTCATCAACTTGCCGACGACGACGACGGTTCGGTAAATTTTATTACCATCCTCAGGGCAAATAATGTGCTCCACCACATTATTTAAATGCAGTTAGAGACCACTTAAATAATACCTACCCTCATCAATGGATTGGAAGAAATGGACCCACTAAATGGCCTGCTAGATCTCCAGATCTTACAAAAATGGATTTCTTTTTATGGGGATACGTGAAGGAAATTGTTTATAGAGACACCAACAACAGTACAAAATATGAAGGAAAGAATAATAACTGCCTTTAGATCTATCACACCGGCAGTTTTAGGAACAGTGGGAGCCTCATTTCAAAAGCGCATAGAGATGTGTGTCAATCAAAATGGTCAACATGTGGAACATTTATTATAATTTTTTCTACTGAGTCATTTGAAGAAACCTCTTTTTTTAAATTTATTTTTGAATGTTGTAATTATTGCCCAATAAAACGAAAATGGTTGCAATTAGCCATAGAAAAGTACTTACAAAAAATGTTCGTTTTTCATTTTTACACCACATCGTTGAAAAATATACAGGGTGTTCCATTTGAAAAAATTGAGAAAATTCAATTTAAAAAGTTCTTAATTGAATACTAATTTTTGGCCACCCTGTAAATTTTTAGGAAATGAAAATGATTCAAAAACATTAATTAGATGTCTCGTAACTGTTATTCACATAAGTTTTTCTTAAAACTCATAATTGTGACTGTTCTGATTTTTTTTAATATCCATCTGCAGATGGCATTATTTCAACAAAAAAATTCATTACATCAAAGTCGTTGGGAGATAGCCAATAATAATATAGAAATGAATAGAGCCTAGAAAGAGGCTTCAAAAAAATGTACCGATATACATAGCATTCCATTTAAAAAAAAGCCACTTGGTCCTGTAATTTGGTCTTGGCTCGCCCTGTATGCTCGAAAATAACTTCCAGTTATAGACTTTTTTATCTAGTTTACTTGCAATTTTTTAAAAAATTTCTAGCTATCGTAGAACTCGAGATATCGTGGTCCGACGCACTATTGCCCCACCCTGTATATATATATATACATTATATATATATACATTATATATATATATATATTATATATATATATATATATATATATATATATATATATATATATATATATATATATATATATATATATATATATATATATATATATATATATATATATATATATATATATATATATATATATATATATATATATATATATATATATATATATATATATATATATATATATATATATATATATATATATATATATATATATATATATATATATATATATATATATATATATATATATATATATATATATATATATATATATATATATATATATATATATATATACATCGCAAAAATTATATAGTGCATTCTGAGATATTGGAAAGACAGTGTAATGTAAATTACTCCAAGGCGTGATTTAAATTTCAACGTTAATTAAAAAATATACTTAGATTAGTGCTTTTTTTCATCTAAAATTAACACTAATCGAATGAAAAACAAACTGGTCAAATAGCATACTTATTGATCAAATAGCTGTTTCAATTATTATAAAAGAAAATTATTGGCGATACAATACTGTACAAAAACGATTTTTTACTGATAAAAACACCCATTTTTTACTTGATAAATGCAATAAAATATTAATCAGTTGTCAAATTTGTCTTAATCTGGTAAAACCGTTGTCTTCCTTAAACACACGTGCGAACTTTTCTCTAACGGGCTCATTTTTTTGCGTCACCTATAGAGTGTAGCAGTCGATTTACTTCGTCCACTATTTGCAGTGACTCCGCTAACCACAACGCATTGTTTTGTAAATTTTGTATGACATCATGTAGTCTTTTATAGTTCTTGTAAATAGTTTTTAAAGCTGTTTCAACGGAAATATCTTAGAATTTTGTCTGGCTTTCCTTAATAGCTGCCGCCTCATCTGGATTGAATTGTAGTATCACAGTTTTTATTTGTTGTAAATATTCAGCATAATAAAAAGCTGCCTTTAACCATGTTCCCCAACGTGTAAGAATCGGCTGTGGTGGTTCGGGAATACCGGGACACTTGCTGTGAGATGTGCGAGGACGTTTAGGAGATTTAAGAAACACTTTTTCTGTACTTGCTATTAATGCATCTACCCCTGGAAATCCTTGTCGATTAGTTTTTGCTACAAGATGTAAATCACGTAACATGTACCAACCTACAATCGTGTTCTTGAAGAGAACGGCGTATCAAACGCATTGTCGCGGCACCATCGGTCACAAACATCAACACTTGACTTGGTGACAGATCAAATTTTTCTAACGTCTCCGGCACCACCCACGCAATTGTTTTGCCAGTACACTCAGTTAGTCTTTTGCTAGCTAGTAATAGTGAAAAAATCGGTTTAAGAGGGTCCAGTACACGTATTATAACATTTACAATAGATTTTTTTTTGGATCTGTCGTCCTGTCAACACATAACCACAGCCGTGTATTTTTTAATACACATTTGATCATATTTACAGTGTCATCGCGTACAGTTGGTACATAGTTACGCAACTTTGCGCGACTTCGGAACGTCACCTATTTGTTCCAGAACTCCCGAAATTCGGGAATTCACTGATAAATTTATTCACTTTGTCAGCGTATGACCGTTTTTTATCCTTGCGCGTGTCTAACATATTTTATTATTAAAATTAATATCAACAATAAAATACAACAAATAAAATTATCAATAATACGACAATATAAATGCAACGGAGAGGAATAAATTAGCGTGTAAACACTACGACACACAACAATGGACTAGTCTCGTGGCTTGCTTCGATTTGTCCGCCAGCCTCACCTAACATCTATCTACCTGCTCTTGCACCACTGAATAGCCGCACGACTTGCAAACTCTTCTGATAATTTATTTTATATTACATATATAAAGATTATTAAATCATTAATGAAATAACATTAATCGAATGAAAAACAAACTGGTTAAATAGCAAAGTTATTGATCAAATAGCTGTTTCAATTATGTACGAAAAAGTATTTTTAACTGATAAAAACCCCGATTTCTTTACTTGACAAATCCAATAAAATACTGATCAGTTAAATACAAGATTTCTACTGATGACATATTAACAATAAATGCTTATTTCGCTTTTTAAATGTAAGGAAAAGCTTATTCTTAAATGGAAATCGAAGCTTGCAAAATGTACAGGGTGTCTCGGTGAAAGTGGGCAATCTCAGTAGCAAGTAGAATATGCGAAAATTTATCTTCTTCAATGTTTTTTTTTCGGTTAGGAAAGTTACGGAGTAGTTCACTCCTGGCGTCCATAATGTGCTATAAAAAAGAATATCAAACTGGAATGCATCGTAGGATAATGCTCATCTTCACCGGAACACTTTGTATATAGGTCTTTAGAGAATTTCCAAATATCGAAATTGTGAAAGATCAATTTGTTGACGTCTAAAATTAATAATTTGTACTTTTCTAAAACTACAGTAAAAAAATCATATCACAGTTTTTTGAAAAAAATATGAGCGAACACTGGGAAAAGGGAATCATGTCATAAATCTTATAAAGAAACATGATGCAGATCCGTATATCAGTGTTTCAAAATTATTATTCCTCATCAGCGTAGTGTAAACAACGGGATGTGGATTCCCTCTTCGTAAATTTCGAAAATTATCTAAATATCATTCATCATAACAAAGGTGTGATAATGATAATTGATTTTTGCGGTCAGCTTCCTTGTACCTAATTTGTTGTAGCTTTCAACAATTATGTTAATATTTAACTTAAAGGAGACCGTTGTTCTAAAATAAATACACTTAATATAAGAAAGTATGTACATACCACTATATTTATAAATAAAGCTGTAAATCGTTTCTGTGTATCATAATCGTAGAGTACAGATGTACTTACTGTCGCCAGCATTCACCTTGACCGCGAAACTCTTTCTTCAGTCCAGTCTATTATTAGCTTTCGAGTTGTGTACACGTTAAGTCACTTGGGCGTATTGCATATTGTTTTTGTGTTTTTATTTTATTTGTTGTACTGTACTGTTGATATTAATTTAATAATGAAGCATGGCAGACGTACGCAGGGGTAGAAAACGGTCATTTGCTGACAAAGTTAATAAATTCATAGGTGAATTCCCGGATTTATTCTATGATGGTGCTAAAATAATTTGTAAAGTGTACGAGAAAGATTTGATGTGCTGGGATAAGCGTGATTGTGGACTTTACATAATTAGTGTACACCATAAAAATAAAAAAAAATGGCATGCCTTCGACAACACAGTTTATGTTTGATATACTATTAATGCTGATTGCCTGTGATGTTCCGCTGCAGATACTCGATAAACAACCATTTCGAGAGTTCTGGAATAAATACAATGCACAGGTGAAGTTACCAAGTCACACAACGTTATGTAACTATCTACCAACTGTACACGTAGACATGGTAAATAAGATGAAATGTGAATTAAAAAATACACGGCTGTGGTCATCTGTTGATGAGACAACAGATTGTAAAAAAAATATATTTTAAATGTTATAGTACGAGTAATGGACCTTCTTAAACCGACAGTTCCACTGTTACTAGCTAGCAAAAGACTAAGTCAGTGTACTAACAAAACAATTACCAGGGTGGTGCTGAAGACGTTAGAAAAATTTGAACTGTCAAAAAGTCAAGTATTGATGTTTGTGACTGATGGTGCCGTGACAATGCGTTCGGTAGGCCGTTCTTTGCAAGAACAAGGTTGTACGTTTATGCAAGTTACGTGTAAAGTGCATGCTTTACATCTTGCGGCAGAAACTATTTGAAAAGATTTTCCAGAGGTGGATGCATTAATAGCAAGTACAAAAAAAAGTGTTTCTTAAATCTCCTAAACGTCTCCGTGCATTTCATAGCAAGTGTCCCGGTATTCCTGAACCACCACAGCCGATTCTTACACGTTGAGGAACGCAGCTTTTTATTATGCTGAATATTTCCAACAAATATAAGCTGTGATACTACAATTCAATCCTGATGAGGCTGCAATTATTGGGAAAGCCAGACAAAATTCGAAGATATTTCCGTTGAAACAGTTTTAAAAAATATTGCGAAGAACTATAAACCATTACATGAAAGCATAAAAAAATTAGAACACAGTGCGTTGTCGTTAGCGGAGTCACTGCAAATAGTGGACGAAGTAAATCTACTGCTATAGATGACGCAACAAATGAGCGCGTTAAAGAAAAGTTCACATACTAAATTAAGACAAATATGTGATGGTGCAGCCCCAGATCCGTTAAGTGCGTTCAAAAACTATTTTACGTATGCGTGTATTACATCAGTAGATGTCGAACGGTCGTTTTCAAAATATAAGAATATGTTTTCACTAAATGGAGACAACCATAGAAACATACCTGATGCTGCAAAATGGCTACACATCTCCAGTTTGTGATAAGCAAGCTAGTTCTTTAAGCTAGTTAAAAGGGTAAGTTTTACATACATTGTTATAAATTGTAACAGTTTATTGTTTCTCGTATTAGTTAATTTCGCGTACGCCACTGTCCCACGGAACATTATTGACAGCCCTAATCATAACAAAGGTGTGATAATGATAATTAATTCTTGCGGTCAGCTTCCTTGTACCTAATTTGTTGTAGCTTTCAACAATTATGTTAATATTTAACTTAAAGGAGAACGTTGTTCTAAAATAAATACACTTAATATAAAAAAGTATGGTCATACCCCTATATTAATAAACGCTTTGCAAAATGATTCATAGCAAGCATTCCATTGATGTAATTTGTGGTAGAATATCAAGCGTTACCACACAAATAACTCACAGACGATATTCAACCCACCGATATACTAAATTAATTAATTTTAACCACAATACCTTTATTTACAAAGATATTTTAAAGCTTACATAAAGTACCAAAGATGATGATTAATACAAACCACACAATACAACCATTAGATAAATATATCACCACCCCTCGTTATCAAAATTTGTAGCCAATTCATTAGTTGCATTGTGTAGGTTGCGTAAAGATTGCATCACAGAACAGATCATGAATAAGGGAGGAATGGGTATCTCGCATGAAAAGGGTTACAAGTTCAACGGTGTAACACAGCATTACCGATAACACGTAATGAATACGAACAATGTAGGGACTCCCTAATCTCGTAATCAACGTCCTTCGGGTACTGACTGCGCGGACTTATTTAGTGCGGGCAGATAGCAACATAAACCGGTTCACATTAATTAAACTACTAAATTGATAAATTACAATCCTTGTCTGTGGAACACAGAGAGCTGGTAAAATTATATCAAATTATTTTGGTGATTCTTTTCATTTAATAACAACAACAAACAGTTTACAAATATGTAAAAGTCAACAGTAGGAACTAACATCATATCAATTTCTTCTTAATTTTTCTTTTCACATATTTGTATTTGCCTTATGCCAGTTTGAAGAAAATGCCTCGGTTTTGTTACGTTAAAAAATCGCATAAAAATGTGATTTTGGAGAGAGAATCTCAGCCATGAATTGAGATTCTTCCGAGATTTTATGCAGAGAAAACTATACGTTACAAGAAATTTCGTTATAAAAGTGCCTGCACGTATTGAATTATTGTTGATCTAAAATTCTCAATAGAGTCTAATGATTTGCATCAACTACAATGGCAATTTTCCTGATACTTGTTTCTTGATGTTCTTAGATTTCATGCAAAACATTGTCCTTAAGTGAAGGTGTTCTGACTGTTATGACCCTCCCAGAAACATTACATCCCAAATGATCTTGTTTCCATAAGTTTTTAATGGCCTTACAGAAATAAAATCATAAAAACGTATTAATTAACTTATCGCATGTTAGATAAAGTTGTGGTTCGGCAAATATCGATTAGATGTATCTCCTGGCAGCAATAATTAATACTGTTCATGGAAGTAGGACAACAAAAAATGACAAAATCAAAAAAAGTATAAGAGCACCTGTTTCAAATAGTAGAATGGACAAAGTTCAGAGAAAAAAAACATTCAATGATCTAGATGTAGCTTTCAGAATTACGAGACAACCTAAGAGAGATGCTCTTGATATTATGGATTACAACAAGTGGCGACCATCACTGTCTGCATGCAAAATATCAAATTTTTGAATGACGGGCTTGGTAAAGTTTTGAGATAATCTAATCAAGTCGACTGTGGAAGAAAAGTTTTAGAGATCAGTAACGATTTAGTGCTGCTTATTTGTGAATCGATAAGGAGATAGTCATACCTGGATATAAAGTTTTACACTGATTATTAACAAATGTATTATTCACGACCGCGACGGGTCCACAATAGAATTTTGATGCAATTGAACAAAAACTTAGTTAAATAATAAGATAACAACGTCAATCACTTAGATTGTAGCAGCTACAAGATGATCTTTCAGAGAAATGGTGGGCAAATAAATTTATCGGTGAATTCCCCGATTTATTCTATAATGGTGCTACAATAATATGTAAGATGTGCGAGACAGACCTGATGTGTTGGGATAAATATGACTTTAGACGTAAATACTGTGCAGCATAAAACTAAGCGTGCCTTCGAAAACTCAGTTTATGTTCGATTTAGTGTTAATGCTGATTGCCTGTGATTTAGCGCTGCATATACTCAATAAACAACCATTTCGGGAGTTATAGAATTAATACAATCCCCAGGTGACGTTACCAGGTCGCACAATGTTGCATAACTATGTAGCAACTGTTTGCGAAGACATAGTAACTAAGATCAAATGTGTATTAAAAAACCGCTGCCAATTACTTGGGATCAGTCCTTCCTCACCGTAGTAAAACTCAACGTGTGGTGGAGTTTATAATAAAAGTAATTTTTGACGTTTCAAAAAAGTCACTTTGACGTTTCAAAAAAGTCACATTGGTGGAATGTCACTAATATTTTTTTTTAGACATTGGTACCGATTTTGCTCATCAACGAACTCAATGTTTTCCTTGACCTCTAGAATGTGTGTACCAAATTTGAAAGCATTATCTCAAAAACTGTAACTGCTATCGTGAACCAGATGGACACACAGAAAATTTTTTCTGTCTGAAATTTTGTGTATCGTCATAATTCGTCGAGATTTGTCCAGAAATGCAATAACAATTTTCAAAATTTTCTTCACGAATACATAACTTCTTCACTGAGGGGTGAGGAAGTAAAATACACGGCTGTGATTATGTGTTGACGAGACGACAGATCGTAAAAAACTCTATTATAAATGTTATAGTACGTACACTGGACCCTCTTAAACTAATATTTCCACTAATACTAGCTAGCAAAAGACTAACTGAGTGTACTGGCAAAACAATTACGCGGGTGGTGCTGGAGCCGTTAGAAAAATTTGACCTGTCAACAAGTGTTGATGTTTGTGACCGATGGTGCCGCGACAATGCGTTCTCTTCAAGAATGCGGTTGTAGAATGTTACGTGTAAAGTGCATGCCTTACATTTTGTGGCAGAAACTATTCGACAAGGTTTCCAGAGGTAGATGCATTAATTGCAAGTATAAAAGAGCGTTCCTAAAATCTCCTAAACGTCTTCGTGTATTTCACAGCAAGCGTCCCGGTATTCCCGAACCACTACAGCCGAATCTTACACGTTGGAGAACATGATTGAAGGCAGCTTTTTATTACGCTGAATATTTACAAGAAATAAAAGACGTGATACTACAAATCAATTTTGACGAGGCTGCAGCTATTAAGGAAAGCCAGACAAAATTTGAAGATGTTACCGTTGAAACAACTTTAAAAACTATTCACAAGGACTATAAAGGATTACATGATGTCATACAAAACTTACAAAACAGTGCGTTGTCGTTAGTGGAGTCACTGCAAATAGTGGACGAAGTAAGTCGACTGCTACAATCCATAAGTGACGCAAAAAATGAGTCCCTTAGAGAAAAGTTCGCACGTGTGTTAAATCAAGACACCGGTTTTATCAGATTAAGACAAATTTGTGATGGTACTGATGGTGCAACCCCAGGCCCGTTAAGTGCGTTTAAAGACTATTTTAAGTATGCCATCAATATATGTCGAACGATTGTTCTCAAAATATAAGCATATTTTTTCACCACAGTGACCATTACTTACGGGAGACAACCATAGAAACATACCTGATGCTGCAAAATGGCTACACATCTTCTCCAGTTTGTGATAACCAAGCTAGATCATCAAGCTAGTTAATACGGTAAGTTGTGTATACATTGTTATAAATTGTAACAGTTTATTGCTTTTGTTACTAGTTAATTTCTCTTATTACGTCTATTATGATGCGTACGCCTATGTCTCGCCGCACGTTTCTGCCAGCTTTACTGATTAATTTTTTTGGCAGCAGGCTGTCATTAAATGAATAGAAAAAGAAACGATCAAAAAAATAAACCACAAAATAACGAAGCCATTTTTTTACACTTGTGTAGAAATAAATCTGCGCACAAAGCAAACAATTTTAGTAAAAACGTCAGAGAGAACGGTTCAGGTACCCGCTTGATCTCCTCTGTGATACGACTGTTTAAAATTAAAACACGTCCCAGTTTCCCAATTTGCACAATTATTCAGTGATCTGCCTGAGCTGACATAGCGGGTGCTTTAGCCGCCGCTGCTACCCGCCGAGCTCGCTAATCAACGTGCCATGCCTTGATTACTTGCTTAACTGAGCGCACAAGGGCTTTACAGTATCCCAGACAACAACCACTAGTTACGCACCATTACGAATTTTAACCGAAACTTCGCAATTATAGGAATACCTATTTGAATAAATTTGTATATAATGCAAATTTTATTCCCTTGATGGATTGTAGGAAAGGAAACAACCACTTTATAAAGTTCAACTAGTTCTATAGCTTTTTCTATCTGCAGTGGCATATTCTCATTGTTTTCCAGGCTTTTGGTACCTATTACTGTAAAATACATTTCTGAGGGTATAACAGTATTAGTATTTAACATGTAGACAACGGCCAATTACTGTGGTGGCGATTACAAAATTAAGTAAAATGAAATAACATCAGCTCAATTGTGATTCCTTGACTACACATTTTATGCTAACTTTATAACTGGAAGTTTCTGTTATTTGAAAATGTTTGTTAACCGACTTTAACATGCCTTTAAATTCATAAAGATGATTCGCCTGGTAAATTCGAACCATATCGTGGTGGGTATTGACGGGATTGATATTTCTGCAACAATGGTAGGGTATTGTATTATGCCACTGTCTATAAATTATTTTAAAAAATTGTATAAATAAACCTCTGCGCGAAAAGGACCAGCCAGAGGTTGATTTTTTGAAAAAATGCTTTTTCCTATGCAAAAAAATGTCTCACACCTAAAAAATCTATTAATCTGAAAAAAAGAAACTTAAATGTCAAATATTTTAAGATGATAAAGAGTTGACATTTCTGAATATTGTCTAATTCTGTTCTCAATTCTTAATCATCTTAAAATATTTGCCATTCAGCTTTTTCTTTTAATAGATTTTCTTTTAATTTTTATAGTTTTTGTGTAATCTTTTATAAAGTTAGGTAACTTTTTAATGAATAATTCAGTAGCCTCTTCTACATCATTACAAGAATATACATCCACCCAAGTTTCATTTGATAAATGTTGATTAAGTTTTTATAATCTACATGCTTTTTTGTAGTGTTTATCATTTGAAGTAATAGTGTGATTTTTATTTTCAGGTAATGTAATCTGTTGAACTGTAGGATAATGATCAGTTATTGTTACGTTTAAAATAGCTGGAATGAAGTTCTCATAAGGTAATTTGGTTTTGACAAAGATATGGTCTAGACAAAACGCAGAGTTTCCTTGAACTCTAGAATACGAATTAACAGGTGATAGGTATTCGTATTCGCTTAATATATTTTGATATTCCCGAAAAGATAACCGATATCTTATTTTAATTCATTATAGAAAATGTGGAAATCACTTGACAAAAATATCATAACCGGCATTGTCTTTAATATAAGATAAACAAATTTTATGACAACTAAAATATTTGAGTCGATTTCCGAGTCAAGCAAATATGTCGACAGCGCCAACGTAGCGTCGTAATTGGACTCCACTGATTACGAACATGTTGAAGTCGACGATTCAAGAAAGAAAAAGAAATGATAAGCGTTATTCTCCTCTATGCGTCAGAAAATTTAAAAAGGGTGCGCTTCCTCTACATTTTAATAACATTTGCAAGATAAATGCAAAAGTGCTGCCCATATTTCGCATGCAATGTGACAGCAGTCTGTGAAATAAAATTAACGATAAAAATTACTAATATATTTTATGAAAAAGCTTGAAAAAGTAAAGTAATATTCTACACAATAATATACGCAAATGAAAATTCATGGAAAAATTAAGCAAATATAATTCTATAGTACTCGGGACTTGAGTAGCATTTTAACAAAAATGCATGAGCCTTATACAATAGATTTTCAAAAATTTTAAGTGAATTTTATGTGGCAAAAAGTAAATTTTTTACAATTTTTCGTAAACTCGGACGCCATTTCGACAGCAAGACTATTCTGATTTTTTTCTGGACTGTTACATAAAAAAAACATGTCCCCTAGAGTCCGGTGGGAGAAGGGAGGGGTGTTACAAGTAGTCTCAAACTCCCCAATGATGTAAAAGTTATTATATTAAAATTGATGTATAACTTGTTTATATTGCTACAAAGTATGGTGCATGAAAATTTATTTATAATATATGGACGAATAAAATAAATATTCAGTTATTGAAATTCTTTATTATAACAACTCAACTCAATTGTTTTAAATATATATCGTATATAATACACTCCAACTAACAAATTTTTGCCGATCGTTTTTTGAATGGTTTATTAATAATACAATTATTGTAAATAAACTGATGTATGAATTGCGCATATTGCTACAAAGGATGGCATATGAAAATTTTATTATCAATGGGCGAGTGGGAAAATTATTACCTATCAGTCTAATAAAATATGTTTTCTACTCTATGAAGTAATACGTTCATTATTATGTGCGTTTTTCGTAGATATTGCTATTCATTCATTACTCATGGCCGTGAGTAATTCATTACTCATAGCAGTGAGTAATTCAGTACTCACGGGTTGCATCAAATTGCACAATTGCAGCATCATCGAGAATGCTATGACGCAGCGCAATATTCAAATGTCATAATTATTTTCAAATGTCATAATTTGTTGTCATCAGTAGTTGACATAATTTGGATAGAGCAAATAAAATTATTTAGTCAGTCCAACAAATTACAAGTACCTATATATAAAAATCACAAATTACAAAAAAAATTAATTCAACAACTTCAATACATTTTGAAAACTGTTCCGACATTACTATTAATTTTTAAGAGTATCTAGTCCAAAAAGTGAAACTTCCTATTGAGCAGTCGTAGAAAAAGTACAGTATTCTACTAGCGTGTCATGCCTATTACCCACTGCCATGAATTACAACACTTGCCTTTGGCTTCTGTTTCCATTCTCATGACTCAGCTATCATTACACGCTCGTTGCTATTAAAAGATTAACGCAATTTTGAAAAATTGCTTTGCCTTTCACATACCAATCCTGCAAAATTCTTTATCTACAACGTGTAAATACCTATCTGTTACGGCAGAGCTTACGCGACGATTCAGTAAACTTGCAACCTTAAGAACCATTACAGGGCACTTAAAACAGCGGTGTTTTTAAAAATTATATCTGCCATATCAGTTACACTAGAATTTCCAAATTTAGACTGATCATAGATAAAATGCTACTTGAGGGCGTGTGCATAAAAATTTAATCTAGACGTAGAATAGTTGTTACTTCGACATAAAAAAAATATGAAAAAATTCTTCAACTTTGATTTTTAATATTGTGTTTATTAAGAATAAAAGAATAAAATAACTATTTAAATATAAACTGTAAAAGTTATAATTAGATTAATTATAAATAATTGCATTGGGGGGTGCTGACCTCTACAGGCAATTAACAAAAACTATATAAATACATAATGTCCATTGTCCATTGTCCAGTATGTATATGTAACACACATTTAGGCTTGTTTCACATAAAACTTATAAGTTGATTTAAATGTGTTAAAAGACGTATTGTATACGTCATTGATTTTTCCATTGTATATATTGTTTATAGACCATCATTTCAATACGCCATGGTTCAATAGATATATTGCTTCATCAGACTTGGACACATTGTACATACATAATAGTTGATGGAACGAGGGAACTTGCACATTTTATTTTACTTCATAAAAATGTTCTACAATACTAAAAAATAAGATATGCAAAATATGACGCCTTAATTCCCAATAATAAATTTGTTATAAATTATTAAAGTTTCTCGCGCGAGCGAACCGTTTCAAACAGGTTCAAAAGCGCGGGAGTAGTCGTGACATCACACCATACAATTTACAAGCGACGACGGAGATCCCAGCACTCGACCGCTTGATTTCAGCCGTAAAAATACCAGCATCGCCATAAATTTTAAGTGTATAGGTACTTAAAATGGAAACAAAAACTCCTTATTTTAAATATTGCATTTTACCGTTGTGTAAGAATACTACAGTGAAAGTGCCAGATAAAATATTTATAATATTGCCAGAAGATAAGATTCGTCGATCAAAATGGCTAAAAGCGTGTAGAAGAAAGAATGTGTATACAATGTTAGAAAATAAGATTAGTAGATAGAATGTAATTTAGCGATACTAAGTAAAGGTAATTTCCTGGTGCGAAAGTAAACAGCTATTTATTATTATACTCTTCGCAAATACGATTAGGAAGAGTATATTGCATTTGATCGGGACATTTCTAAAATCGTTAATATCGCTCGCAGAGAAAAAATCATTTCGTTCGTCAACGAATTCTGAACAACTTTCAAAATGTCCGTCTGTTCATCTGTCTGTCCGTCACGTTTCTTGTAAGCTCGATAAAGAAAGAAAAGTCCGATCGAATTGAAATTTGGGCTATAAGTTAGTGTTAGCTAGAGGAAGAAATCCATTGTTTTTGAAAAAAATCAAATAGTAAATAAAAAAGTTATAGAACATTTTATTTACAAATATGAATCTACAGAGGGTTGCAATTTTCAATGTGCTACTAAAATTGAAGTAATTTTCTGTAAACACCAAAATGCTGTAAAATATACTACCACAAATTTCGCCTACGCAGTCGGCAACATCGGGAGATGAAAAAATTGAAAATTAAATATGTGATCAATATATTAGGTATTGTAAGAATGAATCTTAGTTTATACTATAAAATATACTGCCACGCGTTTCGCCAATACAGTCGGCACCATCACAGCGACTCTAGTAACTGGCTTAGTTAGATCTTTTGTCCAATGGTGTATTGCGCTATTCCCGATATATTACGCAAAGCAACAAATTATAGTTGATTGCATTATAATTTCACGGATATTGTCTACATATATTACTTTTACGCGAATGGACTAGTTCCGGGGTGTGTCCTGAGATGGCGCTACAAGTATTAAAATGTAAATTAAATAGCTAACCCCGGTATTATCAAAATTTTAAACGGACTTTTAACTTACAGGGAGTTTTAATGACAAGAAAATTTATTATAAACAAAATATAAATATCAGATAGCAATCCTACAGCTTAAATAAAATAATTTTTAGCCTAATGGCTTAATGACCATCGCATTTATATCTCGATTTAAGTTTTGGTGGTCGGTATAGGTAAAATATTCAATACCTGCCCTGTTCCTGGCCTGTATACCAGCGTTGTCGGGACTTATTGGTCAGTAGCTAAACTAAATTTTGCATGAAATGCACCCAATGTTGTATATAGAATTTTTCGTGGAAAACACATTTATTATCTTCCTCTTTTTGGCATTTTATGTGTTATTACATAGTTTTAAAAGGAATTACATTATGAAAATGTTTTTTGGTACAGTTTTTAAAATCTATTGGTGTGGTTTGGATGGGCTTGTCGGTAGGTTGAATATTGGCAAAAAGTGACGAGTTGTTTCTAACAAAAAATAATATTAAAAAACAAGCATTTTAAACATTATTCAGTTAAATGTGCACATTGAAAATATGTTATTTAAGATACTATTAAAAACAAAACTCCCATACTTTACCCCAATTGCCCCTAAATAACTAACGTCGAAAAATTGTTTAAACAATGTTTAAAAATTTCAATTAAATTTCATCTCTGTGAATATTTCATAACACACGTGACGGTGAGCACTCATGCAAAATGATATTGTTACCCAGTTTAACGTTCAAAATGAAAACAGTTATTAAAATAAATTTAATTCCATCAGGATAAAAACGGTAAGTGTAAAACGAAATTAGACAATAACTAAAAATACTGGGTATGCAGATTTTTAGAAGGGTGACAATTGTCATCATTTTCACATCATCAACGTGAACTGCTGGAACTGCACCACTATACAAAAGCCACCACCATGACAACATTAACAGTAATAATAAGCTTAATAGCATCGTTGAACATTTATATATGTAATTAGTTTGTAACAACTGCTTGCAGCGGCGTAAAACTTTGCATCGGTTAATTTTCGCCTTATGTAGCAAATTGTACGAATTTCAAAACTTAAACGGAAAAAAACTTTGAAACTGATATGGATGAAACAGAAACTTATATATACAATTTATTTATTGAGTTGGAAAAATACATGGAACAAATTCCCATTAAAATACAGCTTTTTTTAAATTTATTGCGTGCTCTAACAAAGGCAGAATCTATGCGGTAATTCGTGTCAGAATAGCGTACGTTTTCCTTCATACTCCACAGAGTAAAAAAACGCCTATAACTCGTGATTGGCTCTTGATATCGAAAAATAATCGCAAAAATTTCCCCAATCCCTGGTTATTCTTGGCAATACTCTATCGAATGAAAGTAGTCAAACTAAAATCAAGTAACATCAGTAACGATAATTACATGTTATTTCAACCTATTTTTTTCACTATCATGAGTAGACACCGGACAATTTTCGCGATTCGCGGACGGGCCTCCCAACCAGCCCCTCTAAGGTCCATACATAAACATCAGTAAGCACGTACAGCGAGATCTAGACCGTATTTATTCACTACTGTTTACCTAGAAACGTCGCAATGTGTAGACGGCGTGAGGATAAAAATAAATAGTACCTAACAATTATGTTTCAATTTCGTTCCATATACAAAGTGATGCATCGACCAAATCGTTCCAACCTGCGGTATTAAAAGCAATTGGTTCCATGCAGGTTGACTCAAAATTTGTATGGGACTGTGTGAATTCCCTGAAAGAACTAGGAAGGCAAAATAAATTGACAATGGTGTGGGTACCAGGATACAAGGGAAATGAAAAGGCGGATAAACTGGCTAGAAAAGGCTTATCCACGGCCTTAGTGGGACCCGAACCCCTTTGTGACATGGCCATTGGGATAATAGTGGGTATTTTAACAAGACACTGTCGGCTTAATAGACATATGCATCTGATGGGTCTGGTAGAGGATGCAACATGCAGATTCTGCTAAGAAGAAGAGGAATCCTCAGTTCATGTTATGTGCCACTGTGAAGGCCTCGTTAGACTTAAGTTCCAACTTATTGGAGAAGAAAAATCAAGAGCGGACAGCTACACTAAGAACCCCTTATAAAAACTGTGGACTTTGATACAAAGAATAAAGCTGGATAAGGAACTCTAAGGAAATACATAGGAGCTCCACAATAGACCAATAGGGGATCGCGGTGGCCGAGGCCAATCAGTTAGTTCCTAAAAATCTAATCTAATCTAATGCCTTAAGCAGAGTACAGGAAGTTTCATGACATGTTAAGACGCTCGAGGTATGTATTTTAATTGTTTAGTAAAAATGATTGCTATTGTCTCTTATCCCATGTGCCGGACCTGCACACTCGGAAATTGAGATACACTTTTTTGCAATCTGTGATTTCATGCATATGTTCTAGTCAGCCATGTTTTTCTTTAATATAGCATTACGTCACTGAGGTGCACGCACATGCTTTTCTCAGGTCAGCCATTCTCTTCCTTTAATATACTGAAGACGTACAGCCTCTGGCCATTGCCGACAACTTCCTGCAGCAGCACCCTTCGGTTCCTGTTGAAGTTTTTGCAGCTAAAGAGTTCTTAACGATGGACACATTTATGTCATCCACTTCATGGTCTCTCCTGATGAACACCATGCCTTCCAAGGCACCTCCGCCAAGGAACTCTCCATGTTTAATAATATATCTGTATTTTACTGGCGCATTAACCATCATCAATTTAAATGGTGGGTAAATAAAAATTTTCTGTTTTTATGTCTCTACTTTTTGTTGATCTTGATCACTAAGATATGACATAAACTAATAAAAGTTTAACTTTGATAAAGGGCGAAAAATATTTTTGGTGTTTACAAATGCTTGGTGGGGACACAAATTATGCCGTATTTTCAAAAAAGGCATAGTAGGCAGGCTAAAACTTCACTAACATTGTGTTAACGAATTTTGTTACAAATCTGAAATTAATAAAAGTTTATTTCTTGAACCAGTGAACGTGATTTTATATGGTAACGAACCTTCGTCTTCTGTGGCCAGTATATTACGAATTGGTGAAAATAGTATAAAATCATCAGTTATTCCTGTGCGTACATTTCAGTTTCGGGGGAAAGTTATTAACATTTTTATGCTACGAATGATTTGTTAGTAACAAATGTTCATACAAAGCTGCTTTCTAAATTCTATCATTGACTTAGTATTTTAGCGAAAATTTGGATTGCATCTAGGTTCTAAATTCCTTGATTTACAGATTTATTTTCGCAACAAACGCAAAAAAGTCATAGAGGCTCATTTGATTACTTTAAAATCGCATTTTACCACATTAGTATGTACAAATTTTCATAAGTCATGCCCAATGCCTAAACCCAGCCGTTTCAGAGATATTTGACATTTTAAAAAAATGTTGACAGGTGTAATGGTTTAGAGTAACCTTTATAACTTTCTTCGTGTAAAAGATACTCATTTGTTTTTTGGCATGCAGAATGACCATAAGGTGAGCTACAATCTACAGTTTAAAGAAATTTAATAATAGTATACCAAGTGTTCCATTTTTGAAGTTACATTTTGTAAATTTCAAACCGCGAAAACTTGTTTAATTCAAATAGAACACCCTATATTTATTTACATCAAGGTATGTATAATTAAATTCCTTTTTTTCTGATATAAGCATTGTGGGGGTTTAAGTTACAACTTTTTGAAATATTTGCGATTTTTCTTAGAAATTCAAGAATTTTTAGTAAAATTTTTATCAAATTAGCCATGATTAGAAACAATCAGTAATGTCAGTCATTCTGTTGTCAAAAAATGCCACCGCGTTTAAATTAGACCCACGAAGACTTTTTGAATTTGTTTATTATTTATGGAGAATGTGATAAAGTAATATCAAGAACATTTGCTACTCGATATCCACAAAAACGGAAACCTTCACCAAACACTGTAAAACGCATACTGGATAATTTTAAAATCTATGACTCTGTCAAGGCAAGAATTGAAAAGCGGAAGCCTATTGTTGATGACGAAAACGTAGAAATAGCAATTCTGAGATATTTTCATGTATTTCCAATGATGTCATTAAGACAAGCTGCTCTGGAATCGGGACTATGCAAGGATTCAGTTCATAGAATCTTAATTAAACATAAATTTCACCCGTTTTCGTTCCAAATGGTTCAACGATTAAAAGAAACAGATTTCCTAAGAAGAGAAAATTTTTGTGAATTTATTCTAGTAAGGTCTGTAAGCGACGATTCTTATTTGGGAAATATTATATGGTCAGATGAAGCTAAATTTACCAAAAATGGACTTTTTAATCGACACAATTCGCATTATTGGAGTGACTCGAATCCTCATGTGTTCAGGGAGCGAAATTTTCAAGAAAGTTAGCAGTTTTATATTTACTGTGCCATAAGAAACGATAGAGTGGTGGCATTAGAATTTTATCAGGAAAATTTAAACAGTAAGTTATAAAGATTTCTTCTTCTGCTAACATGTATAGTTAATTTTTTTTGTTTTTGTTTTTTTTTTTTAGGTGAAACATATCTAAATATTTTACAAAATTTGAATAATAACTATTTAAGAAAATTTACCTCCCGCCGAGCATAGAAACATTTTTTTTGCAGCACGACGGTGCTCCCCCACATAATGCGTATTTGATAAATAACTTTTTACAAGAAACTTTTTATCATCAATGGATCGCCAATAGAGGACCTTTCTCCTATGGCCTCCTCGCTCGCCCGAATTATCAATTTTAGATTATTTTATTTGGGGAACTATTAAGAATAAAGTTTATGAGAGCCCATTAACAACTATTGAGGATTGTATGCAGAGAGTAAGAAATGCATTTCAAAACTTATCACAGGATTCAATTAGAAGGGCTATCTATGAAGAACTAATCCGAAGGTACGAAAAATGTGTGGAGGTTCGTGGGCGGAATTTTGAACAATTATTAAATTAAAATGAACTCATGTTTTTAGTTGATTTTATCTTAGCTATTTTAGTGTATGCAAAGTGTCTTCAATCCAATTAATAGGCATGTTGCAGTGTTTAGTGTTATTTTCCGTTTTTGTGGATATCTAGTAAGTACTACAAGTTCTTGATATTACTTTATCACATTCTCCATAAATAATAAACAAATTCAAAAAGTCTTCGTGGGTGTAATTTAAAGGCGGTGGTATTTTTTGACATAAGAGAATGACTGACATTACTGATTGTTTCTAATCATGGCTAATTTGATAAAATTTTTACAAAAATTTCTTGAATTTCTAAGCAAATCGCAAATATTTCAAAAAGTTGTAACTTAAATCCTCACAATGCTTATATCAGGAATTTAATTATACATAACTTGATGTAAAAAATACAGGGTTTTCCATTTGACTTAAACAAGTTTTCGCGGTTTGAAGTTTACAAAATGTAACGTTAAAAATGGAACACTTGGTATACTATTATTGAATTTCTTTAAACTGTAGAGCGTAGATCACCTTATGGTCTTTCTGCATGTCAAAAAGCAAATGAGTAACTTTTACCCGAAGAAAGTTATAAAGGTTATTGTAAACCATTACACTTGTCAACATTTCTTTAAAATGTCAAATATTTCTGAAATGGCTGGAGTTAGGCAAAGGGTATGTTTTTGACTCAGAATTTTATACTCTTTTTGAAAACCCTAAAATATATAGGGTGTTCCATTTATAACAAGCAACTTGGTATCCACTTCTGGTAGAACCGGAAGTGCCAGATGCTTGTAATTATTTTAGTTGGATTGGCCACACTGCCGTTAGTAACTCCCTAAATTTTAAAAATTTTCTAGTGCGTACTTTTCTCTATATCGATCGATGCAGTTCATGGTGAGACACCCTGTATACCATTCTCCTATAATACTACAAATTAACGTAATATATCTAGATTTTTTTTCCATTTGCAAACACGGTGTGATTCTATTCTTTTTGTACAATGATTATTCAAGTCGTGATGAACATTCTCGACTGTCCTTTTAGTGGAAAATGACGACAAAAAAGTAAGTGGTGCACTTTGGTCGAACAACAATAAGACCCACAATGAGGGTTTCTATCCTGTTCTAAATGAAAACATGTTTATTTAATGGGTGTAATTCCCCAAATTGTACTGTCACTCTGCACGCGTATCTCTTCCACTTGCTAATGTAGGCCATAATCGATGAACCGTAGAAGACTAGATGAGATAGTCTAGGAATTAACTTCAAAAAATGTTAAAAATCTTATTAATGTGAGAGCTCTTAGTTAATTTGCTAAAATTTGTTTAAATGTTGAAATAAAAATATTATGTCTAATAATAATAATAAATAATAATAATAATAATAATAAACTTTATTTAAACTGGCGGGGTGTCAGCAGTTGCTGGTATCAATCCCAACCAGTATGACAAACAGTAAATACAACAATAAAGAAAAAGGTAAAAAACAATTATCGATAATATAAAAAAGATAAGAATAAGAAACAATAAAATAAAATCAGAGGTCATAAGACACAATTTGCTGCATTAATATGTATCACAGCTTTCTAGAAAGCTGTGGTATGCATGTAACATAACGAAAAACATTTTACATACTTAAAAATATTTGCTTAACATTTTTTTTTAAATCCTTGAAAAGGCAGGCTTTTGATGTGATCAGGGATTGCATTATATAAAGAAGCAGCTAAGTAAGTGAAAGAGGATTCATATTTTTTGGAGCTGTGACTTGGAATATTTAGTGTGGTATCTACGAAACGTAGATTAGAACTATGCAAGGAGCCCCTGAAAGTTAATTTCTTGCTAAGATATTTAGGCTCTTGATATTTTAATATATTGTGCACAAGACAGACCAGGTGCAGTTGCCATTTAGATTTAAGATTAAGCCAATTAAATTTTTTAAAAAGAGGAGTAACGTGATCACGCCTAGATATCGCGGCAGAGAACCGCATACATGAATTTTGTAATTTTTGTAGTCTATATTGTTCTACACCGGTAAGACATGGTCCGTAAATGACATTTCCATACTCAAGTTGAGATATTATAAGCGACTCTGATAGTTTTAATTTAGTGGATGTTGGTAAGACATGCTTAAATGGATATAATGATTTCAGCTTCGCATAACATTTTTGTAGTAGCTTAGTAACATGAGTTTCAAACGTTAAATGGGTATCAAAAATAATTCCCAGGCTCTTTGCAGATTCTACGAAAGATAATTTGGTGCCATTTATGTATAAATTACAAGAGTTTTCAAATAATTCAAAACGCTTGGATTTGAAATTAATTGCGACGGATTTCTGAGCATTGAGCATTAAACCGTGATCTTCTGAGTATTTACATATGGAATTTAAATCTCTGTTAATATTAACGATTGCCTGTTCTACGTCAACTCGACTGTACGAAATATACATTTGACTGTCGTCTGCATATTGATAGATTTTACAAAACTTTATTTTCTCAGGGAGATCAAACATAAAAAGCACAAATAGTATAGGGCCCAAAATGGACCCTTGAGGTACCCCTGATGTGACAGCGCTTACCTGAGACATCAGCTGTTTTTCTGAACTGTATACTTTGACCTGCTGAGTTCTTCCGGATAAATAACTTCTGAACCACTTTACCGACTCAATTCCCAAGTGCTTGAGTTTACCTAATAATAACTCATGATGTAAACAGTCAAAGGCCTTTGTATAATCCAACATAACGGCGGTTGTAACTTGTGAGTCGTCAATAGCTTTTAAGATGTCATCTGCCATGTCTACGAGTGTAGTAATAGAGCTGTGACGAGCACGGAAGCCCGACTGATTTTGTGGTAATAAATTATGAGAGCGGATATGTTGTAATAATTGCTTGAGTATAATTCTTTCTAGAACTTTTGAAAGAATATTTAACAGGCTTATAGGTCTAAAATCACTATAATTTTCTGGTGGATTTTTTTTTGGAAGGGGTAAAATTATGGCCTCTTTCCAAGTTGCTGGAACTACGTTGTTTTCTATTGAGAAGTTGATTATATGAGTTAACGGTACGACTAAAAAATCTAAGCAGAGTTTTAAAGTATTCAAAGAAAATTGATCACTGCCTGGTGAGTTACATTTAATTTGTGAAAAAGCTTCTAGTATATCTTTTTCTTCAACACTGTGAAATTTTAATTTTGTATGAATGTCGGGGTGAGCACTTGTCTGATACGCATCAATAGTGTTATTTTCTACTACGATAGTGGGGACTGACTCAACAAAAAATTTATTAAGGGCATCCGGATTGTTTAAATGTTCTGGTATAAGTATGCTGGCTTTGGAGTGCACATCTAATGAGTTAATAGTTTTCCACCAGTCCTTTGAATTTTTTTGCGTTCTTAATCTATATTCAATATATGCTCTTTTTTTCTAACCTGATTGACGATGTGACTAGATTGCGAAGTTGCTTGTAATAGATCCACTTACTGTTCAACACGTCTATGTCGCAATTTGGTTTACGCCTATATGATTTATATTTTGAAAATGCACGATTTCTTAATTTGATCATGAATTTTATGTTGTCCGTGATCCAGGGAGGCGATTTCCTAGTAATATTGATATACTTATAAGGAGCACATGTGTCTAATAAGAGAGTTAAAGTGCGGTTTAACCATAATAAACACCACAGAAATTAGACAACACCCAAATCTAAAGCCAAAGCTGTCTAGAAGTGGATTACACTTGGAAAAATGTGGACAGACAACCATTTAAATCGACATTGCCAGTGTCAGTGGCGGGATTCGAACCTGTAAATACGATAGAACGACTTGTGCTTGCTATAGCCCCTTTAGCCAATTACACCACCGAGCCGTAGTAAACAACGCAATTTCTAGTTGATTTGCTGGTTTGATCTGGTTAAAATATGATGTGCAAAGCTGACCAAACACAGTATTTACTTAATACTTTAATTTAAACATTTATATAAAAAAAGTAATTCAGTAAAATAAGTGTCTAAGTGATAAGATAAATCAAATCAAATTATGCAGTGACCCAAAAATGGTACATGATGAAGAGTTTATTGCAAAGCTGATCAAATCTATAGAAGAATCGAGTAAGCAAACAATAGAGCAATCAAATAAAAAACAAACTGATGAGATTAAAGTGTATATAAATAAGGAAATTAATGATATTAAAGAAAAAATTGAGGAAGATGGAAGAAAAAGAAATGTTTTAGAACAAACATATATTCACTTAAAGGAGAAATATGAAAAACTAGCGAAGGAGTTAAGAAAAAATAATATAATTATATTTGGCATAAAAAACCAAGCGAAAATATAGCAGATTATAACTGAACGATTATTTGGAATTATATCTAACTGTAAACGATGTAAGCAACGTATATGCGATAGGAAGACAATAAACTAAAAGATCTATAATAGTTAAATTTATATCATATCTTAAAAAAATATAAAGTGCAAAAACAGTGCAAAAAATTAAAAGGAATGAGCATAAGCATAGCAGAAGACCTGTCATTAAATGAAAGGCAAACAAACAAGATATTACAACACCTAAAATAAGCGAAAATAAAGAACTTAAATGCCTACATAAAAAATAAAAAACTTATTGTTACTGGACAAATATTTACTATACAACAATTAAATAATGAAAAAGATGATACAGATGATGAAGTAGACTTAGAAAATGCTGAGAAAACATTGATATAATTGATAAAAAACCAAATAGTGCACCACCAACACTATCATCACGAAGAGTTGAAGAACCGACTAATGAAAAAGAAATAGAAGTTTTTGAAATAGGAAAAGTTGAAGAAGATAAGAAGAAAGAAAATACGATCACTTCTGAACCACCAAAGTGTCAACCAACTAGAGCGTTATCAAGAATTACTGGAAAAGAAGCAAGAAACATGACACATAATACTACACTACCTATCTTTAATAGAAAAAAATAAATAATAAATATGAGTAATACATAATATAATGCTTTACTTATTTGAAAAATATTTCATATGTTATAACAATTTTAATTTTTAATGTGTATTTAGGACATCATGTATTTTTATATTTATATGTTTACAGTTTTTGTGTGTTCCTTCGATTTTTTTTTAAACTGTGTCTAATTTTAAGTGAATAATTATTATATTATTTGTGCTATGAAATTTAGATTTTACCCTTTACAAAATCGCCTCTACCTATCTACCCACTCTCTTTTTTTTAATATTCATGTTTCTCATTTATTATTTATTACAAACCATATATAGTTCCATTGCTTAAATATCTAGGTACTTATATACCATAATATAATAAATAATCGTGATTATTATTAAAATGGATCAGTTTATTTGAGATTATGACAATTCACCAATAAATACTGTGGAAATATCTAACATACAAGAATTTAATAACATTTTTAATATTAAAAATGCACAAGGAACATTTTCTATATATCATAATAACATAAGAAGTATACAGAAAAATTTCGAACAGTTTGAGGTATATGTATCACAATATCAGAATTTCTTTAGTTGCATCATTTTAACAGAAACCTGGAATATACCAAATATTGTTTAAAATTGAAGGATATGAAATTATTCAAAGTGATAGTAGGTTAAATAAAAATGATGGTATTTTAGTTAAAAAAAGAGTTTCGTTATGGATTCAAATGCATAAAAATTGCTATAATGCTATAAATTTAACAATATTATCAAATAATATAAAATTTAATATATTTGCTATCTACAGATCTCCTTCGACAACTGAAAATGATTTTGTAAATAATTTATCAAGGTTTTTGAGTAATTACAATTATAACTTTTACGATCATATTTTCATTGTGGGAGATGTCAATATAGACATTAAAGAAAATAGGGGAAATTATGAATATATTGATGAATATTTGAATTTATTATCTGAACATGGTTTCTTATCAGCCAGAAATAAAAATATTAGAGTTACTTCTAATACATCCTCATGTATAAACCACATTTTTGTTAAAAGCAAACATGTGACCTCAGATGACATGTCAGCAATTATTAAAACAAATATTTCAGATCATTACCCAGTAGTAGCATAAATTAACTATAAAGAAATTAGCAAAAAAAGAAGCAGAAAAACTAGATAACTCGTACAACAAAATCAACGAAAAAAAATTTGTCCAAATTATAGAAAATGAATGTTGGGATCATGTATACAATTGTGAGGATCCAGAAGCCCCTTTATGTATACTTCATATAAAATTTTTAAACACATTAAAAGAAGCCACGCAGGTCATCAAAATGAACAAAATTAAAAGAAAAAACAATGGATAACAATAGGTTTAGTTAACTCT
The DNA here is from genome assembly GCA_029963845.1 of Rhamnusium bicolor. Taxonomy (NCBI): domain Eukaryota; kingdom Metazoa; phylum Arthropoda; class Insecta; order Coleoptera; family Cerambycidae; genus Rhamnusium; species Rhamnusium bicolor. Next base: position 6,197 of record JANEYF010000266.1, on the reverse strand, counting down.
ATTAAAACAAGAAATGCATTATATAGGAAACATGTAGTTCATCCACAATGCTGACATAAAGAATGAATATATTAATTATAGAAAGAAATTAAATGGGCTGATAAAAAACAAACGAAATACAGAAACACTTTAAATCTAAAATTAAACAGAACAAAAACTGCCCTAAAAACCTTTGGAACGTAGTAAACAATGTTTCCAACAATTATAAAAATGAAAATAAAACTATAGATAAAATTGTAACAGAAAATGAAGAAGTCATCACTCCTAAGGATATAGCTAATAATTTTAATAGATATTTCTCCAATATAGGAAATAAACTTGCATCTGAAATAAACGCAGGAGACATAGAAAATATAAATGAGCATGTCCCCCACTCTATGTACTTAGAACCAGTGTTATAGAAATTAAACAAATCATTCATGAACTTAAAAATAATAAAGAAGCAGGACCTGACGGTATTACGAATGAGATGCTTAAACTAATAATAAATTTATTGCCGAACCTTTATGTTTCACAATTAATAAGTGCATAGAGGACGGAAAGTTCCCTAAATATTTTAAGGTGACAACAGTTAAGCAATTATTTAAAGGGGGAGACAAGTCTTATATTTCAAGTTATCGTCCTATTTCTCGGACTTCCTCTATTGCCAGTGTTTGAAAAAATTATTAAGTTGCGTTTAACCAAGTACTTAATGAAACAGAAATTTCTGATATGCAATTTGGATTTCGGGAAAATCTTTCCACGCAGGACGCAATAGTCAAATTAACATCCATTATGTATAAAGCTGTAGACAGTAAGAAACCATGCCTAGGTGTTTTTGTTGATCTAGCAAAGGCTTTTGACACAGTTAGTCATAGTCTTTTGCTAGATAAACTTGAACACCTGGAAATAAGAGGAAATGTGCTAAATCTGTTTAAAAGTTATCTGTATGACCGAAAGCATAAAGTGGAAATTAACAAAGTTCTTATTGATGAAGAAACAGTAATCTGTGGAGTACCACAAGGTACTGTTCTCGGTCCTATTATATTTACTATCTATCTCAATCAGTTACTTACCCTAAGATCATCTGGGACTATAATATCTTTTGCTGATGACACCGTCATATTATATATTGGAAACACTTGGCTCAAATAAAAGACACGGCGGAAAGAGATCTTAAACGAATATTTAATTGGTTTAATGCAAATTTGTTAATTGTTAATGTAAATAAAAAACTTTAATGCAGTCTCTAGAGAAAATTCAAAACGAATTCTGAAAGTCATATATTTCAAATCAGCACGATATGCCTCCGATAAACTGTATAACGACCTAAGTTATTACATATTAGACAATTATTTTCAAAAGCTGTATTAACTTTTTTATCAAATAATAGGCAATATTTAAATGAATTTGATCATACATGCAACACAAGAGCAAGAACAGCTAATAACTTATTTTTACCCAGAGCCCGAAAAACAATCAGGCGAAGATCTTTTACTTACATTGGACCGATATTATATAACAATATACCTGAGTTTCTTAAAAATCTGAACAATAAACGTATTTTTAAAAAACAATTAAAAAAAATGGATTTTTTCACACAATCGGTACTTCTTCCACAGTATTATTGATCCGCTAATAAACTGATATTTTGTTGTTTGATCATGATTCGTGTTAACAATGTGTGTATGTTTTGTGTATATATTATTATAAATAATTGATTGAAGATTAAGTTACTTTGTGAAAATCCATTTTGATTTAAAAAATTATAAACAATTTTTATTACTTGTCTAATTTTCACTTCATTTGTTATTTTACAACTAGTTTCATCCTATTCGGACATAGTTTACTTGAAAATGTCCGAACAGGATGAAACTAGTTGTAAAATAACAAATAAAGTGAAAATTAGACAAGTAATAAAAAGTATTTATAATTTTTTAAATCAAATATATTATTATGTAGGTATGTCTACATGTGTTCGTGATGTATATGTGTGTATATGTATGTATGTATATCCATGTGTGTATATTTGTATATATGCATATATTATGTTTAGTGTATTTATGTCAGTTTTTATAATAAATATTTTAACACCCCCCTCCACCGCCTGTTTTCACATTTTATTGTTAGGAATGAGTGATATTCCATTATCCATAGGCAGGTTCTTGACTGAGCCTAAATGCATTTTTCCTTATATTTATTTACACAATATTTATTAAATTACTATGTACTTATTATGTTGTTTGTTCTTTTTTTTTTCTGTAAATAAATATATCATATTATATTATTATTATATAAAAAAAAATATAGATATGAAAACAATGGTAATGCTTCATATGCACTTTACATACTTATACTTCTTTATAAGGTTTCTTGGCAACAAAATTTCGGTTGCAAATTGGCAACCTTTTGAAAAGTAGAAGTTGCTGAACTCGATATTTTTCGCAAATACAGTTTGAGTCTCATTCGATCAGTAATTATTACATAAGGTTTTAAAATCTTCTTGTTTTCGGATTCTTTAATATAATGACGGTACTTCCTACTAATTTTGGGTTTTGTGGATTTTAAGGCCATATTTCCATTCAAGCAGCTAAATAAGAAATTCGCGGGTGCACGCGCACACGCGCGCGCGCTCACACACACACACACACACACACACACACACACACACACACACACGCACGCACGCACGCTCGCACACACACACACACACACACACACACACATAATGTCAACTGCATTAGATACGATCAAAATAAATACATTGTCACGCCAACGGAATGTGAAAATATCAAAGCATGTCCAAAGATGGCGTTGCCTATACTAAATCTTAAATCAAAGAGGGTAATCTGGAATAAAATAGAAAAATCTTGAATTGTTAGAGAGTGTTTCCAGACCCTTTAAGAAAGTTCTAGACTGTACATAGATAGACATATATGGCACACAGTGGGTCAAAGTGCTCAGTACTGATTTGGAATTGTGCTAGTACAGAAAAAAATACGTTAGAGACCAAACTAGTGATTTCTAAATGTAACTGTGGTTACAGTTATAAAGTTATAACTGTTAATTGCTAATTACTTAATAAAACAGTAAATGCTACCAGAAGTTTTAATCAGTGACTTCACGGTTTGAGGTGTTTGTAGGAACAGCAAACACGTAATAATATAAATAAGTAGATTTACTCTATAACCATGCCAGTGTAAATATTTTTAATTTTAATTATTTTATTTACTACTTCAGTAAGTATAACAAAATTCAAGGAATTTCAAAACAACATAGTAAGTAGGGACTCGATCAAACATTTTAAAAGTAAATTATAAGTTAAATAAGTACCTGCAGTACAAACAGTTACAACTAGTTATTACTTGCACATGTTGAGCAGTGAGTATTGGATGCTGGTGAATTATTTCATGTAAGCACCTGTGCCACCCAGAAGGCAAAACTAAATCTTTCGGCTTATATGGATTGGTAGTAAAATCCTGAGCAGAGAGAGTATTAGCCTCATTAACCACTACCACGAGTGGAATAAGAAGAGTCGTCCATCGGCCGAGTATAGTAGAGATGCCCAGTAAGTTTCCGTGCTCTTACACGGCCAAGTAAGCTGGGTAATTTAGCAAGAGTGGGTATAATACCTGTTATAGTTCCAGATACTGTACGGGAAGTTGTAAAGTTTATTTCTCAGAAATTTAGGAACAATTCAACTTTGTAACTTAGTGATAGACTTTTTTGCATTTAATTCTAGTTTTAAGAAATCGTGTATAAACCTTTGCGGATAAAAAAAAAATTTCATAAAACACCGGATTTATGAGAATTAAGAAGTTTTTTGAATCTTTACGGTGAAATGTGCTGTAGTATTTTCCGCTAATTTCCGCTCACACATTTACCTTTTGTGGATACTGTGTGTGCTGCTCTCACATCCATCGAGGGTTTTCCCTTCCCAGTATCTACAATTCTGATGATTCACTTCACCATTTAATTTGAAAGTGCAATTGGAGAAAATAAAATTTTTTATCACAAGAGGTCACCATTGCACATATTCATCATTTTTTCACAAAACTGTATCCTCCGATATGGATCATCATCACTTAGTTCTTGCACAAGCTGGATCTTAAAGGGATGCAATTTTTCTAATTTTAATACTGTATATACCGACGTTTTAGTAACATCATAATCGCGACTAATCTGGCGAACGCTGGTATGTGGATTTATTTCAACAGCCAGTAAAATATTTAATTTTGTATCCTCGTCAACACCTGGGCGACCTGTTTTGGGTAAATCTTCCACAGTACCAGTCTAATTTTTTTTTAAATTTTACTCACTATCAATTGAGTTATTTATTTATTTATTTATTTATTTATTTAACTACACTATCCCACAGTAGATTACCAATTACGGGATAGGAACACAAACTATAAACAAATAGTGCAACAAAATATCTGCCGATACACAATATTCGACATTTAAATACATTATTTTACAAAACATAGTTTTAAAATAGTAGTATATAACATAATACAGAAATGATTGACAGACAAAGTTAGAGAAAAAAAAAAAAAAAAAACAAAAAAATGTTATAAAAACAATTAAATTAACACAAAGTGACTAGTAGCTAATAAGTAATGCTAAAAAAGAGGAAAAATACAAAAAAAAATCAATAAACAGATTACTAATACACTAAGTAGTCCAGATCTATTAGGCAAATTGCTAATTTTTTAAGAATTTGTTCTTTATTTCCTTTATTTTACAACTGAATATATCAATATTGTCTTTAACCTCTGAATAATTAGAGCAAGCTTGAAAGAGTGGCGATGCCTTTAATAGGTTAGTTCGAGGAGTGGACAGATGAAATGTTTCAAGAGAGCGCGAGGCTAATCTCGGTACGTTAAAGTCAAGGTGTTGGAGAATTTGTGGACAATCAAAATCATATTTAATTATCTTGTGCAGAAAAATGATAGAGTGCATGGATCTTCTTTCCTTCAGTGTTACAAAATTATATAAGTTTAATAGCAAATCGTGGGGAAAACCAATAGTGGGGTAAATTCTGTTATCCTTAAAATACATATACTTGAGAAATTTACGCTGAACATTTTCAATACTGTCTATATATGCGGCATAGGTTGGACACCATACTATGGACGCATATTTCAGGCGTGACCTTATGAATGCGTTATACAGGAGTATCACTGTGCTAGGGTCAGCAAAATCTTTACTATTTCTTATTACAAATCCAAGGTTCTTATAGGCTACTTTTAATGTTACGGTAACATGCTCATTAAAAGACAGTTTACTATCAAATATAATTCCCAGATCTTCTATAAAGCAGGGACGAGCCAAGAGTACATTGTCTATTTGATAAGCAAAGGTTAGAGGATTTAATTGCCTACTGAACGACATCACATTGCATTTCTTAATGTTAAGAGGTAGATTATTGGCAAAACACCAATCATTAATTTGATTTAATACATCCTGTAGCCGAGCGCAGTCATCATATGAGTCGATTTTAGAATACAATTTCATGTCGTCAGCATACATTAGAAAGCCGATTTTAAGAGAGGTTGTTATGTCGTCTATAAATATATTGAATAGAAGGGGACCAAGAATGTAACCTTGCGGGACTCCTGTCAGTACATCTATATTGTTAGACTTATAACCATGATACTGCACATATTGTATTCTCTTGGAGAGATACGAGCTAAATAGATTTATGATATCTGACGATATTCCATATTGGTCTAAGCGATTTATTAAAATTGAATGGTCTAGGCGATCAAAGGCCTTGGAGAAATCCGTATAAACAACATCAACTTGTCCTTGACTATCTAAACTGTCTGAAATATATTGCGTTATACAGACTAAATTAGTTGTAGTTGACCTAGCATTCATGAATCCATGTTGATTTACATCAATTATATTTTTTATGAGTCGTTCTTGATATTTAGTATTAAAAAAATTACATACTTCTTGTTAAGGACGCATCTTATCACTCTACCCAATCATCGTAAGAATTTCAATTCTCTGCTTCACAGATACACTCATGATATACTTTAAAATAAATCGACGAAACATACAGGGTGTTCCATTAACAAAATATCGATGGCATCATAACGGAAACAGGATGACGCCATAACAAAAAAAAATAAATAAAGGATAAGGTGCGTAATTGAAATTAAAAATCGACATGTCCGAGGATTTCTTCTAAATATTTTTGGTTTAATAAA